>OZ026531.1:24202857-24802857 GCA_964019695.1 Loripinus fragilis
CAATAACATTGATTTCATTGCTTTAAAACAGAAAAATATGGATAGTATGTGAGTTTATAGGACAATGTGATATATTTGTTGCCATGGCAACGTTAGTTTTTGTGACATGTTGTTGTTTTTTCATAAATGTGTTTTCCAATATGTCATTGATATATATGAAACCAACAAGCAAATATATCTTTTATTACAGTTTCTCAGATTTATGCTATGAAACTGATAGAATACTAAAATATCTGTTTTAAAACACATACTCTATTTCTGTTGCCATAGCAAACATAAAATGGTTTTCAAACTTGTTGTTGTTGTTGTTGTTGGCTTATATTTGGATATTCCAAACAGGGCAATTTTGGTTATTCTTGAACATAGCCCGTTCATCACAGAACTTGCGTACATTTGTACCTGTAATTGTTTTAGCGGATTTGTAATACATATGGAGCTATCAGCTACTCTTAACACTGAGTCTATGGTTAAAACAAAAGTTAAAAACCCTCATGCACTGTGTGACTTATTTACACACATTTATGCATGCAAAACCTGACTGATATACTTTTCTCATTATTTTGCATATTATCGAACATGTTGGCGTTTAAATGGTAAATGACAGTTGGTTCCGCATGCAGCTAATACCGTAAATACCTTTTCTGCAAACCCTTTTCATTCTAAAACGTATCATCATACTTATAAAAGTACTAGAAAGACCGAAAATTATGGGAAAGTCTTAAGATTCCAGTCTGAAAAAATAAATAAGAAATTATACATATTATATTGTCAAGCTTGTATCAGTATTGTTTTGTTTACAGAGAAACTGGAACAAGTAACTGAGCAACTGTTTTCATCAGTCGATGCAACCTCAAAATTGGGATTTCATTTCTTAATGCATGCTGTTGTCGATCAGATGAGATTAATAATTCACCATAGCTGCACACTGTCTTGAATAAATAGGTGGCAATCTGCTCTCTCATATCATGCAATACTTATAACTACGAGGAAGGTATAATAACATTGATTATGACCAGCTAGCAAAACATTATAAATCCCTATTAAGTATTTGAGACGAGCCATTATTTAGTTTGAAACAGCTTTTTAGTCTTTTATAACCCAACCAACACAAATATAATAATGCATAATTATATTATTGGTTGAGTTAATCTAACTCGAACTACATTGTATTAAGAATTACACGAAAATCCACCAGTGTTATTGGTTTTATAGTGAAATACTATTTCTAAGACAACCCTTTATAGGGGCTCAAAATGAACTGTTGTGATCCTAGGATGTCCGTCATCAGTCAACATTTGCTTTAAATCACATCTCCTAAACCTCTGGTTGGAGTGTCGCCAAGCTACACCAGAATAATCTTTTGTGGTCTCCTTTTTAAGGTCACTACTGACACCCGCGCAATTTTTTATTCCGAAAAATAAATTTTCTTTATTTTCTGTTATTTGCTGTTTCATTTTATTAATAATTATAAAAACAATAAAAATCAATGTCACCGTTTAGTATTTGAGCTATTGCTATTCAAAGACATGCATAATACACCATTTTTCTCCAAAAATGTTCCGGGCCGAAGTAGGAGATAAACAGGTCCATGATATGGTAGCTGATGATTATGGCATATTGTGACTTATTGCTTCATAACAACTTAAGTTTACTTGAAATACTAGGATGGTTAATAGATGTGAATCTAGCCATTGTATATTTAATGACCAACTTTTTCTTTAAAAAGAATAGTCAAAATTATTGCAATTTTTATGTTTGACAACTAAATATTCAAACATTTTAGGCCATTCCAAAAATAGATTTTTGTGAAACTTGTATATCATAAACATCATTACGTGAGGTGCATCAGTGTGAAATTTGAGCAATTTTCACCGTCTCAAAAAAGAGATATTTCTTGATTACTACCCACACCCCCTGTAATGCACAGTTTCAATTTTGTAACTTTTTAACTGTATAACAAGGAATAAACTTCATTTCAACAGACCAAAAGTTTTGTAACAATGCTTCGATGCTATCTGTATGTGTAGAAACTAGTTTTGAGAAGACTGACCAATAAAAGAAAGTCAATCTTAAGAAATAAATATATAGTGTTACCCCAACCACTTTTTTCCACGATTATCTACTCTGACACAATGAAAGAGATAAAAAAAATGACTCAAATAGTTGCAAACATACAATTCTGTTGTTGATATATAAAGGCAATCGTAGTAGTCATCAAAATATATAAAAATATTATGGGTTATTCAATATTTGTTCAATATTTTTGGGTCATTGATGCATTCATAAGGCATATTTTAATGAATTTTTCACCTCAAAATGTAAAATCAAGGGCATTAACTCATGTTTATGCAAAATTTTATATTATTTAAGTTAACAAATGTAGAGATCTACCAAACCAAATATATTGTGTATACTTTTACTGAAATATGATCCCTAGTAAGCAAGTTATATGAGAAAATTTGATTTTCGACCCATTTTCTATGTAAATTTGAGCAGTAAAGGACAATAACTCATATTTGAAAAAAATAAAAATGTAGCAGAAACAACTTTTGACCTACATTTGATATAGTATTGGTTCATAACAGCTTTCACCCAATTTAGCTAGTTATTGAGCTTTTACTCACTATACTGCAGTTTCCCATAATATTTCGTAATTATGAAAACCTCACTAATACAGTATTTGATTACAGATATTGGTTAAGTCAATCTTACTGGTACAAGAAATGCATCAAAGGTACTGATTTCATAGTAAAAAAACTACTTTTGAGATAACATCCTTATATACATACATGTATTATAGGGACTTTTAATTTTATATTTTAACAGAAAAGGAGAAGTTTCATAAACAAATCTAACCTTCATTCATTTATCTAGGGTTTATATGTCTAAAATTTCCTAATTTTTTGTCAATAATTTTGTCTTTTCCATTGACCTAAATACTTAAAATAAGCTTTTTTTATGGTACATTTGAGACGTCCACTAATTTCCCCTATCGTTGGGTTGTTAACATTTGTTTGGACTTAATTGGTCAAAAGGCTAAGTTCTTCCTTACTTTACTTGATAAATGCAGCAGTAGGAGTCAGGTTTTTACAATGAAATTGAGTCAAGTGTCCTAAAACATGTGTTTTGATAAAATATACCTCATTTACTCCCTTTTGAGCCCTTTCCTGAACCCTAGATTGAATCAACCCCACATGTCTATTTTCTAAACTGACAGAATTACCAAAATTATTAACCATACCATCCTTGTATTCACATTTACGAATACTGCCTAGTACAAGTTAACCTAAGGTCAAAATTTTTCATTCTAAAAGTTGCATTTGCGCAATGTATGTCTATTTTTACTGATTTTCGGGCATTATTTGGTCAAAAAAAATTGACACCTTATTTACTCCCTTTTGAGCCCATTTTCGACCCCTCAATTAAACAACGCCCTATGTTAATTTTTCATAAAAAGCTAGCTGTAAGATCAATGACTTGAAAATATTTTAATGTAATTTTTACCCTACTTATACACGAGTTTGTCATTTTTTTACAAAATAGTGGGGTTTTTTTGTCTACAGAGACCTCTAAAAGGGCTACTATCAGGTCCCTTTTAGGGCCTTGCAACACTTATTTATCAAAAAGCAAAATAATAAAGTATTATTTCAACATTTAATTGTTGATTGTGTCAGATGTCTTAATATTCTGCAATACAAAAACGCCTTATAAGCTGCATTTGTCCATTTTGGCTTTTTGAGATGGTGGCATCAGAGTTGCCATAGTAACGATAAGAAGGTGGTAACTTCCTCAAAATATTTTTTCAGTTTATTACAGACCATATTTAGCTTGGTCTTACTAAAGTGTGCAAACTTTCCAAGTAACCCCGACTTGCAGCAATATGGTTTCAAAAATGTCGATAACTACCATATTTATGTACATTGTTACCCCACCCACACTTTTGCAACCATTGCTATATGACTGAATTACCAAAATTATAAACCATACACTCCATGTATTCACATTGAGCAATACTGCCAAGTACAAGTAATCACAAGGTCAAAAGTTTCTCATTCTAAAAGTTGCATTAGCACAATGTATGTCTATTTTTTTCTGATTTTCGGGCACTATTTGGTCAAAAAATTTGACGCCTCATTTACCCCCTTTTGAGCCCCTTTTGGACTTCATATATTAAAACAACACCCGTATTTTTTTAAAAAAATGCTAGCTATAAGATCAATGATTTGAAAATATCTTAATGTAATTTCTACACTATTTTTACATGAGTTTTGCATTTTTTATTTGAAAAAAAAGCTTTTTTTTCCCTATGTAGACCTCTAAAAGGGCTATTATGAGGTCCCTTTTAGGTCCTTGCACCCCTATTTTGTCACAAAAGCCAAATATATGTATTATTTCAACATTTAATTGTTGATTGTGTCACATGCCTTCATGTTCTGCAATACAAAAACGCCTTATAAGCTGCATTTGTCTATTTTGGCTTTTTGAGACGGGGGCATAATAGTTGCCATGGTTACGATAAGAAGACAGTAACTTCCCAAACATTTTTTTCCAATTCATTACATATCATATCTAGGTTTGTCTTACTAAAGCATGTACATTATTCCGAGTAACCGCGGCTTGAAATAAAATGAGTTCAAAAATGTCAAAAAATGACAAATTTGAGTACCTTGTTACCCCATCCACTTTTCTGATACAATTGCTACAAGACAGAAATACCAAATTTAATTACCAGACCCTCCTTGATTTAACATATAGCAATACTGTGGAGAACAAGTTGTCACAAGTTCAAGACTTACTTATTCTAGATGTTGCAACTGTGCAATTTATGTCTATTTTCAGTGATTTTTGGGCACTTTTTGGTCAAAAACTTTGGATTCGGTTACCATGGCAACGGAAATAAAAATTAAAGAATTAAGCATGAATAATTTGGTTTTGGGTGAAAACAAACAAATACAGAAAGTTTCGTTGAAATCTGAGACTATGCGTGAAAAACTTTGCTCCATATTTACAGAGAATCGCTCTTAAAATGCAAACAATTGCTGGCATTTTAACATTTATAAGCATGATAAATACAAGATCTGAGAAACTTAAAGCACAAAACTTCTTTATTTGTCTGTATTGTATTGTAGTTTTTTATGGGGAGTTGAAATGTGATGCTCAGCTGAGTTGAGCATGAAACAAGTTTTATAACTTTTTCTTAGCCAGTGTGCTTAGAAGAAACGCCTCTCTCCCTTTAAGTGTCAATCACAACAATAGTCGTCTGCTTTTGTTGTCTTCTGAAATGTTTTAGAAGCCAATTCATCAAACAGTGTAGAACCAGAGCTGTCTGATCTAGGTCCACGTTGTTTGATTCTATGCTTTAATTCGTCAGTAATATTAGCCAACTATTTGCAACAGACAACTTCAGGAGCTGCATTTTCAGATTCATTTTCTTGGCGCTTTAAGGGTAAATTACAAATAATTAGATAGGATCAACAGATGACAAAAGTCGCCGCTAGCAAGGGATAGTTTAATGCGAATGCGCAGCGATCCAACTAGGGATCTAGATTTTAGCCTGGGTAGAGTCGCATTCAATTGGAATTGCCTCGGCCAATTCCGTGGAATGAGACATCGGATATACATCGAGGATCTACTTTGATAACGTGACGCTGACGTTACATAACATGACGCTGACATCACAGAGACCATGCCACCACAATAACAATAACGATAGTTTATTGAAAAATACATAAACTTAAATTATAATTTTCCCTAGGCCAGTTCTAGCTAACTAAAAAGAGCGTTTTCGTACAGAGTACTACCTGTAATGCACATTACGTACACCCGAGGCTTCTCGAATTTTGCCAGACTTTCCCAATTGGTTCCATTATGTACCTTGGTCACTTTCAGGTCCATACATTGTTTTACTGACCATTCCAACAACCTCGGCGGTGCTTCTTGTGTGGATCCTTTTTGTTATTTATGTTTCACGTTTGTCTTTATTATACTGTCATGTCTGTTCCTTGCACCCTGTGATCACCTGCTGGGAAACGGCTGACCTCTTGGCTTTTTTTTATGTGTTTTTGGTGTCTCGCGTCAGGTGTGGTACATGATTGTATCGATTTCTGATCTTTGTCTTCTTATTTGCTTTGTACAGGTGGTTAACAACTAGTCTGGTTCCCTCCCCTTGATCTACCTATCTGGGCGATTTGATAACAGGGCACCAGTTTAGTTAACAACTGAGGCTAAAAATCATGTTTCTATCCACACTAAATAGTCGCGGTTTAACTCTTTCCTTGCTAGCGGCAACTTTTGTTGTCTGCTGATAACCTTTGCAAACAGTTTGGACCCAGATCAGGACCGAAAGGTCCTGGTATGGGTCAACCCGTTTGACACTTTGATAGTTTTCCTGAAAAATTTTCGTTTGGAAAAAAGTTAATTTTGAAGAAAAAAAGTCAGCAGATGACAACAAACGCATGACAAATTGCGTCAAAGAATGAATACACGCATATGCTATAAGTAACAAAATCGCATGAGCTGACCCAGAACATTTACCTTACAATAGTCGGAAGTAAACTTCGGAACAACATTCTGCAGTTGCAAGTGCGTGGTTATTGTGTTCGATAATATCATTTTACACTTTGTTCTTTTGTAATGTCTTTCGTTCTGATACTTTTTGTTTTAACCCTAAGCCCTCTGGTCACGACTAATTTCGTCTGCTCCTCCCGTCTGCTTACCCTCTAAGGTAGTCTATATAGCATATGATATGGACCCCGATTAGACTGCTCCTTTTGGAAGCAGTCTGATTTAGGTTCATATTGTTTGCTTCCGTGAAAAAAAATCAAGTCTGTATTACAATTGTATATATGCAGCAGACGTAAAAAGCAGAAGACATTTTAGGAGGAAAAGGATTAAAATAAGAATCTGTCATTACGAACATTTAATATATCCACAGTTTCTGTTATATACTCAGAAAAACAATTGAAGGATATTTAGATTCCGTCCCATCTCTAACATCCAATACAATAAAAACTTTACTAATTATGAATTCATTTCATAGTTCCAGATATCTGCAATCAAATTGGATGCTTTATTTTAGTCATGTTTCAATGGTTTAAGTACAGTGCAAAGCCAAATGGTGCAACCCTCTATACTGAAAAGTCACAAACGTTCAAAAATGATCGAAACCCATTTTTATTGTTTGTATTCCATAATGGCTGGCTCCAAAATCATTGCTGGTTCTCCCTCTAAAACATGGCACCTAATTTTGAAGCTGTTGTAAGTGTTTTATTGCAAATTTGTGGTCAAATTTGCCGGGGTATGCCATATCCGTGTATTTTTGTTGAAGAAGTTGTCCCATTATTAGGGGAAATGACTGATAAGTTGGCGTTAACTTTTTTCTGTGGTCGGAATTAGAACATAAGCTACGACCTGGTAAAGGTTTCAGCAAAATATGAGAGCGCTAAATTTTTCGCTTGCGAATTTTGGGTAGAAAGGGTCGGTACATTTGGTGTAGTACTGTATCGTAACCAATGACCCGTGAATTTCAATTTGCATTTTGGTGAATTGCATAGTGATAATTCTATCAATGACAAAAATAATTTCTTCGAAAATTATATTCCCAAATGTTATAAAGTTAAAAGAATTTTAATATCCTTCAATTGTTTTTCTGAGTATATTTGGCTTCTTAAAATCTTGCGTTTCGGTCTGTTAAATAAAACTCATGTGGGAATCTTAGCAATTCTGGTCCGCATCCTCTGGAAATCCATGCCAAGCCAGCATTCAATGAAATGGCGTTTCGCTGGCGGGCCTATGATGGCCTGCATTAAGTGGTATTTGGATCCTCTCTCCCCTCATCAGCTAACAAAATAGTCAGAGTTGACACCCTCTGACAATACTTTCTGGATCCGCAAATGAAGCTCACAATTATCATACATTGTATTTACAAAGGTCAGTTTCAGGTGTGTGTGTGTGTGTGTGTGTGTGTGTGTGTGTGTGTGAAAAGAACTTAGGACTCTCTACTTTTTTCCAATCTATCTTCATTTTTTCTTGATGCCTTGTGCTGCTTTCTTTTTTGTCCTGCTGTCTTTCATGCTCGTTGTTCTCTTTTTTTTTAAAAAAATATTCCGCTTCCTTTCTTTATCCCACCTATTTGGATTTCCTTGCTTTGTGGTTAGTGGTGCCTTTGTTCTGCCCCCTTCGACAGTAGGTACCCTGTGTGTGCTAATAGTTTTATACTGATCCTTTTGAAACTTAACAGATGCTATTTAGCTAAGAAATTAGTCAAATTTCTGCCCATATATGCTATCACTGTATGAAGATGGTGGGTACATTGTGTGCGCAACTTTTACAGTTTTAAACTGATCTGTTGGAAACTTTTACAATTGAGTGAAGTTATGTGCAATTGGATATGATTGATAAACTTAACTACTAAAGAAACCTGACACATACTGTATGTCAATATTTGGTAGTGCACACTTGTCTTTCCATTGCGGTAAGTTAAACAATGGTAGGTTAAGATGCACAGAGGTTATTTGAATAGCTAAAATAATTTCAGACCTCAGCTATCAAAACGTCACATAACCCCTCAAATCCTTTTTTGCAAGACAAAATTCACCACAAACCCGCTTTAATGTGATTCTTTGTTATTTCATTGACATCTTCTGGGCATTCAAATAAAGCATGCATCCATTGTTCAGCCCAGAAGCATATTTTCATTTTCTTAACGTCAATTTTACGTTATCAGCGTTTTATGAGCTTTTAAGAATGACTGCCACTTTATCAACTTTTTTCACTTTGTATCATATTTGGAATGCATTTTGACAATGTTTCAGTCCTTTTGAACTCTGTTGCTGCCGCCTACGTCATTTTAGCGACGTCAAGCGCTACAATTACATGTGATATGTGCATACCGCAAAGCTTGAAATTAATACGCGATTAAAGTGAAGTGCAGCCAACTGGTCAATTACAAAGTAGACAGCACACAATAAACGGTGACATACGTTGACAAAGAAAAAACGGTTATTAGCCATAGTTTACGTTATTTCTTAATTGACGTTTAATCTGGTTTATTCCGCTTTTACCCTTTAAGGTGACGCGAAACATAAGTTCTGAATCTTAAAAATGCATATTCTTATAATGATTATTTGACTGCAAGTCATTTCAGTTCCTAGAAATTGCTTAAATAAAGGAAAAACACACTACCGTTTTGACAACGTCGAAAGCACAACTTTAAACCTCCATATCATACGTCACAGCTAGAAATTGCAAATTTTTAAAATCCACTTTTGCCTGAACTGGTATTGGCCTTAAATGCATAAAACAGTTTAAAAAAAAGAAATATCTAGATCTACACTCACGTGGCAAAAGTGATAAAAACGGTGTCTTGACGTCGTGACGTCAAGTTCTATACTTGATAAATATCTTTTTTCGAAGAATAATTTCTAATGTCTTGCTTTTAAAATAAGCATATCGGCTTAGCTCTATAATTTGTTTTTTACTAGTTTGAAGCAACTGAAAAGTGTCAGGTTTCTTTAGTAGTTCAGTATATTATAGCTATCTCTGCTATGTATATTTTTTCATTTCATCTTACTCCTCTTAAGACTAGCTTGATGATAGTTCATACATTTATATACACACATTATGAGGCGAGGGACATAAATTCTCTAAATTTGTTTGCTAGGTTTGCTTTATTTCTTGCTTTGGCTTTTTCCCATTCTAAATAGTGTCTTCGTCTCCTTTTTTGTTTTCTGCATTCTGTCTATTCTTCTTTCTGTCTTGTTTCACTCTCTTTCTTGTTCTTCTATCTTTCATATTCTGCCTTCTTTCTTGCACACCAGGGCCCGGAATTACAATGCCTCCTTAAAGTTAAGATAGACTTAAATTGACGAACTTACTTAAATTTCACGAAAAGTGCATTACAATCATTTTCCCTATCTTAAATGTCTCCTTATCTCGACAGAATACTTAAATATTTAATGTAGCAGCGAGGCTACCTTAAAGTTAAGATTTAACTTTTTGACGGGGGTTGCGAGTTCGAACCCCGTCACAGTACCGTGTTTTTTTTAATTTTATTTTTTTATCAATTATTTATTGAACCGTGGTATGTGATTTCCAACAATGTGGCATTTTGACAGGTGTAGACTAAGACGAGCCTGTGAAGCCGCCTTTTAAGTTAGACAGTCAAAATGCTGTTTGGGCAGTAGCTAAATATTCATAGAATATTCAAACGACTAGCAAAGGCTCTGATCAAACTGCGCGTATGCGCAGGCTGATCTGAGGCTCTGCTCATCACACATATCACATTGTTAGAAATCTCATGTAGCGGCTCATTTAAAGATATAATTCATAAGCATTTCCAAACCATTTGGGTTGCTTAATATCACTTTACTCGATTGTATCGATTCCTTATCTTTGCATCCTGACTTACTTAAATGACAGCAAACAATGCGTACCCTATTGAGTTGATGCATTCAGTGGCACCTCGCATACGCGTTTTCGTGTTTGATAATGTCCTATTTGATGGATGGATACTTTGTATAAATGTTAAAACTGTTTTCCAATGATGCTTAAAGGACACATGTGAAAATATGATATAATAAAAATGAAGAAAAGACATGAAAGCATTGATGGGATTCGAACCCGCGCATAATGGAAAAAATAAATGTATGTTCTGCTGCCAGCGACTCTATCTTCTGAGTTATACAAGATGATATCAAACAGTTTTAAAAACTACACCTGACTGCTGAATATGCCAGCCTACTGTTTTGATTTCAATGTTTACAAACAAGCAAATGTAAACATGGTCATTAGATCTTGGCAGCACTATAAAAGGTTTTAAGGTGCGATATCGTTTCTATACCACCACAATAACGTATATCCCCGCGCGGATCCAGGAATTTTTCGTCGGGTTTGGCGGTGGAAGGGGGTGGGGGTCCAAGCCCGACTGACTAAAAAAAGCTCTGGCGTTGTTTTTTCTCTTCTTTTTTCTGTAAGTCCTCAGCTTATTTTGCAGAGTGAGTCCAGTGATCATGGCTTTTTCAAAGAAAACTATCATTAAACTTTAACTTTCCGATATTCCATGGAGATGGGCGCTCTAACATTTCCAGGGGGTTCAACTTTTCCCAGGTGGAGGGGGTCCAATTGCATATTTCTATATAAACCTATAGAATTTGTGATTTTCCAGGGGGCTGGGGTCCGGACCCCTGCCACCTCCTCTAGACCCGCGCGTGGCATCGTTAACTGGTTCGTCGACACATCGTCTTGGCCATAAGACTTAGCATGACACTCACTCCATTGATGCAAGTTCTGTGCGGCTGTGGTAAACAACGACATGGTCCTGCTGTTTAGTGATTGGAGATACGATTGGGGTATCAAAAAATGCCATGAGTAGGGTAGTGCACCGTGTATCAAAAGGCGTTTTGTGCTATGGGATATTGTATTATTCCCAACGTCGGATGTGAAGGGAGTCTCTACATATAAAATACCGAATTACCCACATGCTTTGTCCCACACTGTATGCGGCGATCACAAATGAACTGAATTGCTAGAAACGCTGATTTGTATTTTAAAAAATGCGTATCGCTGCCTATCAGGTACGATTTTTTAGTAATTAGGTTGAAGGGTTCACCACATCAAGAAGTCTGCGAGTATTCTATAACTACCCCCCCCCCCCCCCCTGTTAAGCATATGAACAAACTAGAGGATCTGAAGGTCATGTAGCGCTTACCTGATCTCATTGATTAAATTAAGATAGTTCAATGTCAACTTAGGCTTATTATTGAAACATATTTTGTTTTACCATATATGTAGCGGTTTTTTTTTTCATTTGGAATTATCACGTATACATTGTAGCGCGTTGTGGCTCAATTGGCGCCTTTAAATTAAAATAAACTAGCTAAGTATCTGATAATCAGCCAATTTCTGGCTTGCCATTGGGAATTTATGTGTCCAAAATGAGTACATGTACGCCATGTAAGTCATTAGTTATGACTCGACAGGGCTCGCGAAATAGATGGGTAACCGGGTGCCACTTTGGCAGAGATAATTGTAGCTTATAGCATGGCATCGGTGTTGTACAGCTCAAGTCGGATGAAAATCCCGAATTTACGTAGACCTCGAAGTCTCACAAATTACTGATATTGCTTGGGAGCGCAGTGCTTCATTGGTAGAGTGCTTGACTCGAGTCCGAGGGGCCGCGGATTCGATTATCATCGGCGTAACTGCGTTGTGTCACTGAGCAAGAACATTTATCCTAGATTAGTACTAGTTCAACCCAGGAGGCCCCGTCCCTTATAACTGAAAGATTGTTGATGGGACGTAAATAATCAAATCAAACAAACAAAAAAAAAACTGGTATTGTACTGTTTAACTTAACTTTTAACATTCGTATGAGCAAACTGCAACCGAGCCAGCACGATATTATGGTACTTATCGCATAGGCGAGCAATCATGGATTGCTCAAGGATCCACATAACCTACCAATCCACATCAACTTAAAATATGCACGCGTGTGATGGTTCAGAAAAAGGGATAAAAACTTAACCCCCACTGGATAGCTGATAATGCATCATTTATGTTAGGTTATACGGATGGGATAAGCAACACAGTATTATTGGTTAGCCCATAAATAGTCTACAACGAGCTAGATGTATGTTGACTGCTTCCACAAACACACAAAAACATGATCATCGCGAACGAGTTCGTGTGTACTCCCCCTATCCCCCCCCCCCGCCGCAGATCACCCCCACCTGCCCTCCCTCCCCGTCTCCTCTAAAATGACACCTGAAACTCTTTTATGAAATGGAAAATATTAACACAAGTAATTCTGCGTCGTGGGGAGGGTTTTAATGAGCAGGAATTACTCTATTTTGTAGTATTTTTCGAGTCCGCTAATTAATTTACAGGACGCGCGAAACATTTGGGTCACTTACAGTCATTAAAACTCTATATTTTTCGTATGTCCTCGTAAGCCTTTCCGTCAAATTAACGATTTTAGCCGAGGATTTATACTTAAGTTAGGTTCACAAAAACGGTGCATTATAAATGCACATTTAAGATAGAATCTTAACTTTAAGAAATATTGGAGTTAAGTTCGTAAACGTCTACTTAACTTAAGGAGGCATTGTAATTCCGGGCCCAGATAAGGATATCTGAGATTTTACCCTGAGATAGAAAATCTTATCTTACCCATGCTAGCTTACTCAGGCTGTCACGTGGGGGCTACATACATTGGTTGTAATGGAACTCACGCACATTGTCGTCAAGTGACGTCATTGTTATTGTAAACTGACGTTATCATGCGAAATTGCTTCTTGGCGTATTCAGGGACTTCTGGCAGCTAATTATAAAATAAAAAAATCAGTGGTGAGCAAGAAAAAGAATCCATAATTCCTGTTGAGTGTAGGATAGAAAAAGCCTTGTGATGCCAAATGGTGATCCTCAGGACATATTTTTCTATCCTACCCTCACACTCAAGACAAATTCTTATAATTTTCTACCTACTGTCTTGTTCTGCTTTCCATATTCTACTGCATGCATTGTTATGCTTTCTTTTTTGTTCTGCTGGCTATCTTGTTTTCCTTTCTGTCTTCTCTTTTTGCATTTTAATTATTGTGCTTTCCTTCTTGATCTGTTTTCTTTTATTGTATGCATTGTTCTGCGTTCTTTCGTATTGTGCTCTCTGTCTTGCTTTGCTAGCTTTCTTCCGTTGTATACTTTGTTCAGCTTTCTCTTCCGTTGTACTGTACGTCTTGGTTTGATTTCTTTCATTTCTACCATTTTGTAAATAGTTTGGTAGTATCAACAATCTATCTATCTATCTATCCATCCATCCATCCATCCATCCATCCATCCATCCATCCATCCATCTATCTATTTATCTATCTATCTATCTATCTATTTATCTGATATGTATATATACCTATATATGTATATATTTACGTCTTTTTTGTGTGTTCTCATTGTAAGTAAGGTAGAAACATAATAGTATATCTAAATACACAGTATTGTGTTATTTGACATAGGAATTTGTATTTTTGAATGTTTATGGCGATCAACAGTAAATGCTGGTTTAAATGTAATCTTGAAAGATATTGATAAAAGTAAAACACTATAAGTAAAGCATAACTAAATTCAGGGAAAAGACGAGAGGTCGTGCGTCACGACATTTTGTCAGTTCCTCTGAATTAAATGGGTCTAAATACAGAGCCATATAGTTTCTTCACTGTCCGCCATGCAGATACTTAGTAAACATGTTTATATATGATTATCTGCTCAAGGGCCTGTATGGCCTATTGCAGATAATATTTGTTTTGATTGTAAGGTTAATGGGGGATGGCCTCGACCCCTATTGACCTATTACGAGGTTAATAAAATTCTTCTTCTTCTTCTTCTATACTTATGTATTGTTTTGATTTCTTTCTTGCTGTTATGTCTGTCCAGCATTGCTGTCTTTCATCTACTGTATTCTTAGTTCTGCTTTTTTCGTGTTGTGATCTCTGTCTTGTTTTGCTTTCTTTCATTATACTGCAAGCATTATTCTGCTTTCTTTTTGTTGTGCTCTCTGTCTTGTTTTTTCATGCTTTCTTCTATTGTATGCTTTGTTCTGCTTTCCTTCTTGTTGTACTATTGTCTTGTTTTGCTTATTTTTTCTGCGCTATACATTGTTCTGATTTCTTTCTTGATGTGCTGTCTGTCTTATTGTGTTTTCTTTATTCAATGTTTCATTGGTCTGCTTTTGTTTCTTGCTGTGCTGTTTGCATTGGTATGCGTTTTTTCTTCTGCTGTCTGCATTGTTCTGCAGTCTTTCTTATTAAGCTGTTTGCAAGGTGATGCGTTCTTTCTTCTGCTGTCTGCAATGGTTCTGCTTTCTTTCTTGTTAAGCTGTTTACATGATTATGCGTTCATTCTTCTGTTGTCTGCATTGTTCTGCTTTCTTTCTTGTTAAGCTGTTTGCATGATTATGCATTAACTCTTCTGATGTCTGCAATGGTTCTGCTTTCTTTCTTATTAAGCTGTTTGCATGGTTATGCGTTCATTCTTCTGCTTCTGCATTGTTCTGCTTCCTTTCTTGTTAAGCTGTTTGCATGGTTATGCATTGTTTCTTCTGTTGTCTGCATTATTCTGCTGTCTTTCTTGCTAAGCTGTTTGCATGGTTATGCGTTTTTTCCTCTGCTGTCTGCATTGTTCTGCTGTCTTTCTTGTTGAGCTCTTTGCATGGTTATGCGTTCTTTCTTCTGCCATCTGCGTTGTTCTGCTGTCTTTCTTGTTAAGCTGTTTGCATGGTTATGTGCTCTATCTTCTGATGTCTGCATTGTTCTGTTTTCTGTCTTGTTTAGCTGTTTTCATGGTTATGCGTTCTTTCTCTTGCTATCTGCAATAATCTGCTTTCTGTCTTGTTAAGCTGTCTGTATTATTCTGTTTGAATCAGGACTTTAGTTAAAGGTGCGTAACGAAAATTTAATTTTCTTATTTCTCAACCAAAACATATGTTGTGGGTACTCAAAAGAACCGTCTCAATGAGACGGTTCTTTTGAGTACACAAAACATATGATAAAATTGATGTGTAAGAAAATATTGACAGTTTTACGCTGAAATTTTTTGTTTATCTGAACCTGTGGTTTCTTTCGTGTTCTGATGTCAGTATTATTCTGCTGTCTTTCTTGTTAAGCTGTTTGCATGGTTATGCGTTCTTTCTTCTGCCATCTACGTCGTTCTCATTTCTGTCTTGTTAAGCTGTCTGTATTGTTCTGCTTTCTTTCGTGTTCAGGTGCTGCATTGTTCTGCTTTCTGTCTCATTTTCTGCATTCAGTATATAAGAAGACAAGATATATTTGAAAGTATATAAAAGATATAAATGCAGCTGTATATAAAACCGACAAGAAGATATAGTTGTGTTAATATAAAAAAAGACAAGGCGATGTAGTCTGGTAGTTGAGTGTATATAATTTTACTATTTGTTTCGTGACAAAGGGCAAGTGGAAAAATTGGAAAAAATAGAGTGGAAGAATTGTCATTTGTGTTTAATTAATTCTCTTTGGAATATTTATTGAAAGGATCAGTGATTTTTTTTCGTATCCCATTTGCATAATGCTTGAACATGCGCGGATCCAGAGCAGGGATTCAAGTTGTCACAGTTCGATCTGCTCATGTTGAATTTATCTTTTTTGTACTTTTCGTTTATATAACAAAAAAAATGTTATATTCTTAGCCATTCGTTTATGGGCCTCGTCGAGAAAAAAACCTGTATTCGGGGGTTTGCGAACAACACAGGTGCAGACCAGCCTGCGGATCCGTGCAGTCCAATCAGCGCCATTGTTATTCGTTTTTTGGAAAATACCATATGTAAACCTACTACAGGCGAAATTTCAATTCACTAGCTAGTCTCTGTAGCTAAGGAGACTGGTTTGAAACTTGCTTAGTCGGAAACCCCAAAGGCAGGGTTCCTCGCGAGGATGGCCCTTATTATGATGCTTGGTAGTTGTTGTAAAACACTTTTCAGAGTGTGTGTGTTTTTCACATTATATCAGAGCCAGTATTTTATGATGATTTAGTTTATAAAATCAAATAAATTGTTCGAAAGCTTATTTTTAGTGATCAATTTAAAAAGAGAATTTAACGTCATAAAAAGTGGGCTACTACATACGTATCATACGACAGTCTGTATTGCTGGTTGTAAACCCAATCACGGTTTATAGTTATGGTTCCCTCTTTAATTGCACGACGGTGGGTCAGGCCGCAGACTCAATGACAGCCCTGAGGTAAAACTTTCATCCGTTGGTTGGTGCCTGATGCTTGTCTTGGGCTCATGGTGGCTCAACTTGAGGTGTGTTTTTTCAGCTCTAACTATTTGAGAGTCGTTAGCCCTTCCCTTTGTTTAATCATATTGTGTTATTTGAATTAGATTGTTTCTCTGTGGTGAGACATAGCATCAGTTACTGTCCTTACTAGATAAGTTCAAAGTGACGTCAGAGCATGTTTTGATAATTGGACATTGTCCATTGATGTAAACAGGTAAAACGGTTTCGCTAACTTTGTACATTATATTCTTTTATCATTAATATTTGTCACAGTTGGGCTAGCGCGGTGGTAAGATCGTAGACCTCTGTCCCGAAGTTTTGCAATTGAAGGTTCGAACCCCAATTACGGCATATTTTTTTAATTTTGCTTTTTGATATTTTATCTTGGCAACGATGAAAGGATACATCGCCAGAGGAAATGTCAGTTTTAAGATGACGGATGTTATACAGCTGACTCATGATGCCATTGCAGCAGTTACCGAGGATGAATGGGCTTCCAGTTGCAGGCACGTGGAGGAAGTAGAGAGGAAGTACTGGGATGCTGACATTGCAGTGGAAGCGGAGATGGAGAAGATAGTTATTCAGGTGACCTCCAGTGACGAAGACACAGACACCGCAACAGAGTGCTCAGACTATTCCGACACAGAATCAGCAGACGAAGAATGTTTGTGCTGATCTCTTTTGTATTGTATTGTATTGTAATGAAATGAATATGTGAAGAATGTAAAAAAAACTAGAAAAAACTAACATAAAACACACACAAAAACACTCAAAGAATACTATACTAAAAACGTTTAAAATATAACAAAAATATGATAAAAAGTCTTGTTTAAGCAATAATGATATTTAAAAATATCTCTTTCATGAAAAAAAAATCAATCGTGTGGGATTCGAACCCTCCCCCGTTTTAAATCTCTCGTCAATAGATATAGATACAAATATTTGCCTCGGCTCAACCGACTTTGCTATGACGGCTTGGTATAATATTTCCGTATTTTAAAAACCTTTGTCAGGTATTAATGTGTTTTTTTTTACCGTAATAACGGTATAACCTGTATTACCTTCAAGTGTTGGAACGCTCTTTTACGTCACTTTTAACTTATCTGTAGGCTACAATAGGAGGCCTACCTGCGAGCTAAACAGTCATCGTGTTTTAACAACACCTGGGGCCAATTTCATCAACGAGTTTACGACGTGTTTTTGTCTTAAAAACATCGTGCGAAGTTCGTACGTTAAAAATCGGGTTTCATAAAACTATTGAACTTTGCGAACTTCTTACTTTTTGTCGTATATTTAAGACAAATATTTAGGTGTCGCAGCTGACATCTTTGTCTTAAATATTACCAACTTACTACTTAGATACCAAGGCTGCTGCATTTCACACGATTCTAGAGATTGAAGAACGGTTTAATACCTTGAAAGTACTACAATCAATACAACCCTTTACATACCATATGGTATACCAAAATGAGAAAATAAGACCCCCTTTCCTCGGTGATTATGCGTTATTTATTTGTCCATGTAACCTCTCGCATCCCTTTATACTGTCACCAAGACCACCATGCCGCCGGTACTATCGTGCCAACCAAGCGTGACAGTGACGTAATATTTTGTTTGCACTTGTTAAGTAAAAAAATAACTTGTTCACCCCACTTGAGCTAACGCGAATCAATAGATCACATGTGGATAAATCCTATCCTGCGGATAGGATTAATACACAAGTGATCTTTCGATTCTAAGTCCCTGATTACTATGTAAACAAAACATGAAGTTACTGTCACTCTTGGCTGACAGAACAGTAGCTGAATTTATTTATGCATAATCATCACGTCTTAGGGAAGGGATTCTGTAGTAAAACCAACAGGATATTTTATGTCACCATTGCTTAAACATACTAATATACACATTCAAATGTACGGGTAGGTCATCGTCCACTTGCATGACTGCAAGGTGCGACAAAGATGAGGGACTTTCGTCAATGACCATACGTTCAACATTCGATAAAGTTTCAAAACGCATGTCTTGGTATGAGTATGTATATGTAGGAGCTGTTTACAAGAGCTTTCAGTAGAACTTTACATCTCCATGAAGGGACATACATCCGGGTCAGCACAATCTCAGTTTCGAACGTATTACAAGTTGCATTCTAGATTTTTACATTTTCGAAAAATTCGACTTGTTATCTCAAGCACCCGGGGTGTGATCTTTAACTTATTTAAGCCTTGCCTCCATTTTGTGGGATGTTGCAAACAGTGCAGATCCAGATCAGACGCCACATAACCACGGTGGCGTCGGATCAGGTTATGAGCTCATCCAAAAGATTAAAATGGGAAACTCTATTCGACATGTATGGGTTAACATAAAGTGTGAAAACGAGCAATTTTCGGGATGCAGTTTCATGAAACATTACATGTACCATTTTTGTTATGAATACAATATGAACTATCTCTTTTATGTTCAAATGATAATAGTATGTCCCTCTTAGGGATCTGTAATTGAGCATTACAGCAATCAATCATAGCCGAGACAACCGCCCATAATGCCCACGACTCTGGACCAAATTACGAGAGCATTACGAAATTTGTCGACAGTATAGGACTGGTTCTTGATGCTATCATTAATTCTGTGAATTGTATTTGTTATATGGATGTTGAGGATATCAATTTCATAAAAAAATAATGAACTTGTATTATTATTTTTCATCTAGACATGGTTAGAAAAACACACATTCCTCTCAGTATATTTTGTGGTTTTAGATAATCTTACTGATTTGTGCCTTATTTATGATTTCGGGAAACCGTCAAAGAGTTTGGTTCCAGATCAGACTGACGGTTGACACAAGTATATGTACCGAGTTAAAGGGGTTGATTTCTTAATGGATATGCTGTCACCTGCTCGTCTTCTCACGCCGCGTGGGTCCAAGAATTTTTGTCCGGAAAACTTCAAGTTTGCAAGGTTCTGGGAGGGGATCTATTACACTTGCTAATTTCTGTGGAAACCTATATAGATTATGGTTTTCAAAGGGATGAAGGTCCCGACCCCCTGCCTTCATTCGGATCCGCACATGCTTCTTCTTTAAAACTTTCTTGACATATCTATGTATTTTTCACTCTGTGTCAAACCACTTTACACGGCTATATAAAGCCCGCACATGACCAATCACATGATATTTGGAGACCGAAGTTAGGCAAAGTTAGAAATACGACGTTTTTAGTGAAACGCAAATTTTTGTTCTTACGAACAATTTAAGATGTTTTGATGAAACTGACGTACGCACTTCTCAGAAAACAACGTACGCACAATTTAAGATATATCGTACGAACTTTATTGATCAAATTGGCCCCAGAATCTAGCTCGACGAATGTATTAAAGCACCCAGTGGTTTAGGCCGCTGTCCGTTTTAAGGCGGTGGTTCTGTTGTTGTTGATTCATTGTTTAATGTTGCCCCCATTGATTTGTGGGGCATTGTTTTGTTATGCATTACTTTGTGCCCTTTCTAGCTTAATCCCTTGTATACTAGTGACTAAATGGGTACTTTGGCAAACAGTGAAGGCCCAAATGAAAAAAATAGATAAATTGTAATTGGTCCTATCGTGTGCATGTAAGCCTGGTATGTTCATAACAGTGTCAAACAGTTTGAATTTAGGTCACATCCGACGTTTTGTCGGACCTTTCTGAATCCAAGCTAGTTGCAAAGATTGCACGACCAGAGGGTGTGCACTATAATCACTGCGTGAGTCTGTCTGTCCGTCAGTTAGCAGCTGGTGAAAATGCTCATAACTCTTAAACCACATGGTTTATTTTGATTATTTCTTGTATACAAATGCATGTCAACAGTGCCTTTCCACTGGAATGCCTAACAGTCTTTTTGATGGATATATATATATATATATATATATATATATATATATATATATATATATATATATATATATATATATATATATATATATATATATATATATGATCTACCCCTCTTCATGCAGATGACGCAACTCTCCACACCCATGATAACAGACTGATAAAGTAGAAGAGAAATCATACTAAAGAAAGAAAGGATTGGAGTCGACAAAATAATATGCAAATCAATATGCAAATCAATAATGACAAATCGAATTATATTATTTTAGGCAGAACAAATAAACAGAATGTACCTCGATAGTTTGATATTAGATAAGACGACAAACACATCAATAAGACGCAAAACAATAAACTACTAGGCATACATATTGATGATAAACTTTCTTGGTCTTCCCATATAGACCATTTATGTACCTCAAATTCATCAAAGATATCTTTAATAAGACATTTATCAAAATATGTTTCAACTGACGAGGATATATTCTGCCCTTTATTGATTATGGATCAGTTGTATGGGGGACTACCTCCCCATCAAACCTTGACAGAATATCTAATCTCCAAAACGTGCAGCACGAATAATATTACATGCTTATTTGAATACTCCATCAGTGGAAATGTTCAAAGAATTATAATAAGTTGGCTACCAATAGTAAAGCTGTTTTGTTTTGCTTTCTTTCATTATACTGTATGCATTATTCTGCTTTCTTTTTGTTGTGCTCTCTGTCTTGTTTTGCTTGCTTTCCTCTACTATGTGCATTGTTCTGCTTTCTTTCTTGTTGTGCTCTCTGTCTTGTTTTGCTTGCTTTCTTCTTTCTGTATGCTTAGTTCTGCTTTCTTTCTTGTTGTGCTCTCTGTCTTGTTTTGCTTGCTTTTTTACTGTATGCTTTGTTCTGCTTTCTTTCTTGTTGTGCTCTCTGTCTTGTTTTGCTTGCTTTCTTCTTTCTGTATGCTTTGTTCTGCTTTCTTTCTTGTTGTGCTCTCTGTATTGTTTTGCTTGCATTCTTCTACTGTATGCTTTGTTCTGCTTTTTTTCTTGTTGTGCTCTCTGTCTTGTTTTGCTTGCTTTCTTCTTTCTGTATGCTTTATTCTGCTTTCTTTCTTGTTTTGCTTGTTTTCTTCTGTCTGTATGCTTTGTTCTGCTTTCTTTCTTGTTTTGCTTGCTTTCTTCTTTCTGTATGCTTTGTTCTGCTTTCTTTCTTGTTGTGCTCTCTGTCTTGTTTTGTTTATCTTTCTTCTGCTCTCTACATTGTTCTGATTTCTGTGTTGATGTGCTGACTGCCTTGTTTTGCTTTCTTCTGCTGTCTGCATTGTTTTGCTTTTGTTTCTTGCTGTGCTGTTTGCATTGTTATGCGATTTTTCTTCTGCTGTCTGCATTGTTCTGCTGTCTTTCTTGTTAAGTTGTTTGCATGGTTATGCGTTCTTCCTTCTGCTGTTTGCATTGTTCTGCTTTCTTTCTTGTTAAGATCTTTGCATGGTAATGCGTTCTTTCTTCTGTTGTCTGCATTGTTCTGCCCACTTTCTTGATAGCTGTTTGCATGGTTATGTGTTCTTTCTTCTGTCATCTGCGTTGTTCTGCTTTCTGTCTTACCATGTACCTGTATTGTTCTGCTTTCTTTCGTGTTCTGCTTTCTTTCGTGTTCTGGTGCTGCACTGTTCTGCTTTCTGCATTGTTCTGCTTTCTGTCTTGTTAAGCTGCCTGTATTGTTCTGCCTTCTTTCGTGTTCTGGTGCTGCATTGTTCTGCTTTCTGCATTGTTCTGCTTTCTGCATTGTTCAGCTTTTGGTCTCATTTTGCATTCTGTATGTCGTAGAGCGAAAATATGTTGCCTGCCCTAGCCGGGAATCGAACCCAGGACGCTGGATCTACTTCGTCCCTGAATTTCTTGGTACAGGAATCACTTGAAAAGAGACCAAGGGAGATATTTATGCGCAGATCGGTCATAGGATGGGTTATTTTCGGTGGGGGCCATTGTCGTAGAGCGAAAATATTTTACCTGTCCCAGCTGGGAATCGAACCCAGAACGCTGGATCACCAGGCAAACACTCTACCACGTCGCTGTAAAAGCCAGCTTCTACCGCAAGGCAGTGGAAGTGTATTTATATATAACTAGACCCTGTGACATGTATATAAGAAGACAAGATATATTTGAGAATATATGAAGCGACAAGAAGATATAGTTGTTCGTATACAAAACAGACAAGAAGATATAGTTGTGTATATATAAAAAGACAAGAAGATGTAGTTGAGTGTATACGTATAATTATAGTATTTGTCTCATGACAAAGGACAAGTGGAAAAATTGAAATATAGAGTGAAAGAATTATTATTTGTACTTAATTAATTCCCTTTGTAATATTTTTGAAATGATAAGTGCTTTTTTTGAATCCCATTTGCATAATGCGCGGATCCAGAGCAGGGATTCAAGTTGTCAAAGTTCGATCTGCTCATGTTGAATGTATCTTTTTTGAACTTTTCGTTTTATATAGCAAAATACATGTAATATTCTTAACCATTCGTTTATGGGCCTCGTCGAGAAAAAAACTGTCTTCCAGGATTTGCGAACAACACAGGTGCAGACCAGCCTGCGCATCTGCGCAGTCTGATCAGCGCCTTTATTATTCACTTTTCGGAAAGTACCATATTAACTTGCTACAGGCGAAATTTCAATTTACTAGCTAGTCTCTGTAGCTGAGGAGACTGGTTTGAAACTCGCTTAGTTGGAAACCCCGAAGACAGGTTTTCTCGCGACGAGGCCCTTATTATGATGCTTGGTAGCTGCACAGGCTCATCTGTGTCTACACATGTCAATGTGGCATTTTGACATATGTAGACACAGATGAGCCTGTGCAGTCTCCTTTAAGCTTGGGAACTCCAAATGATGTTCGGTCAGTTGCTTAACATACATAGAATGAATATTCAAGCGACTAGCAAAGGCTCTGATCAGACTGCGCGTATACGCAGGCTCGTCTGAGGCTTTGCTGGTCGCATATACCACATTGCTGGTGATCTCATGTCGCGCATTTCAGTGTGTGTGTGTGTTTTTCACAGTATATCGGAGCCGGTATTTTACGATTATATAGTTTATATATTCAAAAGAATTGTTAAAAAGCTTAATTTCAGTGATCAATTTAAAACGATAATTAACGTTATACAAAATGTTGCAAACATATCGCTTGCATGGTTGTAAACCCAATCACGGTTTATAGCTATGATTTCCTCTTTAATTCACGATGGTGGGTCAGACTCAATGACAGCCCTGACGTAAACTTTCATCCGTTGATTGGTGGCTGGTGCTTGTCTTGGGCACATCGTAGCTCAGTTTGAGGTGTTTATTTTAGCTCTAACTATATGTAAATCGTTATAATGCCTTCAATGTTTACTGTCGTGAGTTGGCTCCCGGTACCGTTAGTTTAACAGGTGACAGGGCCCAGGGCGACGACAGTAAACATTGTGCATACAGTAGCCCTTCTCTTTGTTCCATCATATTGTATTATTTTGATTAGATTGTTTCTGTGCGATGAGACATTGTTTTAGTTAGGAAGCCTAGCTACGAGATAAACATTTGTTTTGTGTTTTAACAACATCAGAATCTAGCGCGATGATTTGGTACACCAGTAAAATGCATTTAAGCCCCCCCGTGGTTTAGGCTACTGTCCGTTTTAAGGTGGTGGTTCTGTTGTTGTTGATTCATTGTTTGTTGTTGGCCCCATTGGTTTGTGGGGCCTTGTTTTGTTGTGCATTACTTTATGTCCGTTCCAGCTTAATTCCTTGTATACTAGTAACTAAACGGGTTCTTTGGCAAACAGTGAAGGCCCAGATGAATAAATAGATAAATTGTAATAAATTGGTCCTATTGTATGTCCGTAAGTCTGGTTTGTTCATAACAGCGTCAAGCAGTTTGATTCCAGATCATACCCGACGTTTTGTCGGGCCTTTTCTGAATCCAAGCTAGTTGCGAAGATTGCACGACCAGTAGGTGTGCACTATAATCAGTTAGCAGTTAGTGAAAATGCTCATAACTCTTAAACCACATGTTTTATTTTGATCATTTTTGCATACAAATGCATATCAACAGTGCCTTTCCACTGGCATGCCTAACACTCTTTTTTGAAGGTCAAAATATTTATAAATGATCTACCCCTCTTCAAGCAGATGACGCAACTCTCCACACCTATGATAACAAACTCCATAAAAGAGAAATTACAATGTGGCGCAGAAGATGCAATGGATCGGAGTCGACAAAATATTATGCACATCAATTATGACAAAACGAATCATATGATTTTAGGCAGAACAAATAAACAGAACGTACCTCAAGAGTTTGATATTAGAATAGACGACAAACACATCAAAAAGACGCAAAAAAAAAAACAAAAAAAACATAAACTACTAGGCATACATATTGATGATAAACTTTCTTGGTCTTCCCATGGGCCATATAGACCATTTATGTTCCTCAATTTCATCGAAGATATCTTTACTAAGACAGTTATCAAAATATGTTTCAACTGACGTTTCAAAAGAGTTTTATCGAGGATATATTCTGCCTTAATTGATTATGGATCATTTGTATAGGGGACTACATCAAACCTTGACAGAATATCTAAACTCCAAAAACTTGCAGCACGAACAATATTACATGCTCAATTAAATACTCCGTCAGTGAAAATGTTCAAAGACTTATATTAAGTGTTGGTTACCAATAATAAAGCAATTAAAATACAACAAGGCCATCTCTACATACAAAGCCATGAACAATTTGACACCCCAGCATATTACGGATTTACTGACGTCAGTGTCTGAACCCCATATTCATACACTGTGATCGTCAGTCGATTGTGCATTATCTGTTCGAGGGTCTCGCTCTTCCTTGTTTGATAGGTCATACTCGTATATTCATAGACTTTTCGCTTTCTGTAAAGGCGGCAACTTTAATATTCATAATTTGGCGTGGTTCGGCTATTTCATCTGCTAAACAAGGGAAATCAGGTTCTATTTATAATAATAACTTGTTTGTGCCGCGCAAACGGGCGTGCATTTCATGAAAGCCTTACCGCATACACACTGAACTCACATTTATTAACCTTAAAGCGCATAATCACAAAATGTATGTTTTTGTCGTCCAATAAAATATTTCAAGCCTCATAGACAAACAGTGTGGACCCAGATCAGACTGTTCCTGTAGGAGCAGTCTGATCTGGGTCCACAATGTTTGCCTCTATGCTTATGTTAAATAGGCATTTTCAGATGCAGCTATTTTGCTGGCGTTCTAAGAACTAAATAATGTGTTTTGCATCAAAACCGAGGTAATGGCGCAAGATGATACAGTTACTTTTGAATAAAACCACGCCTCATTTTCACCTTTTACCTATGTCTAAGGTTGACCAGTCCTAACTACACATTCATGAGATGCCGCCTTTACAGTAAGCGAAAAGTCTAATTATACATCATCCAAACTGTGGAATTCGATTTCGATTCCAATTCGCAATGCATCATCTCTAGCAAGTTTAAAAGACAGAATAATATCCATATTATAAATAGTTCGTGACTATATCAATAGTCAATTTTATTCTTGACTGAATAATAATTTTTGTCCAATGCAAAGATTTAAATGTTTTAGTTTTATACGCCTTTCCACTGTAAAGTGCTTTTTTACACCAAATACACAAATCAGACTCGGGCCCAGGCTAGGATTGCACCCAAAGTGGTTGTCTTTTGCATCCATCTGCTGGATCTGGGCGACTGAGCAGAGATTCTCTGTCGCCTGAGTTCAGAAGCTTTGCACTGCTCTAGGATGCATATTGATCATTTCAATAATGACTTAAGGTTTACTATTGTATAAAAGTCATGAGAATGTACTTTTTGTATATATGTTGCGTTTGTTACTGAGGGCCACATGGTAGAATATAGCTTTACATTAGCTAAATGTATTTTACCCTCATTAAATAATGTATATAAATAAATAAAAAATATAAGGCTACTATCCTGCCAGCCAAGAGTGACAGTGACGTCATGTTTTGTTTACAAAGTTATCAGGGACTTAGAATCGATAAATCACTTTTGTATTGATCCTATCCGCAGGATAGGATTAATACACAAGTGATCTATCGATTCGCGTTAGCTCAAGTGAAGTATACACGTTAGTATTTAACTTAGCAATTGTAAACAAAGTATTACGTCACTGTCTTTCTTGGTTGGCACGACAGTAGCTGAACACCAGTCCGTCCAGTTGTCTTCAGTTGAAAATGCTCATTGCTCTTGATCCATGGTATATTTTGATCAAATTTTGATACTTATTTACATGCATTTAATCATTGCCCAGCCACTCGTATGCAAAACGGTGACAAGGTTTCGCCTAGCATCATTCAGCTGGTCGAGGTATTTTAGTGAAAGCCTTTAACTGCATGGTATATTTTGTTAAAAAAAATCATACTTATAATGTTTAACATTATGCAAAAAAGTTTTCATTATCATTTTTTTTTGAATCTACTAACTGTAATTGCATAAGCTGAAGTTTTCAGCAGAACTTTATAAAACTTAGCGTACATGCTACAAGCACCCCCGCAATTTCAAACACAGTTTTTATTAGTGAAATTCAGCCATCTTATAAAATAAGAACAACAAGTTAAATCACTCTATAAGACATCTAATGAACAAAAACACGTGTGAGTCCGTACGTACATACGTCGGTCAATCTGCCCGCAAGTAAGCGAATATTCTCAGAACTCTTGAACAACACGGTATATTTTGATCCAGTTGTGCATCGTTCTGCAGGTAAAGACAAATTTGCTTTCTACACATTCCTTATGGATACATACAATGATTTAGGATGTGTAGCTGATGATTTACGAAAATAGTGGAGAATGCGGAAAATGAGCTTTTTTAAAAAAAATCTTTAAAAATCTGTCATAAGCAAAAAATCAAGTATTAGTTTATTTGGTGTTTTTTTTTTCAAGTCGGCTAGACGTGTTTGTTATCACCTGTACTTCAATTTGATAAAAACTGCAATTTAAACGCTTATTTTCTTCAAAAAGATAATTTTTGAACCCAAAAATCGTGAAGCAATAGAAAACTCTTCCAAAGCACCGCTTAACATTAGTCCATTGAAATGCACATATTTGGGCAAAAATAATTTCAATAAAAGTAGCGCTTAGTCAGAAAAATGAAATTGAAAAGTGGCCACTTAAAACTACGGTTCAGTGTAGTCTCTGTAGCTGAGCAGACGGGTCTGAGCCAAACCTGATTGGAAACCCGAAGACAACGGGAAGTGTTCTAGCGTCGCGGGCCATATATTGTGTTGCTGCTTTGAGTTCGCGCATGTTTGTCAATTATTCTGTGTAAGAGTCACTTATCATTTTGCCAATCTACAATCAAAGATTTGCGTGGTGTTTGTCGATTTACAATCAAATTTACATAGCTGCCAATTTTCAATCACGCGCCGTGGCTGTTTGAAGAAGCAAATTAGAGCATTTTATACGGAAAATTAAGAGAGACTGGAATTAGCTTCTGCGGATATTGATTGAATATTAACAGGAATGGTATATTGTTATTTCTGAACCGACCTGACCTGCCCTTGCTTGGCTCGATCCAGCTGGTTCTGGCACGCTGGTATAAGTATCTGGACCAGCATATTAGGTTTATAAAATACTTATTGCGTATACGCAAAAGCCTCATTTTAACATCCATACTGACATACCTAGGACACAGCCAGCATACAGTGGTGGGCCACCATCGGCCCA
Organism: Loripinus fragilis; assembly: GCA_964019695.1. Taxonomy (NCBI): domain Eukaryota; kingdom Metazoa; phylum Mollusca; class Bivalvia; order Lucinida; family Lucinidae; genus Loripinus; species Loripinus fragilis. The sequence continues at coordinate 24,231,236 of OZ026531.1, forward strand.
TATTTATATGTTTACTGGGGAGGCTAGAGGTCTGTATTTACCTGTGTCGCCTTGGTGAAACGAAGGTCTTTGTTTTATTTTTGTTTGATTTGATTCTTTACGTCCCGTCAACAATCTTTCGGTGAAACAGGGACGGGTCTTCCTGGGTTGAACCAGTACTAAGCTAGGATAAATGTGTCTTGCTCAAGGACCACAACGCAGTGACGCTGGTGAAGTTCGAACCCGCGGCCTTTCGGTCTCGAGTCAAGCTCTCTACCACTGAGCCACTTCGCTCCTTGAAATCAAGGTCTAGTAGTGAGTCCACTACATCCATCATTTTGTCGTCCGTCTGTCTGTTCGTTAGTCCATCCGCAACAATTTTAAGATGCCTAGTTTGTGTAATCTGTGACTCCAAAAGTTTTTATGTTTGGTCATATAATGAAGGTGTGCACCTCCTATTTTCATGAATATTCTCTCATTTTGTGGGGTTTTGTATTTAGACATTTTAGGGTTAAGTGCTTAGATGGCGTCTAACATTATACAGTATACGACATTATCAGCGCACGGTATGCATCTTTTTAATACTATGCTATCCTTTCAAAACAATGTACTTCAGACCAGTTGATGAAACCGGCCGATCACGAGGCACACTTTTATTCACAAGATGAAACAAATTCATAATATCAACCGTACAAATCATGTATTTCAGCTGTACAAAATAAATATAAAAGATGCATTTAATCCAAATCAAAAGTTAACATAGTGTAAGCAATCAATAAAACGCACAGTGTGTGCTTTTAAGCATGTAAGCTTATTAGCTCGAATAATTTAGTCTAAAAATACATATTTGAAAGCAGAAAAAAAAACAATGTAAACGTTCCATTTTCGATGTGTAAAGATTTTATTGAATATATACAACAGCCGAGAATGTATATAATGTGAACCTGCACAGTTTGCGCTTGTGTCATAGTTTGTAATTTTTTGCAATTGTAAAACAATAATTAGACTAAAAGGCAGTTTACATGCATTTGCCAAAAAAAGCCGTCTGATAATTTTGGAAAGTGTTGTTAAAGTGTAGCTGGTTTTCTACTTTACAAATGTATACTCTACCAAAAAAAATGTCCGATTTTCATGGTACTGTATCTTTAGATCCAGTTAAGATGTTGCAACAAAAACAAAACCAAAACTTTTATCAACGTCCAACACACGAAAAATATAATTATTTGATTTTAACTTCTGATCTTGAAGGGTTATTTAACCTAAATTGCACACAGCTTTTTCCATTATCATCAGGAAGTTAATCATTAAAACAAGACACATTTTACGTTAAATAGCAACCAGAAACGTCCGACGGTGATAAAACATCTAAAAATCCCAAGTCTGCTTATTGAACGAAATTGCAGTTCAAAATCTTTCATTTATGAAATTAACTAAAATTACCTCCCTTTGAATTAAACAAATAACAATTTAAGAACTTCCAAATCTCCTTAACCTAACATCATTTTGAGACCGTTTTTGTTTTAATTCGTTGTGTTTGTTTATGACAACAATTACAAAATAGAGAAAAATAAAAACTAAAGCTGATGTTGAGCATCAAAGGTTCACTAAATCTGTGTTTTATACATGTACCACACCCCTTACTGCAAAATCATCAGAGAATTTCCATTATAAATCGTTTTGATGCTGATTAGTCTTAATTAATTTGAAAATGCTTGTAATGACGAAAAAACATCAAATTTGTTCGATTCTGTTGATTATCAAAATTCTGGACCAATAATGAATTTTCAGAGCGTTTTCACGCACGCTCATGATCGATGTTTTGTGACGTCAGAGTATGTTACAGAATAACGGCTGTGGCCGTAAAAGCAATGCAAACAAGCCAGCTTATCTTACTAGAGAGTTTGCTCAGTGATATTTAAATATGCTTGATCGGTTCGGGATTATGACGGACTAACAAGCTATTGATGCTATGACTTTTGATTTTAAGGGTACTCGTGTTCGCTGCTTTGTCAGCGGCTCTACTGATTATCAAATGGATTACTCTTAGGTGCGAATGGTTTCTAAATTATCAAAGTTTGTAGGTCGAAAATTTGAATGTAATGCGTTCATGCATTTGGATCTGGCAGACATAAACGTCAAGCGGACATAACTTTTTTGTTTGAGTATATATAAATGCGAAGTGGTTCATACGAGGGGCATTTGGAAAGTTCTTAGCATGGTTTATCTCAGTAACCGATTTACAAGCCCTATCATGTTTGGTATCATTTTAAAGAGCTATCCTTTCTCTATGTTATGGCACAAATTTCATGAGGATATCATAATGCAGACACAAAAAATATTATTGTGAATACATGTACTGTTTGTATAGTGGAAAACGCAAAATTTCAGTGGAAAATATAACATTTTACCTTTTGAAAAGTGTGCATAACATTAACAATAGTTCATTAAATTAGATAATTTTGTACCATTTGGTAGGCCACACTATGGTACAGTTATTATACAATTGATGACCCTGTGCGATGTTTCTAATAACTAAATACCAGAACACCAATACCAAAACCATCTAGAAAGCAAAGCAATATGCTAATTATTTCGACTAAAGCTCAAATGTCACAATCATCGGCACATATTTTGAAAATATATAACCCACAGTAGATTAAAAATGCCATGCGTTAGTATTTTTGTCAAGCACACTTTATATCAACAGAAACCAACAGAAATTTTGTAAACCAGAACAAAGGGAAGATAACGCTTATAATCTTCCCATGGGGGAGAGTAAGTTTAGCTATGAATGGACGTTCTGGTTCATTTCAATTGAAAACGTCGGAAAACAAAAAAGTTAAAATACCTCGAGAGTAGATATCAATCAATTTTGTGATGGTTAACGCGATACCATGAGAAGTTCTTATGTCATCGACAAAATGTGAGGGGTTAAGTTACCCCATCCACTTCTTGAAAAGTAGGGGAAGTGTTATTAGGAATAATTTTCTAGAATACAGAGCTAAACAAGCCACACTTTTTGCGCGACGAAATGATTTTTATGCATTGTTCTTTACAAATAAAGCAAGACATATACTCAATAGTCATTTTTCGTGCTCCTGTAGTAACACAATTTAAAGTAAAAGTAAAAAGAAAAATCGAAAAAAGTCCCATTTTTGAAAGTTTACCATTTCTCTATTAGTCGACATTTTCCGAGTTTAAAGGGGTAAGTCATGCAAGCAGTGATCGCATAATTAAATATAATAAAAATTAAGTTGGGACCAAATCGTTGATTTGTCAAATCAGGATCGTAAATAAGGTCCCCAATTTTCCTTCGTTTTTTTACCAATATTTTGCTTAAGATTTCAGCCAGTGTATAAACCCTACTCATTTTGAGCATGCGCTGCACGTGCACGCCGAGTCCTTTTTCTACAAAAAATAAACCATCATGTAGCCCTTGAATTCTAGTTTCCAAAAATGTATAATTTTATAGCATTTTATCAACGCATTGTGGAGTTATGATGCCATGCTAAGAACTTTTCAAATGCCCCTCGTATAACAGATGAAATGAGCCTCATCGCGACAAAACCTGTCTTTGGGGTTTACGACAAAGCGAGACTCAAAACAGTCTCCTAGGCTACATAGACTTGTCTAGAAAAGTGGAGCAAGCTTGACTACTATGCTCTCTAGATAGTGAATAACAAAGGCGCTGATCAGTGGTCTGCGCCTTTGTTTTTTGCAAACCACCGAAGACAGGTTTTTCACGTCGAGGCCCTAAGGGCTATTCCAGAAAAATACCTGGAGGGGGAAGAAGGCACTTTTTTCTTTACCCCACCACCCATGGAATTAAATTTCTACAGACACCGACCACCCATATAATCAGAAAGGTTCATATACCAACTACCCATAGAATTAAATAAGGTATGTATATTGATACAAAATGTTCGATAATCAATATAGAGTAAGCAAGTCTAACATGTACCCATGTGAATTATTTTAATAAGCTTCGGTAAAAAAAGAGGATAGTGCAAGTCATGTTCATTTCTCTATAAGTACTGTGTTGTCTACACCCATTAACGTATGACATTTCCAATAAAACAGACACTGTCAATGAATGAAAAGCTTCATGCTTTTCAGTTTTGGAGTGAATGATTTAAGATCAATGTGCTAAACTTTATTTGTTTGTATTTTTCTGTCTGACATCACATCACTATCATTGGTCACAACTCAGCTGATAATACAAAGGTGATAACTGGAACAGCCAATGTTTTATCCAATCCTACACCACTAGTTATAGATGTTGCATTTGGAAACTTTCATTGGTTATTGTGTTGCTTTACCGATTGCATACTGCAATCGTGTTTGACATGCAATAACAGCTTTAAAAACACGGAAAACAGCTTTGTTTTGTTTTATTTTCACACAAAATAAATTAATTTATGCTTAGATTGAATGGTTTCACACAACAGAAAAATAGGAAGATTGGGATTCGATATTTTGATTGATACAGGAACATTAGATTCGATATACCTATCAAACGTCAGTAACTGATTTTCCGATAAAACCCTACCACCCATGTAAATATATTTTTTCAAACACCAATAACCCATATAATTTGAAAAATGTCAGCACCAACCACCCATAGAAAAATATATCGCTTGCCTTCTTCCCCCCCCCCCCCCCTAGTTATTTTTTTCTGGAATAGCCCTAATTGATTATGCCATTTTGAATATTGTATTTTAATTTATTTGAATTAAGTCTATTCCTATAGAAATAAATTTTATCAAAACTATTCATGTGGTCCGTTAAATTAACGATACACCGATCCTGTATAATGGCCAACTCTCTTGATTCGTGTGGTGGTTATAATGAGCTCAGTCATGCCATGTCAGACCAGGCCAGACTGTGAGGGTACTAAGAGTATGCCGAAGGACAGGCGACACCAAGCAATGGCTGCAGATTCCCAGATTCCTGTATTGGATTTCAATCATTGACAGATAAGAGAGTACAGAATGATGGCGCCTAATGCAAGGTAAGCCTTTAAGACATTTTTATAGTAGTTCTAAGCAAGTGAATATGACCAAGAAAGTGACACAATCACAGAGCATAGTCTACCCTGGTCTATTTATGGCATTGAGAGGGAGAGGCGAGAGAATACAGGTAAAGTAACAATACGCCTACAAGTAAAGGTAGTTTGTCCACACATGCTCTAGTTACGCCAATAGAATATTTTTTTTTACAATTAATGACCTAGATTTTGCGTCAAAGAAAATGATTGGTCACCTACTGGGTTTGTTTGGCAATTCTTTTGATATAACGAGCGGATCCAGAAAGTTTTTTCAGAGGGGTCCAACTTTGAATACGTTTTTTTAGTTGATACCAGTATAAGCGTACCATCATCGTCCCGCCAGCGAAACGCCATTTAAATGGCGTTTCGCTGGCAGGACGATGGTGGTCCATCACTGAATGCTGACTTGGTAGCTTTGTGGTTTTACAGGGGGTCAAGACCAGTATTGCTAAGAGACCCTATATTTTTGTGATTTTTCAGGGGGTCCGGACCCTCTATCCCCCCTCTGGATCCGCACATGTATACAGTCGAATCTCAATAAAGGCAGAAGTGGGCCATAAAAGACAAAATATGCTTCTGTTTTATCATTTTTGTCAATTGCCACCCACACGAGCTCCTGAGGCTTTATCTCTAAAATGACTGGCTTCTGTCAAAATAGTAAGTGAGTATAATCAGGAAATACCACAATCACAAACCGCAGACAACCCCGTGGCACCGCGAGGAAGAGCCGCTCAACCATCACGAGACACCAGGAAGACAAAAATAAGCAAAGTAACCAGCTCTCTCTTCCCCATCAAGATGATTGCAATACTAGAATGGACATAAAGTAACGTGCAACAAAACATAGAACAATTACAGACTCCCATAATGTGAGCAACAATAAACAAAAAGTCAACAACAACAGAACCACCGCCTTAGAACGGACAGCAGCCTAAGCCACCGGGGGGGGGGGGGGAGAGGCTTAAATGCATTTTACTGGTACCAAATCTTCGCCCTAGATTCTGCTGTTGTTGAAGTACAAGAAATGTTCAGCTCGCATGGAGGCCATGTTATATAATAGACAGGTCTTGTCAGCTTAGTGACCGTGCTGCTTAGCCTATTCAAGCCATATTGCTCATATCTATTCGACAATACCTAGACTGGCTCCAGTCCTTAAAACGATTTTTCATCAATGTGTCATATCATATACTTGTAGCCAGTTTTACTCTGATGACTCTGTTTTAAAACAGAGCCATCAGAGTAAGACTGGCTACAAGTATATGAAGACTGGCTACAAGTATATGATATGAAACATTGATGAAAAATTGTTTTAAGGACTGGAGCCAGTCTAGGCAGTACCCAGCTAAGTTCTGTCCATTTTCTGTCTCATATTGAAGTAACTCCGGATCGACAGGAACACTGAAGAGCAACGTGGATTAAAGGGCTATTTCGGCCAAAAATTAAAGGTTTTTTTTTTACTAATTTCTAATTGATTTTAAACAATATCCCAAGTATAAAAGTCTGGTATTAACTTGACTTATATCGCTGCGCTGGTAACAAAAATGGCTGCCAAAATAGGCTGAACATTTTGGAACGTTTGAGACATTTGACGGATAAATTAAAACAGAGCACAAACAAATACCAAAAATATATTTTAGTAGATGATAAGAATAGTTATCACAATACACAACATATTAAAAGTAGATGTGATGATATCCAATCTTAAAAATCGGTCTCCCAACGAAGCCTCAAACTTAGTCCAAAATAGTGACCGTTTTCTGTTACTTTAGCAACGGTATTTTTTAATATTATAAATAAACCAGGCTTTTACACTTTGGTCATTCTTCTAATAAACAAATCAAGAAGAAAAACTTGGTAACATCAAGGAAGGGTTTTGATACACAAAGGAGAATTATATACAGTTGTTACATCAGGGAGAGCTTATTGTTACGTCAAGGAAATATCTGACTAAACGTTTGAAAAACTGCGTTTAAAATGACACATTGCATTGTAATTTTAACTTAATGTTTGTCGCCTTTGATACTCATTGCTAAATATATGTCTTGCGCATTTTCTATGAATCTATTGTAAAGCTATATTGGCATTCGTTTAAGTTGCTGTAACATCCCATTCCTAGTTTTATCATATGACGTCGCGTCTGGGAGTGAAATAACGTCATGCAATAAAATCTGTAAACCACTGGTGGTTTATCGATTTTCGGGAAACGTTATGACGTCCATAACAACGTTGCATACATAATGACAAAATTATAGCGTTTTTACGACAGAAATGATATTTCAAAGTAATATGTCATATGATAAATAGAATCTAACATTCGTGCTCTTGTATTATTGAATTGATTAAACTCGTTGCGAAAAAGAGATAAAATGCCCGGCACGCCCCGCATTTTATCTCTTTTTCCCCGACTCGTTTAATAAATTCAATAAAACATGGAAACTCATGCAAGATCCTCTATATAACACTCCTCTTTCTTCAATGGAGTTGCATTTTCCTGTTGAGATAGCACACACTGGTTAATGTATACGTCGATTTTTTTTTATTTTTTTTTGGTGGTATTTACGCGTATTGCCGGTATAGACCGAAAGTGGTAGATATTGGTATTAATACTATATAGAAAAACATGTCATATGCCTAAAGGACTATATAATTAGATCATTTTAAGTATTCAGTATGTGTATGGCGATTTATGTAAGCATCTAGGAATAGATTCGAGTACCGATCATCCAGATCAGTACTCGAATCTTTTCCTAAATGCTTACATAAATCGCCATGTGGATGCCGAATACTTAAAAATGATCTAATTCTATAGGCCTTTAGGCATTTGGCATTTTTTCTATCTAGTATTAACACCAATATCTACCACTTCCGGTCTATGAAGTACCGGCAATACGCGTAAATACCACCATATCGACGTATACATTTACCAGTGTGTAGCAGCTTCTGTCGTCTTAATTTATGGAAAAATGTCAGAACTATGATACAGTAATTTAAACAGAAGACACCTTTTGTATGTTTGGAAAAGACATATGACCTTCTATTTTATGTACGTAGGTACAACTGAAATGAAAGACATCGCAATAAATTTCTTTTTCCAGAAAATAAAATGGTATGTACCCTTGGGCTACTAGATTTTGTTTAAATCGTTTATTCCATGATTTGACAAAATCAATAAAATGCACCATGCACTTTATGGGATGTTACATTAAGGAATTTTGATGTGCCATATTCGTTAAAAATGTCTTAATGGGTAAAGTAACGATAATTAGGGGTCATAGAAATGTATTTTACACCGAAGAATAGTCTATAAACCCCTTCTTGATAGTCATTTCCCTATCTGAAAGGTATTAATTTTTGGCACCAAGGGTGAAAAAATATATTGACTCATAAATACTGTCACCAACGTGTTTTGCTGAAGCAAAATCGCTGCTAACTTGACCGCATTTTACTGCAGAAAAACTGCTGCTAACTTCACCATTTTTTTGGCTGCAGCGACATTTTGATTGTGGTAATTCACGGTCAATGGGAAAAAAGTTGCAGACTTGCTAATTTTGCGGTTGCGTTTGTTTGCTCTATATGTCGGTTAATGAAGTCCATCCTCTTAAAGAGCGTCTGAGTAGCTTGATTTGATTTCCATGACAACCATTAACACGATGTGCGATTCGTTGTTGGAATAAATTCTACAGGCTGACCTTATTAATCTAATCGAGATGTCGATTCCATTTAATAAAAGTGTAATGGACATGCCAGAATAACCAGTAGGCTGGTTCCCTCCCCTAGATCTACCTATCTAGGTCGAATTGAGACGATAACATGGCACCCGTTTAATTAACCAGTTAACTTTGAGATAGATTGATACTGTAAATTCGAAAATTTCGCGAGGGTTGTATTTTCACGAAATTCCGCATCAGCGAAGTTTCGTGAAAATACAACCCTCGCGAAATCACTCTGTCGTTTACTCATGTTGGTAAATCATGCCTAGTCGCAAAGTACATTTTAGCTTGTAAGTTTAAACGATATTCGCGAAAATGAAATTCTCGCGTAAATATTTTGAATTAACAGTATATATTCCGTCTACAATGCCGATTTTATTTTACTTCAGATATAGAGGATCTTACATGAGTGCTCATGTTATATTGATTTTATTAAACGAGTTGGGGAAAAGATATAAAATGCGAGGCTTGCCGAGCATTTTATCTCTTTTTCTCAACGAGTTTAATATATTCAATAATACAAGAGCACGAATGTTAGATTCTATTTATCATATGACAAATACTTTGAAATCTCATTTCTGGCGTAAAAACGCTATGATTTTGTCATTATTACGCAACGTTGTTATGGACGTCATAACGTTTCCCGTTAATCTGTAAACCACTAGTGGTTGATCGATTTTATTGCATGGCGTTATTTCACTCCCAGACGCGCGACGTCATATGATAAGTAAAATATATTTCATATATATTTAAAAAAAATATTATAAGAAGGAGACGGATAGAAGTCTACCTAAGACACTGTACTTCAGTATTTTTTTTCTAATAAAGTATGTTTAAAACATCGAAACTGATTCGGCGGTGGAGGTATTTGAACACGAATATAAAAACTAAAGATCGTTCATCCATGTTAAACATTACTTAACGAAAGCATCAATCGTGTTGGCATTTCTTATTTCAACGTGAATGTTGAATAACCTGAATAAGATAAGCTGTTTTTATACATGTTTAATTGAGGCTTTGGTATTTTAATTTTTTTTGTTTGAATCTGAACGCAAAGTCATTGTATCTCTTCACTATAACAGTCCTTAATTTGGACATTTTCGTGGTGCAAATTGGTGAAATGCCTTAAGTTACCTTAAACATTACATTAGCTTTGTTGATGAAAACTAATTCTTCAAATGACAACATATTTAATTGTCTTCGAGCATCTTCCAATGATATATAATCTGACCCAGTATTCTATGGTCTACCAGGTCGAATGCCTTGCAAAAGTCTACTAAAACACAACCAAGAATATATTTACATCACGTTTTGCTTGTAACCATGTATCTGTCATATGAAGTAGAGCAGATTCAGTTGAGTGGCCAGATCTAAGTAAGTAAGGGTGCAAACATCAGGAATCGATACAATCAAGTACAACACCTGACCAAGGATACCAATGGGAAAGTGACAAACTCATAAGAGACACCACAAACGAGAGCCAAGAGGTCAGCCCTTTCCCAGCAGGTGACCACAAAGCACATATAAACAGACGCGCATAAAGACATAGCAAACACAAGACAGAACAAAAACATAAAAGATCCACAAAAGAAGTACCGCCTTGGAACGGTCAGTAAAATATTTTACTGGAGGGCTTAAACCGGTTTAACGGCGCCAACCCCACCCTTGATTCAGATGTGGATCAAGACACATAGATATTTGGTTTGCATGAAAGACCCCTAACTTATCAATGCATCATCTCCTAAAACATATAAATCAAGATATAACAAGGATATAAAGCAAAGATAAGGACTCAACAGTAAATAAAACTGAATACGGAGCAAAAGAAACCCAACAGGTAAACCCCAGTGGGCCCGACAAACGGCCAAAGCATCAGGCCCCTACCATCTCATCAATAGATAAGTCTTTAAGTCGGAACCATCATAGAGTCTGAAGTCCGACCCACCGGCGTGCAATTAAAGAGGAAAGCAAAGTTGCCAACCGTGATTGGGTTGAATACCAAGCATGCAGTCTGTTGCAGTACATTAATGTTATAGCCAATGTTATAGCCTGATCGAAATCCACTCTGCTTTTGATTTAAAAGTTGATGATGATTTAAGTACGACATAAGTTTCATATGAACCCACTTTTCAATCAGTTTTGAAAGTGTAGGTAATATGAAAATTGGCCTGTAGTTGTTTAGTTCATCTTTTGCTCCTGATTTCTAAAGTGGTTTACTTTAGCATGTTTCCAAATTGACGGAAAAACACCAGAAGTAATGCTTTTATTCATAATAAAAGTTTATCATATGACGTCGCATCTGGGAGTGAAATTACACTGTGCATTAGAATTGATAAACCACTAGTGGTTTACAGATTTACGGGAAATGTTATGAAATGACGCTTTTAACGTCACGCATATGGCAAAACCCGAACGTTTTCACGCCAAACATATGTTTTCAAATTATTTTAATGTCATATGATAAATAGAATCTAACATTCGTGCTCATGTATTATTGATTTTATTAAACTCGTTGCGAAAAAGAGATAAAATGCTCGGCAAGCCTCGCATTTTATATCTTTTCCTCAACTCGTTTAATAAAATACAATAAAACATGAGCACTCATGTAAGATCCTCTATTATTCTGGGTGACAGAACTTTAGGGTCATTTTTTAACAACCCGGGGCCTATGCAGCCCATGCCTGTTGATTCAGTACCATCCATCGAGGAAAGAAAATACGTTACAAATGTATTACTTGACTTTTCGCTAACTGTAAAGGCGGCAACTTTAATATTCATATCTGGGTGGGGTTCGGCTATTTCATCTGCTAAGGAAGGGAAATCAAGTTTTGTTATAATTTGGTAAAAAAGTTATAAGCTTTTTGAGCCTCGCAAACGAGCGTGCATTTCATGAAAATCCTAACCGTATACACACTGCAGTCACATTTATTACTCCTTAAAGCGAACAATCACAAAATGTATGTTTTTGTCGCCAGCTTAACTATTTGAAGCCTCATAGATAAACAGTGTGGAGACAGATCAGACTGCTCCTGTAGGAGCAGTCTAATCTGGGGTCCACAATGTTTGCCTCCCTGCTTATGTTAAATAGACATTTTCAGTTGCAGTTATTTTGACTGTTATTAATGAATGAGGTGGTTGCACAAGATGATACAGTTACTTTTGAATAAAACCACGCCTCCTTATCAGCTTTTACCTATGCCTAAGGTTGACTAGTCCTAATTACGCATTCGTGAGGCGCCGCCTTTACAGTAAGCGAAAAGTCAAGTAATACAATTAATTAGGGCTATATCAAAAGAAACATCATCAGTTACTTTCGAATTAATGAAATTGTTCAGTTTTTTTTCAAAACTTGGGGGCTTCAGTCGCTGTTTCAGTTGAAACAGGTTTGATCTAGTCAGGCCCGACATAACACAGACGTCAAAATTATGCAAAGTTATCCAGCATACAAAAAGTTGAAGGGCATGTGCTGTTTGTCTAGGCCTGTTTGGCAGGTAACTAGTGTTCGAAATTTAGAGGAAATCTACCTCATATATTTTCTATCTTTTTCACAGACTGTCTCTACCTTAAACAAGCATAAACGTCCCGGCTCCACCAAGAAACATGACGACAGAAAACCAGCAACCCGACCAGATCACACCGGAAGACAGTACACACGTGATCATTGTTGATCAACGCCATTGCGGCAGCACACGAACAACCGACTCTGGACATGAGCGACTTATTCAAAAACAACCGTCGACGGACGGTCGAAGTATACCTCACTGTCGAGCGTCAAAGCCGCCAAACTACCTTGGGTTTGCAATAATTGTGAGTATTTCGGTCTTTTATAAGCATCCAACAATGGCGTAGCCAGACCGCTAAAATACGCACATCAAAATGAGACAACTGGATCGAGCCTTTTCTTCAATTGCCTCCCTTTTCAAAATGAGAACTTCTCTTAAAGGAAAGTATTTGCTCCCAGAGGGAGCGAATTCTTTCCTTTAAGAGCAGTTCCTTATGGTATGGAACAATCTCTTTTACCACATTAGGTGACCTCCGTTGATTGTTACTACTTTATTACTCACGTGCGTAACCACACTGGTAAATGTGAACGTTCATTTGGTGGTATTTACGCGTATTGCCGGTACTTCATAGACCGGAAGTGGTAGATATTGGTGTTAATACTATATAGAAAAACATGCCATATGCCTAAATGACTACAGACTTCAATCATTTTTAAGTATTCAGTATGTGCATGGCTATTTATGTAAGCATTTTGGAATAGATTCGAGTACCGATCATCTAGATCGGTACTCGAATCTACTCCTAAATGCTTACATAAATCGCCATGTGCATGCCAAATACTTAAAAATGATCTAATTCTATAGTCCTTTAGGCATATGACATGTTTATATATATAGTATTTACACCAATATCTATGAAGTACCGGCAATACGCGTAAATACCAGCAAATCGACGTATACATTTACCAGTGTGGTAACTGCGTAATGGAAGCTACGGCAATGATCCAACACGTGAGGAAAGGCAGTGATAACGAAGTTTTCTATATTCTTCATTCATGTACACATAAACTTGTTTAAAGAGACTAAGTCTGCAACTATGAACATTTTTCGAAAAAAATATTTTCTTTTTAAATCTTTGTAAAAGCAGAATTAAGGTAAGTTTTCACAATAAATCTGTTCACTATAGCTGAAAATTGCATGGAAAAGTGAATTATCTTATAAAAACAGGTGTTTTTTCTCTTATTGGTAATTATTTGCGTCCCTCCAATAATTATAAACAGTCAAGTTTTAACATAAATGCTGTTGTTTTGATACTGATAATTTGTAAAGATTTACGAAATTGGTAAAATGTATACCTGAATTTTAGTTTTTTTACTGTGTTCTTGAAAAATAGAAACATTATTTCAAAAAATAAAATATCAAAAGTTAGAGACTATGCAGCTTTAAGATGTGGCTTCTAATACCGTCTTTTGGGGAAAATTAGGGAAACGGTCTTATTTTTCGATTTAAATAGATGCCACCTCTACCCTTGATTTCCTACTAAAACAACTCGATACCAAGATTTCTCCAGTGATAAATGGGCCTCGTCGCGAGAAAACCTGTCTTCGGTGGTTTGCGAACAACAAATGCGCAGACCAGCCTGCGCATCCGCGCAGTCTGATCAGCGCCTTTGTTATTCGCGTTTTGGAAAGAACCATATCTAAGCTTGCTATAGGCGGAATTTTATTTTTCTAGCTAGTCTCTGTAGCTGTGGATACTGGTTTGTGTGCGGCTTTGTCGGAAACCCCGACGACAGATTTTCTCGCGACGAGGCCCAATTTAATGATAAAAACATTGCTACCTGTACTTGCTGCACTTATTTTCTGGATGGAACATAGGTTTTAAAGCAAATGAAGGGTTACACCAAAATCAGTGGTAGATCATCTTCCACCAAATTTGGTGTTAAGCAACACGTTTTACAGTGTAACACTATATATGTACATGTACACAGATATTTAAATGGCTGTTATGTTCTTCTTCTGAATTTTACGTTCCTTAAATAAAGTGAATTTTTGGATACGGATAATATATAGTGGGTTAAATTCAACACATTGTCCAGGGCCTAAAATTGCAATGCCTCCTTAAAGTTAAAAACTACCTTAGCTAAGTATTGATATTTACATGATATTTTAAATGTTTAATAAATTGCCATGCTCGGTGCAGTACACATGGTCACAGATGATGTTGTGATCAACAGAATGCATAAACAATTTTGATTTTAAAAAGTTTGAAACGTTTCTTTTCCTATCCTAAAAATCAATTCTTAACTAAGGTAGTGCCCGGCCCAGGGCCCGGAATTACAATGCCTCCTTAAAGTTAAGCAAGACTTAAGTTAAGTATTGATATTTCAACATGCTATATTAAATGCCACATGCATTGCCTTGATCGATGTGGTATTTGTGGTCAAAGATATCATTGTGATCTTCAGAGAAATTAAAACTATTTTGATTTTTATAAGTTTTAAACATTATTTTTCGCATCCTTCCTTAACTCTAAGGAGGCATTGTAATTCCAGGCGAAGGCCTTTAAAAGTTAAGGTGCGTAACAAATATATTTTTCTTATTTCTCAACCCAACCAAAACATATGTTGTTGGTACCCAAAAGAACGGGTACTCAAAAAGAACCGTCTCATTCACCCAAACCATATTATGTTAACCCTGATGGGTAAGAACATATTCAGAATTTTACGCTCAAAAATATTGTTCACCTATACCTGTGTAAAGTCAGGTAACTTCGGACATCAGGTAAATTCGGACATATATTTGCAAACAGTGGAAATCCAGTTGAGACGGCTCCTTATTAGCCGTCTCATCAATATTTTCACTGTATGCCTGGTTAATGGATTTTCATTCCAATAACTAGAATATAAAAGAAACAAGATCGCTGTCCGGATTAAGCTGACTGTCCGAATTTACCCGACTTTACCGTACCTGTGTAATGTCATTTTATCTTTCAGGTAATTCCATTCAACTGCTTTTTCGGGAGTATTGCTGTCGTGTTCTCTCTTCTATCTCTGCAAAGCACGAAATCCGGGGACTTCAGTAGCGCGAAAACAAGAGGAAACGTTTCAAAATGGCTCAGCATAATAGGAATAGCCGTTTCCTTGGTGATTCTGGCGTTTGTGGTTGTCTATTTCGTGTATATTGACAAAAATATCGTTGACACGGCACTGGAGTTTGCGGAATTGATGGACAATCAGCCCATCCATGTGAATGGTTCAGCGGTTGTGAATGGACAAGATCTGCCCCTTTATTAGACGTCTCGTCCCCTAGAAGTTTATAAACATACATGTACTCTCTTATCTTAATCTCTGCAAAGCGCAAAATCCGGAGACTTCAGCAGCGCGAAAACAAGAGGAAATGTTTCAAAATGGCTCAGCATAATAGGAAGAGCCGTTCCCTTGGTGATTCTTGCGTTTATCGTTGTCTATTTCGTGTACATTGTCAAAAATATCGTTGACACGGCACTGGAGTTTGCGGAATTGATGGACAGTCAGCCCATCCATGTTAATGGTTCAGCGGTTGTGAATGGACAAGATCTGCCCCTTTATATGCATCTCGTCCCCTAGAAGTTTATAAACATACTCCTTTTCAAAACCCATTTAATTACAACATGTATATAAATGCCTAATGGAATTTCCCACGCGTATCAATCGGTCGAACCCATAGCGACTTTAAGGGTTGATGGGTAGTAAGATTCTATACTCAACTACAAAAGAAACCCATCAGTCACGTTTAGGGTAATTATGGTAAAATAATTAAGAAATCAAAATATATTTTATACCATATTCTTTAACAATCAATTTTGCATCAGATTATTGAATAATGTAACAGTTTTACTTAAACCCGTTCATCCTGTACGCCAGGGTATAGACAAGGGGTCATTTCTAAAAATGACAAGTATCAGACAATTTGTTTTCACTCGAGTTCTAGTCTTAGTCAGTTCACTTCGTCCAATAACCGGTATGTCCCTCTCTGACGAGGCAATCAGGTTTGTGCAGAAGCCAAAATAAACCGCGTAAGTTTAGTAAGCCGGGATCTCAATACGATAGAGCAGTTATTGGATGAGCTCTGGCGACGCATCCAGGATCGTTCAGTGCAACATCGGAATCTTCGACAACTTCAGGTTGCTCTCCATTAATAATGGGCGTGGATTCCCTAGAACGTTGTGCGGCGTCATATGCATTTGGTTCGACCTCGTTATGAGGCAGTTATTGCTGCAGAAGAGGGTCATGTCTGTTTTTGGATGAATTTAACTCAAGTGAACTGATTTAGACGAGAACGAGATATTCATTATCAAGTGAAAAACTTGTCATTTTTGAAAATGAACCCTTGCCTAAACACTGGCAAATAGCATGAACATATCTTTAAACTGACTTTTACATTATTCAATGAAATGACGCAGAATTGATTGCCACGGAATATGTTCATTTCTTAATTCTGATTTCCATAATTGCCCCGAAAAGTGACTGATGGGTTTCTTTTGTAGTTGAGTATATAAGCAAATAGTGCAGAACCTGATCAGACGCGGCGTCTGATCTGGTTCTACAGTGTTTGCTGATGCCCATAAAAAGGAGGAGGCTATTCTTATATATATGGGTAAATCCCATTTATATTTTTGAACATTTACAATATATGTGAGCCACAAGCCTACCAACCGATTACACCAATGGGGTAAAACTTTCTTTTTCTTGTTTTTGAGAGCAAAACCTAGAAATCATGCTATTCGACGAGACGTTCATTGACTGTTGCACACTGATATCGTTTTAAAACGGATACTATGCTTAACCATTTTAACAGTTTAAAAAGTTTTGCAATGAAGAAAATGGGGCATTTTTCAATTTCAACACATTTTCTAGAACAGTTCACATTCCATGACACAATATTGAAGATATTTCGAAGGAAAACGTCATTGCTATCGAATAGCATTTCCGGATTTCTAGATTTTTTCTATTGACAAGAAAATATAATCTATTTTATTGAAATTAAGATGTATATCTTTCATAGAAAACATGTCCCTCTTCTTCATAACACATTACACATTTTATGCTAGCCACAGATTTAGCCTTGTGCGGAATAGCTTATTCTGATAAAAAGACTTTGTTGGGCATTCTTTGATAGTTAAGGATCCATCCTATCTTCAGGCGGATACCAAAGACTCCATTGTCGGATCCAGAGGGGGGACAGGGGGTCCGGACGCCCCAATCCCCCCGAAAAATCACAAAAACATAGGCAGGGTGGGTAGTCACGTTGTTTTTGCTTGGATACACTGTACGGATGTTCGAATACACTGTGCGGACATTCTGATCGAATGCAGGTAGATTTCTCTATGTTTTCTCATCTATACCCAGAAAGTTATACACCATTTTCCAGCCCACATTATCCCCTATCAAACGCTACCAGGATAGCATCTTCAAGCTTCTTACTTTGAGTACTAAATCTGTCACAAATGTTGTCCCTACAGCTTATTTCCAAATTCAGGCCCGATCTTCGCCGCTAAAAAATTTGTGACAGAGTCTGTACTCAAAGTAAGAAGTTTTATGAGGATATCCTGGCATCGTTAGATCGGGGAAAATGGGGGCTGGAAAATGGTGTTTAACTTTCTGTGTAAAGATGAAAAAACACGCAGAAATATCTACTTACTTTTGCTTAAAACATCGGTGTGGAAAGAAGTCCGCCATTTTTTCCGCACAGTGTATCCTAACAGAAACCACGTGACTACCCACCCTGATAGGGTTTCTTAGCAATATCTCAAATATCACAAAGCTATCAAGCCAGCATTCAATTTCCATTATCGGCCCGTTAGCGAAACGCCATTTAAATGGCGTTTCGCTGGTGGATCGATGATGGCCCGTTTATAGTTTGGATCCTCTCTCCCCTCTAGAAAAAAACCCTCGTCAAAGTTGGACCCCCTCTGAAAAAACTTTCTGGATCCGCGCATGGACTCTGAACAAATTGAATCCATGATGTATGACCAGGCTTGACTGAGCCTTTGTTGTGGCCACAGGCCACTTTGTAGTTTAGTCATGATGTGACTCTCGTGTTGATCCAGGTGAGAATCTGCATTTTGTGGTGTCTCACAAGGGTTTACTCAGTTCGCCAAAACGAGTTTTCATCTAAAAGTTAAGTTTGAAAATGCCAAGTAAGGAAGATGGCAAATATTATGAATCGATACAATCACATAACCCAGGACACCACATGGGAAAGTGACAAAAACACAAGTAAACATCACATACAAGAGACCCAGAGGTTAGCCCCCTCCCAGCAGGTGACCACAATGCTACCATGAACTGACAAGACAGCATGGCAGACGCGAAACATTTATAACAAAAGGGATCCACAACATCGGGTTAAGCCTCAACCCCTTTTACTGAAAAGATTGACAACTCCAAGTTAATAAATGGTGAATGAATTGGAAGAGTCCATTCAGCAGTAATGTATTAATTTTGCATAATTGTAAATGGAGAAATCAGTTAAAACCTGTAACAGGTGTTTGTAAATAACCCGAATCTGCAAAGTCTATTCTCAACTTCTAACAAAGAAAACAAGCACAGTTTGCATGTTGGCGAGCTTTAGTGTGAGCAAATGAGCAGCGTGACATGGAAGGACGTTGTAGACCTTGATGAGATCTATTTAAGAAATGCTTGTAAAAGCCCTGCCAGTAACACAGCATACTTAACCCTTAGACTTTCTCATTGCCGAAGTACTTGCCGTCCAGCCCACATGACACCAAACTTTTTCTTTTTTGTTTGGCGAAAACTTGCTGTGATTTTATACAGTGCAGTTTACCCCATAGCAATGACGACGTGCAAATCAACACGGCAAGATCTCTTGCTCGAATCTATACAAATTTTGTGTGTTGATCACGTCTGTGAAGTCGCCTTAGAACTGATTTTACACGACACTTCGTTTGCTATTGCATTATCTGTTTATTCTCAGTCCATGCGTGACTGAGTAATAATATACTTCACAACCTTTGTTAATGCTAGTACTGACTAGACAAATATTCTGCTCTATTCGATGAAACTATTGTTCTATTTTATTAACCTGACACAGGTGCATAATTTCACGATTAGTGCACAAGATATTTTCACATTCCGTCAAATTTCGGTATTTACCGTAAGTTTTACAGGAATGTTGCAAGCACTAATGCAGATAATGAAACGTTTTGCACTGTCCTACTGACTAGTCAAGTGGTTATGGTACAGAGGTTACAGCCGAAAGGTCGTGAGTTTGAGTCCACGTATGTTCTTATTTTTTTTTTGTTTTGATTTTTGTTTTGATTTTTACCTTTATTTGATTCATTTAACTTCAATTATTATAGATGTACCACGACCTCTGAGTAATGTCCTTTGGGTCATAATATTCAAAAGGTTGATGCGTACACAGCAACCGCGTCTGTCTGGAACATAGAGCTACGTGCTTCAAAATAGAATAGTATACGTAATAAAACGCCTGAATCCCCTATTTCTAGATCCGTTTTTTTTCAATTTTCTAAATATAGTCACGCTTCAAAGTTATTTGTTTATCTATACTTGCATTTGTTATGGTTATTTGTGTAGGATCCTCACCGAGAACGATTACCTACGCTCGATATGTGAGCTTTTGACATATTTTTTTAAGTAATTGCAGATATTTAAATAAATATATGGCTGCTTTGCCTTAGTGCCAAGACTTGCTGCACACTTTTCTTCTATGGCACAATCTTTTCACGTGAATCACTGAAGATGTTTCGGACAGACTGGCTCATTTTATGCGTTACGCA
Organism: Loripinus fragilis; assembly: GCA_964019695.1. Taxonomy (NCBI): domain Eukaryota; kingdom Metazoa; phylum Mollusca; class Bivalvia; order Lucinida; family Lucinidae; genus Loripinus; species Loripinus fragilis. Next base: position 24,251,278 of record OZ026531.1, read on the forward strand.
TCAACCTTTTGAAATAGAATGATCCAAAATTTCATTTCTCAAAGGTCGGGTACATCTATACTAAATGAAATTAAACAAATCGAATAAAGGTAATAAAATAAACACACATGGACTCAAACTCACGACCTTTCGGTTGTTAACTCTGTATCATGACCACTTGACTAGTCAGTAGGACGGTACAATGCGTTTCATTATCTGCATTAGCGCTTGCGAAATTCCTGTAAAACATACGGTAAAGACCGAAAGTCGACGAAAGGTAAAAATATCTTGTGCACTGACCGTGAAATTATGCACCTGTGTCAGGTTAATAAAATCGAACAATAGCAGAATGTTAAGGGCAATTTCGGGTATTGTCCACGCGCATCATTCCTGCGGCAGGAAACGGGGAAAGTTGTCTGGGTCCCGTCTTTCGACCATTTTCAAATTCACATCAATACAGGTTTACGTCTGGTGGATGTTTCCGTATTTTCTGGACAAAAAAGTAACTAGAATGTGTCCGAAATATCTATTGACCCGTTATTATACATGATCGTCTCAGTACCAAACACTGATAAAAATAGATCTGGCGAATTCATTACAATATCGACAATTATCAAGTGTATACCGTGTATGCGAACACGAATATGGTCGGTATTCGGATTGTGTATCCATTATATAAGGTTAATTTGAGCGGCGCACGATCTGCCCTTGTAGCCTAGTGGTTAGCGCGTCGGACTCTTAAACCAGCGGAACAGGATCGATTCCTGGGTGGGCACCTATTAAAGATTGTTTTTTTCTTCTTCTTCTTTTCAGCTTTATAATAATGAATTACTTCCTACCAGTAAAACAAATTGATATAAATGACAAATAGAACACTCCATAACGTTTTATATAGAATTATCCTCAAAATATGTGGGGTAGGGGTAAATTTTGCTCTCCTAAGCAGAAATTAGTCTGGTGACCCCCATTTTTTATTCGTTTTTCTAAAAGGTTATATAAAAGTCTATGGAATAAAAACAAAAATTTGATATTGTTAATGCCAGATCTTTAAAAGTACACGCCATAACGTTTAATATTGAATCACCTCAAAATATGTGGGGATAGGGGTAAATTTTGCTCTGCTAAACGAAAATTAGTCTGGTGACCCCCATTTTTATTCGTTTGTCTAAAAGGTTATATAAAAGTCTATGGAATAAAAAAAAAAGTTTGAGGTTCTTAATGCCAGATTTTTAAAAGTACACTCCATAACGTCTTATATTGAATTATCCTCAAAATATGTGGGGGTAGGGGTAAATTTTGCTCTCCTGAGCGAAAATTAGTCTGGTGACCCCCATATGTTATTCTTTTTTCTAAAAGGTTATATAACAGTCTATGGAATAAAAGCAAAACATTGAGATTGTTAATGCCAGATCTTTTTTAAAGTACACTCCATAGCGTTTTATATTGAATTATCCTCAAAATATGTGGGGGTAGGAGTAAATTTTGGTCTCCTGGAAGAAAATAAGTCTGATGACCCCCAATTTTTATTCATTTTTCTAAAAGGTTATATAAAAGTCTTTGAAATAAAAACAAAACTTTGAGATTGTTAATGTCAGATTTTTTTTTATATACAATTTAATCTAAAAATCGTTTTCCTATTTTGGGGGAATTACCAAAATATATCATTTAGCTACTTGTCACGCCTTTCGGTAAACAAATGATTTTTTCACTTTTCCTATAACGCTTGGTGGCGTGAGTAATAATTAAAATTAAAATAAAGAAGCTGGGTGGCGATTACAACTATTTTAACTTAATAAGTCTGATGACCCCCAATTTTTATTCATTTTTCTAAAAGGTTATATAAAAGTCTTTGAAATAAAAACAAAACTTTGAGATTGTTAATGTTAGATTTTTTTATATACAATTTAATCTAAAAATCGTTTTCCTATTTTGGGGGAATTACCAAAATATATCATTTAGCTACTTGTCACGCCTTTCGGTAAACAAATGATTTTTCACTTTTCCTATAAAGCTTGGTGGCGTGAGTAATAATTAAAATTAAAATAAAGAAGCTGGGTGGCAATTACAACTATTTTAACTTAATATTAAGGACTTGGGGGTTTTCAGAAAATTGGTAAAATGCTGAAATCTTCAATGTCAGATTATGAAAAATCGAGCGTGGTGACATATCCTTTTTATTTCATAAATCGACAGTCCATACATAAAACAAACTGTGTGCAAAGAATTAAAAAGATCTTAATGCTGGAAGTATTTCCTGCAATTGCCCTAATGCCTATTCTAAACTTCTAACAAAGAAAACAAACACAGTTTGCATATTGGCGCGCTTAGAAAGTACAAATATTAGAAAGAGAGCGACAAAATTTTGTATAGATTCTAATAACATTTTTATGTTTGGTCACATCACAATGCCTCACATAGACATGACCTCTGTAATTTTTAACATTTTGACTCCAAAATCTTCAACGTACTTATTTTACTGTCAGGTGACTTCCAGCGAACAGTGCTGCATAAATATGCCATATATCTTGAAATATGTACCTGTTTGCTACTTTGCTTGCAACACTGGCGTTTAGATTAAGCTTTGGTTTATACCATAACAGTTGACAACACAATAGTTCATAAACATGCGGTATACATGTACTTATCTGTACTTCCGATTGCTTCAGGACTCAATGTGTTGAGATGTGCTCAGAAGCCGCTTCTTAATCGCTTTTTCAAAAGCAGATGATGTTGTATTTTTCTGACTGAGCCAATACCTACAACAAATGAAAACAAATAGCCATATCATATATTCTTTGTTATTAAAGGTAAATTTCCTGTCACAGACTATATTCCCAATACAATAATATTGTATTTCATAGTACACTGTATTTATGTATTACGTGTATTTTACTGCATAACATGTTTGTGTTTATCTCTTACGCCACCTGTGAGTGGCCTGAGATGCATAGTTTTCAATAAAGTTCTGTTCTGTTAAAAAAAAGTTCTGTTCTATACAAATGGTCTTATTGTCAATACATATTATTCTTATTTTAATTGTAATCATGTTGAAGTCTAAAATTTATTTTCCAAAAATATCATTGTTTTTATGCCCAGTTGCATATAATACTGTGTCTAATTAAAATGACTGTATCTGGTTCTCATTTTATTTACTTATTTATTTACCTTTGTTTTGCTAAATATATCACCTACAACTCGTTTCCACTTCCTGGGAAATCTCAATTATTACCTTCTACTAGGTAAAAACCCTTTTCCCACTTCTGGGAAACTCGCTTCTATTTCCTGGGAAATCTCAATTAGTACCTTATACCAGATAAATACCTTTTTCCACTTCCTGGGAACTTCGTGTTTCCACTTCTGGGGAAATGACATGTGACCTAGTCACCAACTGATTTTTAGAGCTCTATTATGAGGAAAGTTTGCTTTTCCCTTATAAATCTGCTGCTCCTATGTTATGTTTTCCTACCTTTGGAAAAACACTTCGACCAGGTAAATACCTTTTCCCCACTTCTGGGGAACTCGTTTCCACTTCCTGGGCAATTTCAATTATTACCTTATACCGGATAAATACCTTTTTCCACTTCAAGGGAACTTCATGTTTCCTCTTCTTGGGAGATGACATGTGACCTAGTCAACAACCGATTTTTGAGCTCCCTTATGACGAAAGCTTGCTCCTCCCACATAAATCTACAGCTCCTATAATATATATTCTTACCTTTGAAAATAACATTCTACCAGGTAAAACCTTTTCCCTTCTGGGAAACTCGTTTTCACCTCCTGTGTAATCTCAAATATTACCTAATACCAGATAAATACATTTTTCCACTTCTGGGAAACTTCTTGTTTCCTGTTCTGGGGAAATGACATTTGACCTAGTCACCAACCGATTTTTAGAGCTCTCTTAGAGAAAAGTTTGCTTTTCCCACATAATTCTACAGATCCTATGATATACAGGTTCATTAAAAAAGTTATTTCACTACCCAATATTTTAAAAGTTTTTTCACATTTTTCTTTTACATTAATGACCTAAGTTTTACTATACATGCTGAGTTAATCATCGTGCCATTTTATTTCTATAAATCTTCAGACAACATTTGTATATAAATATCAACTACATTCAAATAAAAACACAACAACACACTTTAAATATATTCCAAAGAAAACACAACAACACGCCTTAATTAAATACATTCCAAAGAAAACACAACAACATACTTGTACGCCTACATCATAAATTGAGTATTTCATTGCATCTCCCTTTGCTTTATATAAAGATCTTCAATTCTCCTTGGCATGAAATTGTAAAGTTCTTCTAGGACGTTTAGTGCTACACTATACCATGCGTCACATACTCGATCCCACATTTCTTCTCTTTTACATCGAATTTGGTTACCAATCACTTTCTTTATTATATTGCAAACGTTCTCTATGGGATTCATGTCTGGCAAATTGCCAGTCCTTTCCAGAACAGATAATCACTTTACATTCTAGGAATACTCTATTACTTTTAGATTTATGGCATGGCGCGAGATCATACATACAGATATAACCCTTCTGTTGGAACACAGCGCGATGTCATTTCAATATCCTAAATGATATCACTCTGGTATTTTGCATTATCCATGTTACAATTCACTTTTCTCAGAGCTTTTGTCTTCTACTTATAGCTCCCCAAACTTGCACACTTACTGGTGATTTTACAGTAGTCTGAATACACTTAGCGTGATGTTTCTCATTCTGTATGCACCAAACACGACAAAAGCATCATTTGTTATGACAGCGAAATACAGACTCGTGTGAATGCGCTGTGTTCAAAAAGAAATGATATATTTTGATGCATGATCTCGCGCCACGCCATAACTATAAAAGTACTAGAACATTCCTAGAATGTAAAGGAACGCCTCGTATGGAATGGCCAGGGAATTTGCCAATATGATTCCTATTGAGAACGTTTGGAATATTATGAAGAAAGAGATTGGTAACCAAATGTTGTGTAAATTTGAAGATATGTGGAAGCGAGTTTGTGAAGCGTGGTATAGTGTAGCATCAAACATCCTGGAAGAACTTTACAATTCCATGCCAAGAAGAAGTGCAGATCTTATCAAAAAGGGAGACGCAACGAAATACTGACTTTATGAGGTAGGCGTTCAAGAAGGATGTTGAGTTTTCATTGGCATGTACTTAAGTATGTTGTTGTGTTTTCATTGGAATGTATTTGGTATCTATATACAGTGCTGTTTGAATATACGTTTTGATATGATTTATAGCAACACAATTGCATGAGTATTAAATTACATGCATGGTAAAACATAGACCATTAATGTATAAAAAAATGTGAAACAACTTTTGAAATATTGCGTAGTGAAATAACTTTTTTAATGGACCTATATATTCTTACCTTTGGAAATAACCTTCTACCAGGTAAATACCTTTTTCCCACTTCTGGGAAACTCGTTTCCACCTCCTGGGCAATCTCAAATATTACCTAATACCAGATAAATACATTTTTTCACTTCTGGGGAACTTCTTGTTTCCTCTTCTGGGGAAATGACATGTGACCTAGTCACCAACCAAATTTCAGAGCTCTCTTATGAGGAAATTTTGCTCTTCCCACATAAATCTACTGCTCCTATGATATATATTCTTACCTTTGGAAATAACCTTTGAAATTTCACTTCTGGGGAAATCGATTAAAACTGCAAGTGTACTTGGATTTTTTTAAATTTTGTCTCACTACTTATAACATTGTCCATATCTGCATAGCCAACATTAGCACCACCGTTTTTCGTTTGCAAATAATTCAGAATCGAATGCAGTGTTCTCTTTCAATACTCTGACATTAGCTTTTAACTACAACACCTTTAAAACAACTGACCGCTTTTCATTGTTTGTATGACTCATTTTTATTCTAACAAGCTTGCCTTTAACTGACATGGCTCTAACATCTATTCTGCTGTGGGTGCAGCGATTTTTGCTTGTACGCTCTGATAACTTTATGTTTCTAATTGAAATCTCCTTTCTTTGGTTATTTTTTTTTTTTATCTTTCAGCATACATAAACCTACCCGTTTTCAAGCAGAAGAAATGTATGAATCATTTAACATGTAGCAAAGCTTCAATTGATAATTTTCTGCAAAATTTAAATACATACTGCGTTATAGCTTTGATTCCACATTTACAGTCATTTACAAATGCAGTTATTCTTTGACCGTTTACCACTATAACACCATCACTGTTAAACCTTTCAACAATATTTGACCAATGCTATGCCAACTCCAGTAAAGAATTCTGTATGAAAAATGCTTCCTTACCTGCGTCTGACCATGAGAAAGCTGAGACCGTTCCATTTGACTGAGATTTATCCATGTGGTTAAAATAAGCCTCACCATTTTCAAATTAGCTCATCAAATATCATTTTGAAGTTGTTGTCACGTTATCTTGCAACTTTTTGTATTTTAAACTTAAATTTATTTAAATTATCGCTTATACTATTACAATCCAGTAATTATCTATGCTTTGTGCCTTGTTATTTTTACAGTAGAGTATTAATAGCATGAGGCTACGTTTCAATTTTAAGAATACATTTCTAAGATAATAACGAGTGGGTCTCTGGGTTGCTTTATTACTGTAAGACCTCTTTACATGGCAGAAATTTACACCTTTTTTTATTTTTTTTAAGATAAGCACTCTCTGGCAAAAGGAACAGTCCAAGCGGGCACGAGTATGTTGATTCAATGTTGATTCAACGTTGACAATATATGTTGAAATAACGTTGAAAATATATTTGAATTTGAAACTTGAATAAACGCTGACATATAAACGTTGATTCAACGTTGACATATAAACGTTGATTCAACATTGACATTTCAACACTGACTCAACGTTGAATCAACTTTGATTCAACCTCTCCTTTAAACCAAATACAACACTAATTCAGCTTTAAAAAAAAAGGTGCCAAATAAATTCTGAACTTACGTTTCTTCAAGCATATCATGAGCCTAAGTCAATGCAGATTCACAATGTATTGCATCTATCCCACAATTGGGGTGCAGCAGGCATAAACTAGGGACAAAAAAATAAATCTGCAACAAGGAGATAATAAACCCCAGCTAAAATGTGAGGACTAAACACTTGAAAACGTATGTCCCATTTTAAGAATTGAACCACATCATGAGAAAGCCTTTTCAGTAGGGACAGGTCATCTACATACATGTAGTAACAATGCAGCTGATCAGAGTCAGAGTTCTCACCAGGATTTTGAAAACAGAAGTTACAGAATCCATTCCTGGAAATAAATTGGGAGCCAAAACTGAAAAATTGGAGTTTGATCCAGAAAACTTGGCAGTTTTATCTGAAATATGAAAATTTTATGTATTATTTCAAAATACTTGTGAGAACTCTGACATTGCATCAGTGTGTCATACCGACTGCCGTCTACTTATTACATCTGCTGCATATTTTCAATTTACCCCAAAACAAATCTTATCATGTAAGATAACACTATGAACCCTGATCAGACTGCTCCTAAGCAGTCTGACCTGGGTCCATACTGTTTGCAATATAGATCACAAAATTACACCAAATTTACTCCAAAAGAATTTCATTATGTAAGCAAACATTATGAACCGAGATCAGACTGCTCATTAGACTGATCTGGGCCCATACTGTTTGCAATATTATATAAGCATTATATATAAGTTCATTTGGTCATTAGCAGATGACAGTATTAAACAAAGAGTGTTGTCTGCTTAGTACATCGGCTGCATATTTTCAATTTACCCCAAAACAAAACTTATCATGTAAGATAACACTATGAACCCTGATCAGACTGCTCCTAAGCAGTCTGATCTGGGTCCATACCGTTTGCAATATAGGTCACAAACCCTTATCTGATTTACACCAAAATAATTTAACAACATAACTTATTAGTGTAGGCCGCTGTGTAATCCAGTGGGAATTTTTGGGTAAAAGTGTCAAACATACATTTTCTTGTAGAAAAATGTATCCTGTTTAAGAAAAAAGATGTTTCCAATTTTTTCTTGCCGTTTTAAAGTCATGGTGACGTCACAAAGTGATGTACCCATTTTTGGCTTATTAAGGGCTTGAAAATTGAGCACTATGAATTCCAGCTGGCGCAAGCATGTACTGTTTGATCAGCTATTGTAATATTACTGGCGATATATTGTATTTTGGGCAAAGACTCTGACTCAGAATTTTAAAGAGGTTACTTTAACATCAAAATGATGTCAAGAGAGGGAAAAAATAACATCAGTATCAAAATGAAAAGTATGTTATAGTGAAAGCTCAAATGACATTAGATCACAATATGCTAATAGACCCTCCTCTCCCACTGCTGGAATATTTTACACTATGCTTTACTGAAACTACATGATATAAGATACAAAATGACACATGTTAGCTGCTCTGACCTGTAACAGCCATGTTAACTAAGTTACTCTATTGTAATTTCAAATACTATTGTACCGGGACGCGTAGCGCAGTCGGTAACGTGTCTGGCTACAGATGCGTGTCTGACTGCCGATCCAGGGGTCGCGAGTTCGATCCCGGCCCGGTCCCATACTTTCGTGGAGATTGATCATGAAATAATTTCTACGGTCATTCTCCTCCCTTCCGCTGATTCATTCAAGAAGGGTTGTTGTCAGTTACAAGCGAAAGTATGTGCACAAATTACTGGTTAACCGCTTGTTCAAGCCTGCCCAGGAAAAAGTGTGGTTAGGTGAACTGACCGTCCCGCAATGACCATAGCTGTTGACTTGGGACGTAAAGCAACAAAACCAACCAACCAACCAAATACTATTGTGCAAATACCAAGTTATATCTAATTCTTATATATCGACATGCTGATTGCCTTAAAAGCATTTATCAAATAGCAGCAAACAGCAAGTATACGTTTAAACAATACACCTCTATGAAATGACAGTTATATATGTTACTTACTTCAAATGTATTACTACTTAATGTAGTACTATCACTAGACAATAGGCTGCCAAAATACCCCTGAGGAAGAGTTTTGTACACTACATCTTTCTAAAACCAAAATATATAAGCCACAGAATAATGTATATTAATTCTATAGCGGTTACAGAGTCACTTCGTTACTCTGAAATGATAGGAATTCCCATCAAATTGTTCCTTATTCCTACGTGACAATATAAGCTTAGACTTTTAATTGTATTCAAATGACTAGCAATATGATTCTATCAAATAAAAAGACATGTTATTACTGATATGTACTTTACTTCCTTTTAAATGCATTATGTAAAAGCAAAAACAGCAATTAATGAGTTTACACTGCTAGTGGTTTAATTACTGTCATTTAACTGCCAGTAATTGCCATTAACTGAAATATCAACAAAGCATTGATAATAAGGGAAGAAATGTTAGCCTAAATCACATAAAATGTCATTTCAAGTCCGTGTATTTTATCAAATTTATAAACAGCATTTTAGATGTTGCTTATTTTCTGATCCATTAATGTTACTTTAATGCAAAAATGATATCTTTTATCTCACTGAAACTCGTGTATTTGCTTCATTTTTCACATGAAATGATATAAAAAGACGCTTTTCTTCACTTACTACACCTCATTTTAGATGACACAATAATATTAAGCATGAAGTAGTTTTAAGTTAGAAAGATCTATCACACATTGTGTAACCCTACTATTGAATACACCAGCTGTATTGATAAAGACAAAAACTTACTGAAAATTCGTTGAAAAAGTAAGCTATTTCAGACTTAGGTCTAAATCGTGACCTTTATCCTTGTCTTTTGAAACAATAAACTGAAGTGTTTTGGAAACTTAACGACTATTTCCCAACATACGAGTATGACACACACCACGCTTATTCCTATGGTTATAATCGCTTTAGATCTGAAGAAGGATGTCTAGTTTGAAGTAAGAATACCATTTATGCTGGTAAAATGCATAACAAGAGAAGTTTAAGGATCATATTACTCTTATCTTCCTTTCTGTCTGGTTCTAAAACTTTGTGAAGCATTGAACAGATAGCATTTGTTCTAATTGTTCATGATAGTCATACATTTGAAAGAAAATGGTTTATCACCTAGAAAAGCTCCCTGGCATTGTTAGTATAGCATATATACTGTAGCCATTGCTATATTAATGTATTGGTTAATTTGTTTTGCATAATTCTATCAATTAGATTTAGTTGAATTTTGTTTCAATTTTCATTTTGATATTTGGCCAATCAAATATGAACATCACGATAGTTACAAAAATACATCCAATTACTTCTTTGCATGTTTCAAATAAAACGAAATAGATTAACATTAGTAATGGAAAGAATGATTAAAAGGATTTAGCCCATTTGTTTTGGTACTTTGCAATTTGTGACTGAGTAGAGTGTCCTCTTAATGCTGATATTAGCTAGAGCAGTTAACATTTTTGCGTGCTTCTTTTGAATCTATATCCTGGTGAGTTACAACTTATTCAAATGTTTAATACACATATAAATCTTTATTATTCCATTTACCATGTTTACAATGTTCCTGTAATATTTTTTCAAAGTCACAGTCAGTTCAGGTATGTAAGCATGTATTGCTAAAACTAAGTGAGAGCCTATACTTGCACTTTCTTATTAAATATTTCAGTTGTCTATCCAGCATTCTAAAAGTACATTGTAAAATCTATTTTACAATAACTTTAATGTCACCTGATCAAATTTGATCGGACATAATTGGGGCTGATAAAATTTGTATTTAAATTGGTATTGAAGTATCAAATGACCTTAAATTAGTTTCCTTGAATATGGTCATATCTAATGTGATCATTGCCTTAGAGTAAAACTCACAACTATTTTCCCATTATTGGTTGAGCAAGTGACCAGAAGTACTAAGTTGATGTGATTGACAGTTTCATTAATCAAACAACGAAAGCTATGTTGAATATAAACTTGGATTATTTAAAAAAAAAACTGCAGTTATGCCTCACCATCTGAACACGAAACTAGATGTAGTTAATACAAGGGTTACTACTTTGTGGTAATTGAACCTAAATAAACATGGATACATGGAATCTAGTCTGTATCATGATATGTAACTGAATACGTGTACCCATAATTTGAACAACTGTAAACAGTTACATAGAGTGATTGATTTTACTGATTATAATCATTTCAATTTAACTTAGATTTTCCAGATAAATACTACAAAACAAATCTCTAAACTCACCATGATATATTAGCTTTTCAGGTTCAATTATAAATCGTCTTTGACAACATTTTTTGATAAACATGGGGCCTTATGATAAACTTAATACAGCTTTATATGTTATTTTAGCAAAATCGACAGAAAAAGGGAATGTATCCTTCTAAGATCTGGTCTTGAGAGCTATCATTTAATTTGCTTATGAGCTTTAAAATCTATAATTTTGGGCAAATCATTTTTTGTAGATATAAAAAGTTAAAAGATATAATATTTTGCAAATTTTGCATGGGTGAATTGATACTTTTTTCAGACAAGCAGGAACCTGGATATCTATAACAAAAACAAATCACTTTTCCATGCAAAACAAACAATTGTTGTTCTTTAACAACAACGTAATCTAGGACTAAGATTTGGTACCAGTAAAATGCACTTAAGACCCCCCCCCCTCTCGCAGCAGTGGCTTAGGTAGCTGTCCGTTCTAGGCCACTGGTTTTGTTGTTATTGATCCATTGCTTATTGTTGCTCCCATTGTTTGTGGGGATTTTGTGTTTGGTCCTTGTTTTGTTATTCAGTACGTTGTGTCCTTCTAGTGTTGCAATCACCTTTATGGGGAAAAGAGAGTTGGTTTGCTTTACTTTAATTGTGTTCCTGATGTCTTCTTGTGGCTGTTAGTGTTCTGACGCTTTTCCTCATGGTACCATGTGTTGGTCTGCAGTGTATGACTGTGGTATTTTCTATTCATACTTACTTGCTTTTTTGAAATTATATCAAATATCATATAACGTATAATATAAGGAATTAAGCAAGTCATATACAGTCTTGAAAGCTGTAATATACGTTACATATTGCCACACAAATAACAAAAAGATAATTTACACCAGAAACGATGTTGGTTACAGCATTTTACTATTGAATTTCAATATAATGCTCATACATGCTGTTTAAAGGTTCTCATATAGCATTACATACAATTTTAGAATGAAAATATTCTTACCTTATTTAACGTGCTTTTCGGTGGTATCATATTAAACAGCATATAACTCTTAAAGTGTTATTTTTTATAAAAACAAGCTGCTTGCAGTTATAAAATGGCCCATTATTTGTCTTTTGGGACATATAGTTAAAACATGAATGTTAAATGAGAAGCTTATTAAATGAACTATTTAACAACATTTCAATGGTTTAACAGGGGAGGGGTAGTTTAAATGTAACATAAATGACATTACAAAGGGCCCTAACAACTGAAACATAAATATTTGTAGGAAATGAAATGTTCTTGTACAATAGACGAATGTTTGGCCAATTTGATTATACCGGTACTACCTTAACAACCCTATTTACATTATTTGTGTTTTAAACAATTGAGGGGTAACGTAGTTAACAGGCTGTAACAGCCAAACGCCCTAACCGTCAAAGAGCTAACATGTTGTAAAAAGCTTAGCTAGAAACATAAAGTTATGCTATCTTTTGATTTTAATCCCAAGGCACACACAATCTTTTCAGAATTATATTTCTGTACACAATATTTTTTGCTGCATACTGACATCAACTCAACGTCAATTTGACGTAAATTGAAGTCCACGTTGAATCGATTTTCATTTTGGTCCTCCTATCGACGATTTCAACCACTTCAACGCAATAAACAACATTACAATGCGATTAATTTAGGTGTATACAACACTAGCAGATATAAACTGTTTTATTCATGTGAAAATACGGTACGTCGTTTTGTGACGCCACTGTGACGTTAATACTGCACAAAAAAATTGGAAACATCGTTTTCCTTAAACTGCATATATTTCTCTGGTAAAAAATCGACATGAATCACTTTTACCCAAAAATTCCCACGGGAGCCCAAATTTCGACACAGCTGCCTACACTATATGTGACATATGAGCAAACATTATGAATCTCAATCAGACTGCTCATAGGTCTGATCTGGATCCATACTGTTTGCAATATAGGCCACAAAAATGCATTAAGCAGAGGAGCATGTAAAATATTGAACAAAAACGTGCTGTCTTAATTATAATTTACTCCAGAATAACTAGATTATGTCAATATCAATTCAATGCACATACAAAATTTGGATAAATTCTTTAAAAGAGTTATGAAGATATTGAGCAAAAACGAAAATATTATGACGGACGAATGAACGAACGAACAGACGGAATGACAGACAACCTAAATCCTATAGAGACCCCATATTCAAACTGGAGCTATAATAATACATATCATGTAAGCAAACACTATGAACACTGATCAGACTGCTTCTAAGCAGTCTGATCTTGGTACATACTGTTTGAAATACATAGTTCACATAAGAATATCAAATGCATGTTAAATATTTAACAAAACTTATTGTGCCTGCTCCAGAATAAATGTATGACTACCAAATATGTGTAAGCAAACACTACAAGCCCTGATTAGACTGCTTGTAATCCGGGTCCGTACTGTCCATATTCAAAAAAATTCTCAATGAGACGGTTCTTCTGAAGACCCAAAAAATATAATAAACTTTTGGATAAAAAATAATCAGATTTAAGATGAAAAACATCCATAATCTGGACCTATGCATGTGACCAAAGAAACCTATATGCCATATGCCAACAATGAAGGGTAATCCTCTTAGTCTGATGGACTCCAGCCACCCCCACCCTGAAGATTGTTTTTATCTTAACAAACAGCACATACCCTGAGCAAATGCCCCCTTATGGTGTATTTCATCTGGGTCTTCACTGTTTGCCAAAGTACCTGTTTACTGGTATCCAGAATGAACAGAAAAGGGTTAATATAGTATACTATATATGCAAACAGACCTCCAGATAAGAGTGTGTGAATATATTTTTTATTTATTTCTCATCAAAACATATGTTTTGGGTACTCAAGAGAACCGTCTCAATGCTCTTTTGAGCATCCAAAACGGCTGTTAAAACTGATGAGTAAGAAAATATTTACAATTTTACTCTTTAAAACTATGAATCTAATCACTAATCTGATGTCAGCTCTTCTGTTTCCTCAACTTAATTGTGTTTTCACAGGTAAATTCTCAAATTCAGACCATAAAAAGAAGACATCTCAAAGGTGTTAAACTCTATTGTTATAGAATATGGCTAGAGCATGTGAAATAGGACTTATGACCCTCTAAATAGCTACCTGTATATGTGTACAAACTTGATTAAGATTATGACACAAAAATACATTTTTTGTGGAATGGCCAAATTATAATGAGTTACAAGTGTTTACTATAATCAGATCACTTAAATTCTAAATCAATGTTTGTACAATGGTAGCACCAGTTTTAAGATATTTTGAATTAATTATGTTCCCTCAAATATGACATTTGAAAAACTTATGACGACTAAAAGTAGAATCTGTTAACTATTAAAAAATAGCTAACCGAGCAAATTATTGAAGTATCAGACAATTTCCATTTTACTGTATCTTACTATGTGGCATGCTCATCAGCTATAAAGTATGTAGTCAGTCTGATGTATGGTGAATCAAAAATTTGAAAACACATTGGTATGAACTGAGCATTATGTATTAAATAGTTTTTAAAACTTTTATATGCATATGAATAGAGCATGTGAAATAGGACTTATGACCCTCTAAATAGCTACCTGTATATGTGTACAAACTTAATTAAGATTATGACACAAAAATACATTTTTTTGTGGAATGGCCAAATTATAATGAGTTACAAGTGTTTATTATAATCAGATCACTTAAATTTCTAAATCAATGTTTGTACAATGGTAGCACCAGTTTTAAGCCATTTTGAATTAATTATGTTCCCTCAAATATGACTTTTGAAAAACTTATGATGATAAAAAGTAGAATCTGTTAACTATCAAAAGATAGCTGACCGAGAAAATTATTGAAGTACCAGATAATTTCCATTTTACTGTATCTTACTATGTGGCATGCTTATCAGCTATAAAGTATGTAGTCAGTCTGATGTATGGTGAATCAAAAATTTGAAAACACATTGGTATGAACTGAGCATTATGTATTAAATAGTTTTCAAAACTTTTATATGAATATGAATAAAGCTTCTGCTCTTTTTATAACTTGAAAAGTAAGTACTATATATAGCATTATAATTTTATACGAAAATTTCAAAGTAATAAGTAATTATTTGAAAACATTTCTAAAGTAATTGTAATTGTAATCATTACATTTCTACAGGTCCTGTAATTGTAATGTAATTGTAATCAATGATCAGTGAAAGAAATTGTAATGTATTTGAATACTTTTCAAAGTATTTGGCCCCAGGTCTGTTTGCTATACCCTTATATAAAGTCATTTTCAATGAGCGACCCCTGGCCCAAAGACCCTCTTGTTTCCATATGATGAATCGTGTTCCTGAGAGCGTATTTATTTGGCCAGTGGCACCTGTAACAAAATAGTGCCCGCTCTGTCATTAAAAATCATAAAGGGAAACACGCAAAATTTATGTAGAACATTTTACAAAATAGTTTTGTGGTGCTTAGGGACCTATTGAATTTTGGCATCCAGTTATTCTTAAAAACAACAACAACATATTTATATTGTTTTGAAAAAAAGTTCTAACGTTTTATTTCTAATGCTTGCTTAGAACATTTTTTCAGAAATCATTAAATCATCAGATTGTGTGGCTTCGACACAAATATTTCGTTTTACTATTTATGAAATCGCTCAAATTCATTATTTCAAGCCTCTGTGCAAATAGCACCTTTTTTGAGATGGCATGCAGACAGCAAAAGCTCAAGGTATATGCAAGAAATTTCATACAAATATAAAAACTTTCAGAACGCAACAGACATAACTCCTTAGCATTACTCTATTATTTACACTTTTGAGTTTGTGAAGAACTGGTACCAATTCTTCACATTTGTGAAAAATGAATACCAATTCTTCACATCTGAGAAAAATTGAACCAGTCCTTCGCAGATGACACGAATACGTACCAATTCTTCACAGTCAAAAATGAGAAAGATGTTAAATTTGAGTACAGATGATAGACCCCCAAAATTATCGGAATGGATCATACACAAATTTCACATTTTCCAAAAGTGACGTTTTGGGGGTGTCTAGATTTACCAGAAAGACTCGAATTACGGGAGAGACTGCCGAAATACCGGAAAGACCAAAGAATAATAGGGAATTACTAAATATTTTATATAATTGTATCGTTTTAAATATTTAACCCTCTCTTCGAATCTTGTTTATTCAAAGAAATGATATATTAGATTCAGGTGGTACCGGACTCATCAGCATTTGTCCAAAAAGTTACCAACTTTTTATATGTTAAAAAATAGCTCAAAACTCATCTATTTTGACAAAAATAACAGGACCTTACCATGCTTTTTAAAAAAGTATTAAACTTTAAAAATCGTAAAATATGAGTTTTTCAAAATATCGATTTCTCATATTTAAAAAAAATGTAAGTGAGAAATGCCATATTTTTTCCTGGGAATGCGCTACATGCTATTGGCTAATAAATAAACATAAAAACACAGCGAAAAAAAGGCACGTGCTCGTTTTTCTTTTCTGTGCTATTTTCTTATTTTACCTCTGAAATAAAAACAGGCATGGAGTGCCATACCTGCTTCATTGTTTATTTTAGGTCCGTGTGCGTAGACAGTGTATTGTTTGAGTTGATGTTGTTTAATTTAGGTCTGTATGCAAAAAAAACAACTTTTATTTGTCTATTCCTCATATGGCACATTCTAGGACCCCTTAAGACCCTTATAAGTGCGTGTGTGGGCTTGTGTGTGTGCCAAATTGAGGGTGAGCGCTTAAGAGAGAGAGAGAGAGAGAGAGAGAGAGAGAGAGAGAGAGAGAGAGAGAGAGAGAGGCAATTCACGTGCTGATGAGTCATAGCATTTTTGTTGTTGCTTTTATTCTTTTCTTTTTTTCTTTACTTTACGTACATTATACGTATTCTGGGTTCGTTACAAATTTGACGTCTTCAGCAGTAACGCGTATAGAAGTGTCGTCACGATGACGTAAGTCTTTGATCTGGAAAAAAATGTTCTATTTCGAAAACGTTGTTGCAAGTTTTTAAGCGAGAAAATGACCTTATGCAATAATGGTTTTCTGATAAACTAATATCTGCTAGACACCTCAGGGTCATAACTCTCGCCTTTCAGGTTTGGGTTTTAACACCACCATGGTGTTCAGGCAGGTGGTAATGCATAGAAAATCAGGTTTGATCCCAATATTGAAAATATTAAACGAGCTGTAAAAAGAGATGAAATGCGAGGCTTGCCAAGAATTTTGTCAATTTTTCGTGACAAGCTTAATAAATTTAATAATACTAGAGCACGACTGATAGGTTCTATTTATTGTATGACCCTAAAACTACTTTTAAATCGCATTCAGAAATTGCGTGGAACTACGCTTTGATGTTGCCATATAATTATATGAGAAACCATTATGAACGTCATTACATAGCGTTACCAAAATTTGTAGACCATTATTGGTACATGTTGTTATATCACTCCCATGATAAACACAAAAGAACAAACAAATAAGTAAACAAACAAACTAGCAATAGGGCTCAAACGGGGGACTACTTTGTCTCAAGTTGAACATTATATCACTGCAGCAATGAATAAAGAAGGGATGATACACGAGTTTAGATCTTTTCATAAAGGCAATTAGTTAATGCAAAGAAAAGCATGCATATGTAAACGGCCATATTAGATTATTCACAGCTCGCATATATATACAAAATAAGCTTCATTAAAAAAAAATCCCCGCTGGCTAGCTAAAAATAGCGCAAAGACACGCCCCAGCATTTGGCGAGCGCTCTCACAGTGTCCACTATGTTGCTCTTGGGTTTCTTTCAAGCCTAAAAGGGAGCCATCCCACCTACAACGTCATATTACAAAGATAATGGACATAAGAAGCACAGTGGCTCAGTTCGTTGAGTGTTAAACTAGGGATAGAAGGATTACTAATTTGGGAATCACCAGAGTCATAGTGTTGTGTCATGGGACAAGACACCTAACAGTCGTGCTCTAGTATTATTAAATTTATTAAGCTTGTCACGAAAAAGTGACAAAATTATTGGCAAGCCTCGCATTTCATCTCTTTTTACAGCTCGTTTAATATGTTCAATATTGGGATCAAACCTGATTTTCTATGCATTACCACCTGCTAGAACACTATGGTGGTGTTAAAACCTAAACCTGAAAGGCGAGGGTTATGACCCTGGGGGTCAAGCAGATATTAGTTTATCAGAAAACCATTATTGCATAAGGTCATTTTCTCGAAATAGAACATTTTTTTTTCAGATCAAAGACTTAGTCATCCTGACGACACTTCTATACGCGTTTCTGCTGAAGACGTCAATTTTGTAACGAATCCAGAATACGTATACTGTACGTAAAGTAAAAAAAAAATAAAAGCAACAACAAAATGCTATGACTCAACAGCACGTGAATTCTCTCTCTCTCTCTCTCTCTCTCTCTCTCTCTCTCTCTCATACACTCACCCTCATTTTGGCACACACACAAGCCCACGCACGCACTTATAAAGGTCTTAAGGGATCCTAGAACGTGCCAAATGTGGAATAGACAAATAATAGGTTATTTGTATACGGACCTAAATTAACCAACATCAACTCATAACAATACACTGTCTACGCACACGGACCTAAAATATACAATGAAGCAGGTATGGCCACTGTAGTCATACCACTACGGCTAATTGGGTCTCGTCACTTATTCCGGTGTTAAGGTAACTTTCTCATCATGTTCAATTTCTTCATTTAATCACAGATAAGCGCCCGAAATTCTTGAGTTCCGATTAATTTTTGTTCGTCAAAGTCACATTGTATCTTTTAGCTTTAAAATCATTTGAAGAATTTAACGTTTGATGTCTAGGCATGAAATAACTAATTACGGTTTCGTCATCGTAGACAATTAATCAATGACGAAACCGTATAATTATGACTAAACCGTAATTGACAATTGTTTAATATAACTGTACAAAAAAACATTTAGAATCTGATTTTATCCCCGTTTTGGCGAAACAACACAGAGGTTGTTAACTAGACGATACAAAATCGAAGCAAACATATTCGAAAGTGCTCAATTTTGTCAGCCTTTATTTGAAGGTAATTTTACTATAACACCGGAGTGGGTGACGAGACCCAAATTGCCGTAGTGGAATGACTACAGTGATGGCACTCCATGCCTGATTTTATTTCAGAGGTAAAAAAAAAAAATAGCACAAAAAAGAAAAACGAGCACGGTGAAATAAGCTTTTTAATTAATCCGGCCCTTGAACCGTACATACCCATTATAACAGATTATTAGAATTTTGCATACAGTTGGCAGATAGCATTGCATTTATTTCTAATAAGCATACATAATTGAAATATTTTTATGATTTATATGATATTGGATTAGAAAACAACATTGAAATATAATTTCAACATGTACGATACATAAAGGGGTGTTTGTCCGTGCGTCTTTTTGCAAATAGTGTCAATGTAAAAGGGCAATGTTAATATTTCATAAACACAATTTTTAACCATAACTTAGTTCAAAATGCAAGTTTCATCCCTTTGTTTTCATCAAGGTAAGCAACAGCATACACTTGTTTTAGGTCAAGCTTCAAATCAAGTTGTGACCTTTCTCAAGGTCAAAGGTCAAGGTCAAGTTGGCATATCCCCCCCCCCGCAAATCACAAAAATGCGAATTTTATGTATCTGTTTATTAGTAAAAGTATAGTTTGTGCCTGTTTGAAGCTTAACTTATAAGTATTAGTCTTACATACTTAAATTCCACATATTCTTTGCCACCAAAGGGGAATAAATACCCCCAATCAAGCGAGGCGTGAGCTATTCCGTAACGGCCTCAGTTTAAATCACGTCAAGATAATAGCCGCTTTATACTACCACATATAACTGGCCAGAATTCCTCTCCTTATGAACTTTGCTGGTAAGATTGTGCTAACATCAAGCGTCATATGTACCAAAATATTTGTCTGTATATACGACTTCAGAATCCAGATGAGTACTTACACAGTTAAGGCCCTTGAACCGTACACACACGTTATATAGGATTATGCATATGCTGTTTACAGTTGGTCTAGAGCATTGCATTTATTCATAAGGACACGTTAATACAATATTGTTATGACTTGTATGGTATTGGTTGGAAAACAACATTTAAAATAAATTATCAATACCAATGATACATGTACCAATAGCTGTGTTTGTCCGTGTGTCTGTTTGCAAATAGTTTCAATGCAAGAGGAAAATGCAAACTTTTCATGAAAAAAATCTTTATCTATATTGAAATAGTTCAATTGCCATATTTCGTCAATTTTGTTTCATCAAGATAAGTAATAGTCTACACTCTTTGTATGTCAGAGTTAAAATTTGTGTTATGACCTATTTAAATGTCAAGGGTCAAGGTCAAATAGACATATTTAAAATCACAATATTTAGTATATTTTATTAACCCACCTGAGTCATAAGCTCAAAGTGAGCTATTGTGATCGTTGGATGTCTGTTGTCCGTCGTGCGTTATCAACAATTGCTTCAAACGATATCTCACCCTAAAATAATGGCTAAAATAATTGTTTACCTGTTGGATTTCTTTTGCTCCGGTATTCAGTTTAATTTACTGTTGAGTCCTTATCCTTGCTTTATCTCCTTGTTATATCTTGATTTATATGTTTTAGGAGATGATGCATTGATAAGTTAGGGGTCTTTCATGCAAACCAAATATCTATGTGTCTTGATCCACATCTGAATTAAGGGTGAGGTTGGCGCCGTTAAACCGGTTTAAGCCCTCCAGTAAAATATTTTACTGACCGTTCCAAGGCGGTACTTCTTTTGTGGATCTTTTATGTTTTTGTTCTGTCTTGTGTTTGCTATGTTTTGTGCGCGTCTGTTTATATGTGCTTTGTGGTCACCTGCTGGGAAAGGGCTGACCTCTTGGCTCTCGTTTGTGGTGTCTTCTGTGAGTTTGTCACTTTCCCATTGGTATCCTGGGTCAGGTGTGGTACTTGATTGTATCGATTCCTGATCTTTGCACCATTACTTACTTGAATTTAATCAAATTTGGCTGACAGGAATGGTCCTTATATGGCCCTCTCAAATAATTGATGTAATAGTATATCTAGATCACATGGGTAAAAAGAGATTTTCGAAAACTTTAAAAATCTTCTTGTCTGAAACCACAAGGCTGACAGCCTTGATATTTTGTGTAGGATTATCTAGTAGATATTTTTCTTTTTTGTTCAAACTATGCCCATGGGGCCACAAATTGTCCCGCCTCTGAGCTCACATGTTTTACATAGGCCGTGGGTTGGTCTGCAGAGTGTGATAGTATACAATTATTGACTCCAATGAGGTAGACATTAGGATTTATCTACCCGAAAAAGTGATAATTCACCGAGGCCACTAGGCCGAGGTGAATATCACTTTTAAGGGTAGATAAATCCTCATGTCTAACGAAATTGAAGTCAATAACTGTTTTGTTATATGACTTTTCAAGAATGAAAATGTTCTACTTTCACTTTTAATGCTGAAGTCAACCTTCAACCTAAGGACTTTCTTACAAGTTTTATCAACTGTTATTAAAATATTTTAATGTAGTATTTTGCAATTTGAAATGTATATTAATTTTCTAAATGTGGAATGTAAAATTTAATCATAAAACTTTTTTTACATTTTGTTTATTCAAACAAAGATAAATGAACAAACAGAACATAACAAAACAGTTGTTAAAACTCATGAAAGTCTTTAGTTTACCTGTTGGGATGTGAAACAGCAAATCATGTCAATTTCATGCAGCACATGCTAGTTTTATACTCATCATGCTATTTTTAGCTCTCTTGAGGGTGATATTGCAGAAGTGTCAAAAATATTAACTTCTGGAAACTAGTTTGAGCTGGATTTCATCCTATATCACCTTCCGAGCCAGTTTAGACCAGTTTTCAGGTAGACATAGAGATTTACAAAGACAAATTGGGCCAATCAGGAGACAGGATTCTCTACAGTAATATAACAATGGTATTTCCTGACCATACTCACTTGCTTTTTTTAAAATGGGAAACATGAAAAAATATTGTCTGAAGCCATTTGATCCTTGATATTAAATATGTAGCATCATCTAGTAGATCTTTACTACTTTTGTTTAAATTATGGTCCTAGGGCCAATTGTGGCCCGCTCCAGATTTACATGTTTTCAATAGGTTTATATAGGGTACACATAACAAATCTTCTTATCTGGAACCACTTGGCATACAGCCTTGATAATTGGTATTTGTATCATCTAGTAGACCCCTCCACCAGGTTTGTTAAAATTATACCCATGTTGCCAAAATGGACCCATCCAGGGGGCCACGTGTTTTACATAGGCTTTAATAGCATAAAAAAGCATAAAAGCATAAAAAAGCATAAAACAATATTCACAGAGTTGTAGCGTCACCTAGTGCTACGTTACCAAGTTTGTTCAAATTATGGCCCTTGGTTTTATATACAGCAAATATAAAAAAATATTGTCTGACACAACATGGCCCAACGCCATTATATTTAGTATGTAGCATCACAAAGTAGACCTCCACTGAGTCTGTTCAAATAATGGCCGTGCAGACAAAAACAAGCCACGAAGGCTATATAGGTTTATTAAAATAACACAAAACCCTTCTTGTTTGACCCACAAGGCCTGGAGCTGCCAAGTTTATTCAAAAGTGGCTCTACCCAGGGGGATCACATGTTTTACATAGGCGTGTATAGTTAAAACATAAAAAAATCTTCTCTGGAACCACTTAAGTTCTAGAACAATGTAGTATCGTCCAGTGGTTCTCTTTTATTATGCTTTATTGTTGTCACCTTTTTGGAATACAAACGCGAATAGCATCAAAGTACTGTGAGGTTTCCATTATATAAACGTTGCCATTAGAGAAACATCATACATACTGTATATGCTGAATTTTCTGAGAACTGGACAGGTTCAACATAATTTTGATTGTACTGTCATCACTACCAATGACTTCAGATTCAACACATACAATATTTTGTCTACATCTTGGTGTGTTATAATCTAGATCTGATAGAAAAATTGTCAACCATTTGCAGGCCCTGTTTATTTGGTGTATTTTAGAAACATGTTCTTGGAAAAATATGAATAATTTTTAACTTCATTTGCAATAAGGTAATTGAAAGTGGTATGAAATTAAAGTACATTTATTTCTGAGTAAGAAAGACTAAAAACGGCTCATTGTTAATTTATAGAGCGGACTTTTGACGAGAAAATGTGAGTTAGTAAGGTTATCATTTAAGGTTAATGAAATAATCTGTAGGTTAAAGTATGTCTTGCAGGGTCGTCCTGAGAAGGATGTTTAGCAAATTAATTTGGTTTATCTAAAGTGTTAGGGTACCTAAACCTAACAAGATACAAAAAAGCGTTAGTTTTCCAAAGAATAGACGAACATCTAAGCAAAGCAGGAAAATGATACATAATATCTGCATACAGAAAACTTAAAAGCTACATACTGTTTAGATTTAGAATAGTCATCATTTCTGATGAAATATGAAGCCATTATAGTGCTGCAGCATACCCACCATATTATGACACATACCAGTCCCCACAAGGTAACAAGCAGCAACATATATCAAATTAAAGCTAAGAGTCTCCAGAATCAAAAAATGCATGATGCCACCTCGGTATGTCGGGGTGTCAACTTTTACAAGTCATTAAAAAAGGGCACCCATACAAATAAATAACTTTACTAATAAAACTTAATTTAAACCTGAGATCAAAATCATTGCTAAAGTTGGTATAATATGAACACAAAATGATACAGAAGGATGCTAGAAATACTTTGCATCATACATGGGATGCAAACAAGTCCAAATACACTGACGGTGAAAGGTCATTAGGTACATTAGTCACGAAAACCCATGATTTTTTAGTATTCTTTTTGACAAAAGGTCCTCCTTATGTATAAATGTATTGAAAACAAGTTTAAATATTATCAATGACATCGGGAAAGCAAACAGTGCATAATTTCACTACCATTTATTAGAGCGAAAAATTGTATGGCCCACCAAAAAGGGTATCGATACAAGTAATGAATTTACTGATAAATATAAAATTAAACCAATGATCAAAAGCAGTGCTGAAGTTGGCATAATGTGAACACTAAATGATACATGAGGATGCTGAAAATATTATTATTCATGTGTAAGGTTCATATAGGGCCAAATACACCGATGGCGAAAGGTCATTAAGTACATTAGTCGCGAAAATCCATGATTTTGTAGAATATTTTCTGGCAAATGATCTCTTTTGGTATAAATATATTGAATACACGTTAAAATACTGACAACTGACATCTGGTAAGCAAAATGTGCATGATGCCTCTTCCATGTGTAGGGTAAAAAATGTTTACAGCCTTTCAAAGAAGGTACCCATAAAATTAAATAACTTAACTGATAAAAAACCATTTAAACCAATGATCAAACCTATGGTTCAAGTTTGTATAATATGAACGCTAAATGACAAAATAGGGTGCTAAAATATTTTCTGTATTATATGAGGTGCAAATAAATCCAAATACATTGATGGGGAAAGGTTATTAAGTACATTTCATCACGAAAACTTATGATTTTGTAGACTTCTTTCAAGTCAAATGATTTCTGTAAGTACATATGTATTAAAAATAAGTTACAGTAAAGCCTGTCTTAAGCGACCACTCAAAAAAGACAAAAGAAAGATCTTAATGACAAATGTTAGCTTAATGAATGTAAAAAGTATTGCAGAATGCTCCCCTTGGAGCATTCTGCAATACTTTTGATCTGCATTAAGCAATAATCGGTCCTGAAAACCAATTTTAGTCTTCTTTTTGAGTGGCCGCTTAAGACAGGTTTTACTGTACGTGGTATCAAATGCCAGTTGGGAAGCTCCTACTCAAAATAGAATCATCCCAAATGAGTAGATGATACATTTACGGTTCATTCATTTAGTAAAATCTGTATCAGATCTGGGCACCCAGGGGTTTTGGGGATCTGGATTTGGGGAGCAAGTTCATTGTTTAGGGGATTTAGGGAGCCCTGCAAAAAGTAAAACAAAATCTCACCTTAAAGGAAAAGCCTTCATTTTGCTTGATTTTTTTTCAAAAAATTTCTTCAGCAGACCCCCCAGACCCCCCTTGGATATCTAAGTGTATTTACTTTCCTGCTAACATGCTTATCTGGATTGTATTGATGATTGATATGGCAAATAATTTTTACTATCGTGGAAAATTCGACTTAAAATTGTTGATTTTTAGGTTGATGATGACGTATTTGGGAACACTCAGAATGCGCCGTATTGCACCGTTTTAATAAAATAAATTCTTCAGCCCCCTGGCATGAATCTGAATACACATTATTACAGGATATATCTTTGCGTCCGGTATGTAATATTTGCTGTAAAAAAAACGTAAAACCTCCATTTTTTTACATTTCTTTGGCTTCTGAGGGCTATTACCCACCCCCATCCCCCTTGTAAAATGTGAATGTATTTATTTTTGTGCCAAAGTGCGCATCTGGATTAATCTTGGAGAAAAATATGGCACAAAATTTGGGTTGTTGATTTATTATCAAAAAAAGTATTGATTTTTAGGTTGATAATAACTAACTTTGGAACACTCAGAATGCACCAGACCGCACCATTTTTATCAAATTTTCCCGAACCCCCTAGCACAAGTGATAATCAACATCATACCATCATACCAGGGCTACCTACACATCTGGTATGCAATTCTCTATCTCGGTAATTAGATGGTTTTTTTTTTATTAAAACTTTGATGAATGTTGATCAGATATATTCTTGCTTGTTAAAACTGAAGGTAAACTTTCGTATAGGGCCTAATAGCAATTATTAAAAAAAACACTCTCTATGGTAACAAAATTAATGCTTTCACTTTATTTTAGAAAATTTAGTTTCCTCTTTTGGAAAAAAAAAACAGCTGCCCCTCCACCACCAAGAAAACCAAATGGTCTGGCTGTCACTAATAAAAAATCAAGTCTGGAGAGCATTCCTCCATACCTACTCTACTAGGTACAGCAACAGAATTTTAAGGATGGCCCCATACTTTGAGCTATATATCATGCATTACATTGAAATAATTAAATATTGTTTATTCCTTGGCAAAGGACTCTCTATTTATATAGAGTTCCCGTCCGTGGCTAAAAATAGTAAGTGAGTATGATCAGGAAATACCACAATCACAATACGCAGACAACCCCATGGCACCGCGAGGAAGAGCCGTTCAACCATCACTAGACACCAGGAAGTCAAATTAGATAAAGCAACCAGCTCTCTCTTCCCCATCAAGATGATTGCAATACTAAATTGGACATAAAGTAACGTACAACAAAACATAGAACAGTTACAGACTCTCACAATGGGAGTAACAATAAACATAAAGTCAACAACAACAGAACCACCGCCTTAGAACGGACAGCAGCCTAAGCCACTGGGGGGCTTTAATGCATTTTACTGGTACCAAATCTTCGCCCTAATATTTGACCCTACATATAGAAGAGGCATCATGCACATTTTGCTTACTAGATCTCAGTTGTCAACATTCATAAAGTATAATATACATGTATGCCATGTGTTTTTGTAGATGATGGGACTTAATGAACTTTCATGGTCAATGAAATATGATATCTCTTAACAAAAAAGAAATAGTTTAATACTTGCCTGACACACGTTGATATACTTTGTGCAAAATTTGGAACATTTCCGCCAATGTCCTTGGCAAAACATATTCCCACATATTACATTAATAAATACTGATACAGATTTTACTAAATGAATGAACAGTAAATGTATCATCTATTCACTTCTGATGATTTTATTTTGAGTAGGAGCTTTCCTAATGGCATTTGATAACATTTTTTCTTGTTTTTAATACAAATGTACTTAAAGAAATCAGAGTTGGGGTAATTAAAATAGTAATTGTAATTAATTGTAATTTAATAACATTTTCTAAAGTAATTGCATGTAATTGTAATTAAGATATTTCTTTAATTACAGTAATTGAATGTAATTAATTACTTGGTCTAAAATGGGAGTAATTAACAATTACTTTCAATTACTTTTTAATTACATTTCAGATCAGATACCATATGAAATTCAGCTACCTTTAGAAGATAATCATATTATATATTCAAAATTCTGCTAAATGCTTCTTGGTCTTTGTAAATGCATATATCATTTGCTTTATTCAATATATAAAAAGTTGAGTGCAACATATTGGAACTAGTCATGCTAGTATAGACATAAAATAGCATTTAACTATTTTACCACAGAGTCTGACACAGACTGTATGTAACCTCCACTATTTTGAAAGCACATTTTTAGCAAGTTATATATTCTTTGTTTATCTGCTTATAAAAGATATGGCTTTATGACAATCAACCTTTTAATAGTCAAGTTACCAAAACAATACAAAAACAAAGAAGGTGTGAAAATCTCAACAATTGTTATTATTGAGACAATAGACTAGTGAATTGACTCCTTGAAGGCTATTTGTTAAATTTTCACACCTAGGATCAACACACTCATATGCTAAGGTGCATGACCCAATCTATCCACCTACATTATTTTATATCCTTAAACTGCTTATTTGCCATCTTCAATAATAATAATAATAATAATAATAATAATAATAATAATAATAATAATAATAATAATAATAATAATAATAATAATAATAATAATAATAAAATGTGATTCAGAAAATTAAATTGGATTTCACTCCTTCAGTGAACCTGGGGCCTGTCATTGTTGATATAATAACAAAAAACAAAAATAAAATAGATGTTCCAGTTGGGGCCGGACTAGCAATGCCAGCATTTCACACACAACTGTGACAAGTAATATTTTAGTTTATCACTATCTGATATTCCTTTTTGTACTTTTTTTGCCAACTTTAATGTCTCATAGGGCCACACATTTTTCTTATCAACACTTTTTGAGAATAGTAACTGTTATTCTCTGACATTTAAGCTAGTTTTACAAAATCATTTCCATGGTTTAGCTTCCACAATTGTAAGACTTTTGTCAGACGAATGTGTATGCCTGAACTTTGTTCTGCGCTTAACAGCTATTTTTTTGACAACATCAGCAATTTACAAACCACCCCTCTTCCCCCCCCCCCCAATTTTTTTTATATATTTCGGTATTTTCTCATTGTGTGCTCATGTCAGCTACCAGAAAAAACAACAACTGATTTTGTACATTTCATTTCTTGTAAGTTGCATTACTTGACAATAATAGAAGAAGTCCTAAAAAATAAAATCAATCTAATAGACATATACTGAATTTAGATTGCCAAGATTACTCAGATTTTTTAAGGTGTTTAACTCATTTCATATATCTCTGAAATTAAAATTTGATGAAGATATCTGAGTGGCAGTGAAATGTAATTGTAATGTAATTAATTACATTTGGCAAAGTAATTGTATGTAATTAATTACTTTGCTCAAAAGCCATGTAATTGTAATTTAATTGAACTATTTCCAATGTTATTGTAAGTAATTAATTACTTTTTCAAAGTAATTGACCCCAAGTCTGAAAGAAATCAACTAACTTAAAAGAAGTCTACAAAATCATGAGTTTTCGTGACAAAATGTACTAATAACCCTTTGCCATCAGTGTATTTGGATTTATTTGCACCTCATATAATACAGAACATATTTAAGCACCCTATTTTGTCATTTAGAGTTCATATTATACAAACTTGAACCATAGTAACTGTTTTAATAATTGGTTTAAATGGGTTTTTATCAATTAAGTTATTTAATTTTATGGGTACCCTTCCTTGAAAGACCCTAAACATTTTTGACCCTACATATGGAAGAGGCATCATGCACATTTTGCTTACCAGATCTCAGTTGTCAACATTTTAACTTGTATTCAATATATGTATACCAAAAGAGATCATTTGCCAGGTAATATTCTACAAAATCATGAGTTTTCGCGTCTAATCTACTTAATGACCTTTTGCCATCGGTGTATTTGGCCCTATATGAACCTTACACATGAATAATAATATTTTCAGCATCCTCATTTATCATTTAGTGTTCACATTATGCCAACTTCAGAACTGCTTTTGATAATTGGTTTAATTTGATTTTTATCAGTAAATTTATTTCTTGTATGGCTACCCTCTTTGGTGGGCCATACAATTTTTCGCCACAATAAATGGTAGTGAAATTATGCACTGTTTGCTTCCCAGATGTCATTGATAATATTTAAACTTGTTTTCAATACATTTATACATAAGGAGGACCTTTTGTCAAAAATAATTCTAGAAAATCATGGGTTTTCGTGACTAATGTACCTAATGACCTTTCATCGTCGGTGTATTTGGACTTGATTGCATCCCATGTATAATGCAAAGTATTTCTAGCATCCTTCTTTATCATTTTGTGTTCATATTATACCAACTTAAGCAATGTTTTTGATCTCAGGTTTAAATTAAGTTTTTTTTAGTAAAGTTATTTATTTGTATGGGTGCCCTTTTTTAATTGACTTGTAATAGTTTATGCCCCAACATACCGAGGTGGCATCATGCATTTTTTGATTCTGGAGACTCTTAGCTTTAATTTGATGTATGTTACTGCTTGTTACCCTGTGGGGACCACCATCTCGAAAACTAGCTCACTTTTTACTGCTTTGCTGCAGCACTATTAAGATTGTCAGTATATTTGTACCTCACCCACTTTGTCAATGATCATTTACTCTGATTTGATGAAAGAATAAAATGCAGATACACATTTATGTTGGGTGATACAGGAAGACAAATGCAAACGTCATCAAATTATATAAAATAAAGGAAATTTCAATATTTCACCAATTCTTTGGGACCATTGATTCATTTATTTATAAAGCCTATTATATTGTTTTTTAATCTTAAAACGACGCAAAATCAAGGGCAATAATGCATGTTCCATGCAGTATTTTATATCGCTAAAGCAATACAAAAGATGCTGTAAAGATATGTAAAACCAAACGTCTCGTATATATTATTGCAATCATATTCTCAGTAAGCAAGTTATCGCAGGAAAATTCGATTATAGATCCATTTTCTATGTGTGAGTCTTGCCATTAAGGGACAACAACTCGTGGTTCAAAAAATAGAAATATGAAGCTGAAACAAAGGGGTACATGCATTAAAGGGCACATGCATTAAGGGGCTTTTTTGGCCCCCTCTAAAGCAAAAAACTGAAATTTGCTTTTCACCAATTTCATCCTAGTGTTTTGTTAGAAGAATAGCCCAAATGTAAAATTCTGGCCTTTATTTTCCTTTTACCGGTTGTTATGGTAACCAAAATGGCTAAAAACAATAGGCTTAAAATAAAGAAAATGCTATTTTAGGCCAAATTTGAGGCTTTTGGAGACCGATTTTTTAAGAATAAGATATCAGCACAAGCAAATACCAAAAAAAAACCTTTTAATATATTATGTGCTGTGATAATTCTCATCATCTGTTAAATTTTTTTTGGTATTTGCTTGTGCTATATATTAATTCCTCTGTTACATGTCTCAAATTTGCTCCAAATGGTCATTTTTCCTATTTTCAGCCTTTTTTGGAGGACATTTTTGTTACCATAGCAACCGTAAAAGTCGCATCAATACGATAACTTTACACTTTGGCTATTGTTCTAATAAACTTAAATAAGAAGAAACTTGTGGAGAGCAAATTTTATTTTTTGACCTCATAGGGGGAGGGGGGGGGGCAAAATAGCCTCTTAATGCCTGTACCCCTTTTGATCTGCAGTTTGGCATAGTACTGGTTCAGGATATATTTAATCCTATTTAGAAAGTAAGTTTTCAAATTTAACTTATTGAGCTATTACTATTTTACTGCATTTTTCCGTACAAAACTATGGTAAAAATAATCAAGGGCAGTAACTCTTCCAAGAATATCTAGATAGTTTAATGCATTATAGTTGTGTTTGGCGTACTAAGTATATTAGCCCCAGTAAGTTTCAGGTATAAGTGGTAACATATATTCAAGTTATAAGGTAAATTGTGTTAAGCCTTGCAAGACTTATGGTTATTGGTGCCACTAGTGACCTAAAATGATTTTCTTGGGTGTGCTTGACAATCTTAAGAAAGATCGTGTAATTGCACTTGCAATACAGTTACACTGTCAGAATTATTCTCTTCGTATTTAGGCTATAAAAAATTTGGGTGATTTAGTATAATAAGAATTTATTCAATGTTAGCGTTTTCACCTCATCTTATAGGTGGGTGGGGTATTTACATGCTAGTAGTTGCCCCAGAGCATTCTATTTGTAGAAATTAGAATCTAGAAATCATGTTGACATAACTGAGGCACTGATCTTTAAATTATTATTCATTTTTAAAGACATAAATCTAGCGGGCAGTTTCTTTAGTTGAAAGTTTCTAATATATGTTTATTCAAAGCAGCTGGGTTTTAAAATAGGATATAACTATAATATACGAAGAAAATAGTTCCAAACCCTTTTTCTCTGACTAAAACTTAATTTATTTACTTCTTCAAGTGCTGTCATGAATAGTGATGGCTATATTTATTTCCTGGATGCATGATTTTGATTATATCCCAAAACTGACACCCATAATCTAAAATGGGTGGGGTATATCAAGGGGACTTAACTCGGTCAGAACTCAAAATCAGCGGTGTCATCAACTGCTTCTATTTACTGGAGACTCTACATTTTTGTTTGGTACATGTATATGACACTAGATGTTAGTAAAATTTGACCAAGTTCACCCTCAAACAGCCCTGAGATCTGCAGTAGTAATAGGTGGGTGGGGTATTTACAAGCTTAGTATTGTCCCCAAAGCATATCCGTATACAGAAATTGGAATCTAGAAACCTTGATAACATAGATAAAGAAGTGTCCTTTAAACTCTTAGTCATTTCTAAGGACATAACACTAATGGGCAGATTCTTAAATTGAAAGTTTCAAATATATTTCTATTCAGAGGAGTTTTGACACCAAATTAACTTTTAAAGACGAACAAAAAAGTTTGAAAGCCCATTTCTCAGACTAAAACTTAACTTTTTTACTTTTTCAAGTACCGTTATGAGCAATGGTGGACATTTTTTTCATACTGGATGTTTCATCTCAATTATTTAACAAACTAATGACCATAACCTCTTATAATATGATCAAAATGGGTGGGGTAATTCAAGGGGAGATAACTCGGTTAGTACTCAGAATCAGCGGTGTCATCAACTATTTCTATTTACTAGAGACTCTACGTTTTTGTTTGGTATTTGTACATGTACATGACATCGGATGTTAGCAAAAGAGATCTGCAGTAGTAATAGGTGGGTGGGGTAGTTACATGCTTATTATTGCTCCCAGATCATTCCGTATACAGAAATTGGAATCTAGAAATCCTGATAAGATAGATAAATAAGATTTCTTTAAATTTTTAGTCATTTCTAAGGCCATGCCACTAATGGGCAGATTCTTAAATTGAAAGTTTCAAATATATTTTTATTCAATCGAGTTTTAACACATAATTTAACTTTAAAAGACCAACAAAACAGTTCAAAAGCCCATTTCTCTGATCAAAACTTAACTTTATTACTTTTTCAAGTACCGTTTTGAGTAATGATGGGTATATTTTTCTTCCTGGATGCTTCAACTCAATTATTTAACAAGCTAATGATCATAACCTCTTATAATATGATCAAAATGGGTGGGGTAATTCAAGGGGAGATAACTCGGTTAGTACTCAGAATCAGAGGTGTCATCAACTACTTTTAAAAGTAAGTAATGGTGCAAAGATCAGGAATCGATACAATCAAGTACCACACCTGACATTGGATACCAATGGGAAAGTGACAAACTCACAGAAGACACCACAAACGAGAGCCAAGAGGTCAGCCCTTTCCCAGCAGGTGACCACAAAGCACATATAAACAGACCCACATTTTCATTTGGTATATAACACTAGATGTTGCAAAGATCTGACCAGTAGACCCCTCTTACAGCCTTCAGATCTGCAGTACTATTATGTAACCTTTCAATGTGCATTTAATAAGAAATGTTTGCACTCTGTAAGTCGGGGTGTTAGCCTGTAACAGCTGGTTACATATGTTACTATATCAATTTAAGAATAAGAAAGTTGAATGTTTGAGCTACAGAAAGGAGACATTAAAATTATCTTATAAATTGACATTCTTATAATCTGCATACTGGATGTCTTTACTACATATGGAAGCTGTTTAACATTAATACGGCTAACTGTGGTGTTATGTGCGTTACATATACCTAATTCTATTTGAAAAGCCATCATTGTGGCTATCATCATTTAGTTAAAAAACTAATAAGACTTGCTTTCAAACTGTTTTATTAAATTTTACAAACATATACTCAATTGATGAATAGGAAAAACCAAGTTTGCTTTTATATCTTAAAAATATTGTCTTATAGGAGCTTATACACAGCCCTACTCCCAGTTTTACCGAGAAGCAAACTTTGTTATTACCGTTTAAGTAAAACACATGAAAGCGATTGCAGCGTGTGGATATTTTAAATTTTCTTTGTCTGTCTTGCTCATATATCTGCAAGATGTCATTAAGTTTAAGATCAGGACACTTAATGTGTACTTATAAGTCTTTGGTGCGAAAACACTAGCAATTATATTCATTTCTGATTATCAAGCAAATGGACTGTTGTTACAGATGTTATCAATGACCTTTTGGACACATTTCCTGATACTGTGCATATAATGCTAAATATAGAGCCACAAATAGAAAAGATAGTTTTACATTTGTACAAGACAATACAATAAATGAAATGGTCAAAACTAATTCTCATCGATTTAACACTCATGTTAAATGTTTGTCGTTGTCTGCTTCTGTGATAGTCATTATTATCACCCGCCTCCTTGCAACTAGTAGAATCATCACACAATATTTCAATCATTTACTGTTATACAGTTTTACCACCAGTCACTCAAAATTGAAGAGCCATTATCAACTTTCCAATTTTGCCATTCATGGCTTGGAACATTCAGAAACTGATATGAATTCCTAATAGTTGGCTCTTTGAGTATGTGTTTTAAGTGATACTCAGCAAGTAGGAGAAAGACTGAAGCTTTACAAGGAGGAAAACTATGCCATAAAAAGCAATGAGTACCTGGACTGATGTGCCTTGATATTTCTGCGATAAAGAATCATATCTTAACTGGTTAACTTTTATAAATGTAGCCTTTCCATACATGCAACAAACATATTTTCATCTAATAGTATCTCTGCACTTATAATCTTTCTCCAAGCATTCAAAAACTTATTTGAAGTCTTAGTACTTTTGAAGTGCTGAAACCGAGGTAACTCTTTCCCTTCAGATAAACAAACTAGATGTATCACAGCAGGTAAAGCAATGAAATGCAGGATAAACAGAGCGCAAATTAAACCCTTTCACTTCAATGATTCACTAAGTTTTTAAGATAAGAGAGCTTATTAAAGGATGTAACATATATAACTCGTCATGATAAACGAGCAAGGGCATTGTCGTGACATCCTTTTTTATTTCACAGTCAGAGGCAAGTGTTTTCAATTTCAGTGTTTTCAATGGATCATGAAATGGGGAGCCTTATCAACTTGTTTACCCTGTATAAATCTTCCATAGAGCATAATATAGAACTACTGGTTATCCTATTCTACCCATAGTCCACTTTCCTTCTTTTGAATGCAACAGCTAATGATATGGCTGCAAAATCTGAGAAATCAAAGGTTTTACATTATTATAAGGCTTGCTCTAATGTACTGACATAAAAGAAAAAACCCAGCTGCTAGCATAATTGATGGCAATGTCCAACTTCATGTTCTTTCTCATATACCAGATAAATTTCAAGGCGTAACAAAAATTGTTTCAGACGGTCTGCCAAAACCATCTAGTATCAACATTGTAACTAAAGAAAACTTATAAAGTTCTTTGGGCGCGGCAAAATACTATTGATCTAGGACCTGAGGACTTAAGCACCAAAGAAATGGAAAGGTACCATGGCAAATGATGAAAAAAAGCAGCCTATCAAATTTCTGTTTGACCAATGTCAGAAATCTTAAAGTATTCTTAGAGGTACACGGTAGAGACATAGCTTTTGCAAAATCAGAGCAAAGTTATCATTTGGCTAGCACGAATGTAGAGGCAGCTGCAGTAAGATTGCTCTTGCCACTTCACAGGAAGAGACATATACCAGAGATATACTCCATTGTATGCATATATGTGAAATGGCATTAAACCCATATTTAATCCGGTGTTTGATCCCATGACACTGACATGCTGTATCTGCTTTTGAAGAATGCCAAGGTTTCAAGTTATAGCTGAGTCAATTTGTTTGATGCTGGCACTGGCCACACATACAAAGAAAATTAAGTCTTTTGATGGCAAAAGAGGAGGATCACACGAAATGCTTATAAGTGATGTTTGTCACAATTACCAATTCTAAAAAGTAATCTTAATTAATGTAACACATATAACACCATAGGAAGCTGTTTATTTGTTAAAAACACTTTATTTTGTATCAAAGATATCCAGCATGCAAACAACATGAATAATTCAAATAAATATATATATTTATGCCTTCTTTCTATTTCTAAGACTTTCAATTCATTTATTCTTAAATTGATATGGTAACATACGTAGCATACTTTAACAGGCTAACCCACTGGTTAATAGAGTGCAAACATCACTTATTTGATGCAGCTTGAATTGTTCTTTAAGGTAGGCTATGTCTGCACAATTCCCAAAGGGGCTGAGAGGAACAGAATTGTACTCAGTTTGCAGTCCAAATACTGTGCCATGATTCTACTGGTTGTGATGAAATGTGTGATTATTTTGCAATAGAAGCAGACACAATGATAGACATTGTGAGGGTGACTTGAATGAAGATTGTTTTTGAATAATTATATTTAAAAGGAATATTCATTAAATTGTGTCATTTAAATGAGAACTATTTTTTCTATCGATACGTCTATATATTTTAATATTATAGGCATTAGGAAAAATGTGATAAAAAAGATTATATATACACTCTGTAACACAATTCCATGGGCGTGTTATCAGCAATGACTATAATTACTAAGACTAAGGCACCAGAGGCTGGAGATTAATAGGAAAACATGTGAAAATATTATTTTTTTCTGAAATATCATCTCTAACTTCCAAGACAATATCCTTGCTCATTCATTATGCCATGTAACATACGTTACATACTTTAATGAGTGCTCCGATCCTAATGTCAAACTTGCAAATGTATGATTCTTTATTGCATTAGTAAGACAGTTCCAAAAATGTAAGATATCCACGAGCGTCAAATATTTTCATATATTTTTTTTTCAATAATAGATACCAAAATTGGATACTTAAACATTGGGATAGGGTTGTTTAATAGCTCAAAACAATGGTAAAAATGCACAAATCGTCTGAAAAATTAAATGATATTAGTCACGATTTCAACTTTCAAAGGGAAATTTAATCTATGTAACGCACATAACACCATTGAAGGATGTAATTTTGTGTAAAATGCTGCTTTAATGTAGCACAGGCATCCAGCTTGCAGACTACATAAGAAATTTGAATAATTAGATGGTTTAATGTTTCTTTCTGTAGCTCAAACTTTCATTTTGATGTTCCTTAGTTTGTTACAGTAACATATGGTACGGGCTGTCAGAGACTAACGCCCCGGAGCACAGAGTGCAAACATCCCTTAAAAGATGCAGCTTGAAATTTTCTTTAAGATAGAATATGTCTGCAAAATTCACTAGGGGGGGGGGGGGGAGCAGGACCTTTTTTAGCTCGAAGTCTATCAGTCAATATTTTCAGTCATGTCAGGTTTTCCTGACAAGTACCAAGCAGAGGATAACTGGGGTCTTGTTCAAGGTAACAAAACGGTGCTCCGGGGAGTCTTGAACTAGCGACCCTTTGAGCACAGAACTGCCTCTCTTAACCAGTAAACCACTGGGCTATTTGTAAAAATTCTAACCTGGGCATGCAGCCCGTTACATATTAAACATGTGAGCCCTTGGCCAGTGTCATTATTTGCACCAACCTGGGTGAAGGTTTTTTTATAATAATGTTTTCTTTAAATAAACCAATTTTGATGTGAGCCCTAGACCAGTGTCATTGGAAGTTCCTTTAGGTTCTGAATATCAAGACACTATGTAGGCATAGCGATTTTAAACAATAAAAAATTGTCATTTTTGGTTAAAATCTAGCCAGTGGTTCTGGAGACGTCTTTTGAAGCAAATGGTGACGAGACACTACACGAAGGACAAACATTCAATTATTACAAAAGCTCACACTGAGTCTTTGACTCATGTAAGCTAGAATACTCAGCGCCCAGCCTTATGCTCATCTTTGTTTTTGCTTTTTAACTCCAGCATTATTGACTATTTTCTTTAAATATGTTCTTAAAAGGGTATCCTTTGGAAGCAAAGACTGCACCAAAGAACTGAAACTAGAGTGTGCATATTTCCTGGGCCAGACTAGCTAGTTTCTGCCATTTAGGCTTCATCAGTGACCCTCTAATAGTTTCAAAGTTACACAATGAAACCCATGATCCCAAAGGACAAGAAAATAAAATTTACACTATAGTGAAGGGTAGGGAGACGTTCTACCGTCGCCACACAGTCCCAGTCACCAGCTGTAGTGAAGTCAAATATGTTCTTAAAAGGGTATCCTTTTGAAGCAAAGACTGCACCAAGTAATTTGAAGTTTTGAATTACATTGAGCCAGTGCATGAGATTTCCAACAATTTGGTATCTGCGACCAGCAAAGCCTCAGACCAGCCTGCGCATACGCGCAGTCTGATCAGAGCCTTTGCTTGTCGCTTGAGTATTCTATGATTGTTAAGCTACTGACCGAGCATCATTTGAAGTTTCTAAGCTTAAAAGGAGGCTGCACAGGCTTATCTGAGTCTACACTTGTCAAAATGTCAAATTGTTGGAAATCACGTGCACTGGCTCATTTAAGTTGAAAATGGGATATGGAAAAATATAACAAGTTTAGAATTTATGATATTTATGGCAAGCAATTTAAATGTGTACAAACAGCAACTTCTTATCTAGACTGGCTCCTGTCCATAAAACAATTTTTCATCAATGTGTGATATCATAAACTTGTAGCTAGTCTAACTCTGATGGCTCTGTTTTATGATAAAACAGAGCCATCAGAGTTAGACTAGCTACAAGTTTATGATATCACACATTGGTGAAAAATTGTTTTATGGACAGGAGCCAATCTACTTCTTATCTAGTGACGTCTTGAATCTGCTGATTACCTATGCGAACACTTTGTACCCAGAATGTCGACACTGATCTGGACCCTGACCGTTTGCACTCTGATAGTGTTCCTGAGAGTCATATTAGAAAAAAATATTTTGAGGAATGCCAGAAGACGACAACATGCAAACAGTTACTTGCATATTTTTGGTCTCGTCGCGCGTCGAAGAAGCCATCATGAGAAACATTTCCGTGAAATTATTTTGAATTTGAACCAGTGGTTCAGGAGGAAATGTCATTAAAAGACATTTATTATCTAGAGCTCTAGCAGCCCCTCTGTTCAGTGGAGTGGAACCATTTGTGGAATTTTGGTAGAAGGCGTCATGGGGAACAATTATGTGAAATTATGTTCAATTTGGACCCGTGGTTCAGCAGGAGATGTCGTTTAAAGATATTTCTTATCTGGAGCTCTGACCGCCCTTTAGTTCAGCAGAGCAGAACCATTTGTGCTATTTTGTGTAAAGGGCATTATGAGGAACAATTTTGTGATTTTTTTAAAATAAGGACCAGTGGTTCAGGAGGGAATGCCATTAAAAGACATTTCTTATCTAGAGCTCTGGCAGCCCCTTCGTTAGTTGATGCGGTACCAATTTTGCAATTTTGGTATAAAGTATCATGAGGAACAATTCTGTGAAATGATTTGAATTTGGACCAGTGGTTCAGGAGATGTCGTTTAAAGATAATTCTTATCTTGGGCTATGGCGGCCCTTTAGCTCAGTGGAGTGGAATCATTTATGTTCTTTTGGTAGAGGGTATTATAAGGAACAGTTCTGAGAAATTATTTTTTGAATTTGGACCAGTGGTTCAGGAGGAGATGTCTTATAAACATATTTTTATCTGGAGTTCTGGCGGCCCTTTTGTGAAGCGGGCCAGAACCATTTGTGCAATTTATATAGAGGGTATCAAGAGGAACAATTCTATGGAATTATTATAAATTTGAACCAGTTGTTCAGGAGGAGATGTCATTTAAAAGTTTGTTTTTTTCTTATCTGGAGCTCTGGCAGCCCTTCTGTTCATTGGAGAGGAACCATTTGTGCAATTTTGAAAGAGGGCATCATGAGGACCATTCGTGTGAAGTTATATGAAGTTTGGACAAGTGGTTTAGGAGGAGATTTTGTTTAAAGATGTTTCTTATCTGGAGCTCTAACGGGCCTTTAGTTCAGCACAGCAGAGCCATTTGTGCATTCTTGGTAGAGGATTTTATTGGAAAAAATTCAGTGAAATTATTTTGAATTTGGACCAGTGGTTCAGGTAGAGATGTCTTTTAAAGATATTTCTTATCTGGAGCTCTGACGGCCTTTTTGTTCAGCGGAGCAGAACCATTTGAGCAATTTTGGTAGAGGGTATACAGAGGAACAATTCTGTGAAATTATTTTGAATTTGGACCAGTGGTTCAGGAGATGTCTTTTCAAGATAATTCTTACCTGGAGCTCTGGCAGCCCTTTTGTTCATGGAAGCTGAACAATTTGTGCAATTTTTGTAGAGTGTATACATACAGAGGAACAATTCTATGAAATTATTTTGAATTTGGACCAGTGGTTCAGGGATTTCTTTCTGGAGTTCTGGCAGCCCTCCTGTTCGATTGAGCGGAACTATTTGTGCAATTTTGAAAGAGGGCATCATGAGGAACATTTATGTGAAGTGATATGAAATTTGGACCAGTGGTTTAGAAGGAGATGCCATTTAAAGAAAAAGTTGAAGGACGGACGCACGACGGACGATGTACGAAGTCTGATCACAATAGCTCACCTTGAGCCTTCTGCTCAGGTGAGCTAAAAAGGAAACTGAACTATGGGTAAAATAGGATAGCCAGTAGTTCTAGACTGATGGCTGAGAATGGGTTTGTTCCTCCCCCCCTAGGGAATTTTGCAGACATATCATATCTTATAGAAAATTGAAAGCCGAGTCTTTTAAGAAATGTTTGCACTCTGTGCGTTAGAGCGTTAGTCTGTAAGAGCCTGTAACATACGTTACTTAATCAAATTAAGAAAAAGTAAATTGAAAGTTTGGGCTACAAATTAAAGCATTAAAAATTTTATTTTTAAAAATCATTCATATAGTCTGCATACTGGATATCTAAGCTACGTATGACAGCCATTTGAACAAAATTGCGGCTTCCTAAGGTGTCATATGCGTTACATAAGTCAGATAACCCATTAAAATTTGCAAGAGTGGCTAACATCATTTACATTCACAATCTCTATGTGTGTTTTGCAAAATGTTTTCAACCATGTCTGACTAGCTTATGCAATTGGCTAACAGAAAAATTAAAGTTTGTTTCCCTAGCTTAACTTATTTTTCTGGAATAAGCAATTAAACAACCCTACCCCTACCCAGTTTTAAGGTGAAAAGTTTGGTATTAAAACTAAAGTAAAAATTGTTAAAAAATATTTGCAGTTGATGAATGTGTTTCATTGTTTGGGATTTATTTGCTTATATGAAAAGACTCATAAATCTGCAAGTTTGTTAATATCAGAGGCTGTAACATATGTTACCTGATGTAATAAATGGGCAAGCTCATTGTCTTTACGTAAGATATGCCTAAAATGTTTTAGTCTCCTCAAGGGAATTTTGCAGACATATTCCTTCTTATAGTACAACTCAAGCTGCATCGAATAAGGGGTGTTTGCACTCTCTATGTTGGGGCGTTAGTCTGAAACAGCGTGTTACATGCGTTACTATATCAAAAAAGGAAATGCAGTTTGAAAGTTTGAACTAAATTTGTGAAAAAAACTTGCAGCTGTTGGATATCTTACATTGTCTAGGGATTTTAAACTGGCTTGTGTGATAAAGACTTATAGATCTGCTAGTTGTCATGAAGTTTTAAAGATCAGAGAGCGTTACATATGTTAGCGTGAT
Source organism: Loripinus fragilis (assembly GCA_964019695.1). Classification (NCBI taxonomy): domain Eukaryota; kingdom Metazoa; phylum Mollusca; class Bivalvia; order Lucinida; family Lucinidae; genus Loripinus; species Loripinus fragilis. The sequence continues at coordinate 24,292,611 of OZ026531.1, forward strand.
AAGTAAAAAATATCAAACAGTATTCTGACATTAAGATGAGTAAGGGCCTGCTCAATCCTTATCCCCTTTGGAATTCTGCAGACATATTATATCTTATGTAACCATACAAGGTGCATTTAATAAGAAATATTTGCACTCTGTACGTCGGGGCGTTAGCCTGTAACAGCTGGTTACATATGTTACTATATCAATTTGAAAATAAGAAATTTGTATGTTTGAGCTACCAAAAGAAGACATTAAAATTATCTAATAAACTGACATTCTTATAGTCTTTATACTGGATGTCTTTACTACATATAGAAGCTGTTTAACATTAATACGGCTAATTGTGGTGTAATGTGCGTTACATGAACCTAATTATAATTTAAAAGCTATAATTGTGGCTATCGTCATTTAGTTAAACAACTACTATGACTTGGTTTCAAACTGTTTTATTAGATTATACAAACATATACTCGATTGATGAATAGGAAAAACCAAGTTTGCTTTTCTATCTTAAATATATTGTCTTATAGGAGCTAATACACAGCCCTACTCCAAGTTTTGCAGAGAAGCGATTTTTGTTATTAACGTTTAAGTAAAACACATTAAAGCGATTACAGCGTGTGGATGGTTTACATTTTCTTAGTCTGTCTTGCTTATATATCTGCAGTCCTAATACTATGCTATGATTCTATTGGTTGTGATGAAATGGGTGATTATTTTGCCATAGAAGCAGGCACAATGATAGACATTGTGAGGGTGACTTGAATAAAGATTGTTTTAGAATAATTTTATTTAATAGGAATATTTATTGAAATTGTGTCATTTAAATGAGAGCTATTATTTTCTATATATATGTCTATATATTTTAATATTATAGGCATTGAGAAATATGTGATTAAAAAGATTATATATAACATAGGTAACACAATTCCATGGGCTTGTTATCATGAATGACTGTAATTACTAAGACTAAGGCACCAGAGGCTAGAGATTAATAGGAAAACATGTGAAAAAATGGTATTTTTCTGAAACAATCATCTCTTACTTCCACGACATTTTACTTGCTCATTCATTATGCCGTGTAACATACGTTACATACTTTAATAAGTGCTCTGATCCTGATGTCAAACTTGCAAATGTATGATTCTTTATTGCATAAGCAAGACAGTGCCAAAAATGTAAGATATCCACGAGCGTCAAATATTTTCATATATTTTTCTTCAATAATAGATACCATAATTGGATACTTAAAATTGGGGATAGGGTTGTTTAATAGCTCATATAAAACAATGTATTTGAGAAAGAAAAGCAAACTTTGTTTTTGCTATTTGTCAAATGAGTATTTTAGTAAACTAATATTAAAAACACTTGTAAAAATGCACAAATCGTCTGTAAAATGAAATGATGTTAGTCACGATTTCAACTTTCAAAAGGAAATTTAATCTATGTAACGCATATAACACCATTGAAGGCTATAATTTTGTTTAAAATGCTGCTTTTATGTAGCTTAGGCATCAGGCTTGCAAACTACATAAGAAATTTGAATAATTAAATGGTTTAATGTCTCCTTTCTGTAGCTCAAACTTTCATTTTGATTTTTTCCTTAGTTTGTTACAGTTACATATGTAACAAGCTGTCAGAGACTAACGCCCCGGAGCACAGAGTGCAAACATCTCTTAAAAGATGTGGCTTGAAATTTTCTTCAAGATAGGATATGTCTGCACAATTCCCTAGTGGGGGGGGGGGAGCAGGACCTTTTTTTAGCTCAAAGTCTATTCTATATAATGCTTTATGGAAGATTTATACAGAGTAAACAAGTTCATCAGGATGCCCCATTTCATGATCCATTGAAAACGCTAAAATTCAAAAAAACACTTGCCTCTGACTGTGTGATTAAAAAGGATGTCCAGACAATTCCCTTCCTCATTTATTATGTCAAGCTATATATGTTACATCCTTTAATAAGCACTCTAATCTCTCTGTATAAACAAATAATGCTTTTTTATCAAGGAGACGAACATTTTATACATCTCACATAGATCACTTTACGCCCCAATATACAGCTTTTGAGCGATCGGAAGCATGCTTATCAGTCTTTTTAGAGTAACTTCCTGGTTTGATACAGTTTACAATATTGTGACGCGCCGGGTGATCTTTAGAGAAAACCATTTGCATGAACATGAACCACAATGATCTGACTGCAATATTTAGAAGTATTTTTACCCAAATATTACGTATTTCTGGTATTATTCATAATTTTTTAATTTGACCTTGAAAAATTCATAAGCAAACATTGAAAAATTTTTATTTTTCTACCGGAAATTTGTCATTTTGGGCGAGAATACTTCTAAATACTTCTAAATATTGTAGTCGGATGATTGTAGTTCATGTTCATGCAATTGTTTTTTTCTAAAGTTCATCCAGTGTGTCACAACATGGTAAACAGTATCAAACCAGGAAGTAACTTTAAAAATACTGATAAGCATGCTGCGGATTGCTCAAAAGCTGTATGTTGGGGCGTAAAGTGATCTATGTGAGATGTATAAGTTGTTCATACAACAATGTGGCCAAGGTATCTGTCTTCTTCACAAAAAAGCAATTCTAGTTTATACAGGAAAATTTTCATGCAAGTAAGAGCTTTTAAAAGATGTATCCCCTCAAGTGAAAGGGTCTGTTCAATCTGCATTGCATTGCTTTACCTGCTGTGGTAAATCTTGCTCGTTTGTCTGAAGGGAAAGTGTTACCTCTGTTTTAGCACTTCAGAAGTACTTAGACTTCATATAAGTTTTTGAATGCTTAGGGAAAGATAATAAGTGCATTGACATTATTAGGTGAAAATATGTTTTTTGCATGTATAGAAAGGCTACATTTATAAAAGTTAACTAGCTAAAATATGATTCTTTTCACAAAAAATATCAAGGTACATCAGTCTAGGCCGTCATTGTTGTAATGGCATTCTGTTTCCTCCTTCTAAAGCATTAGTCTCTATCCTACTTGCAGAGTATCACTTAAAACGCATATTCAAAGAGTCAACTATTAGGAATTCATATCAGTGTCCGAAATAAATATTTTAATGTCTTCAATTTGTAGCCCGAAGTTTCAATTTACTTTTTCTTAATTTGATAAAGTAACGTATGTTACAGGCTCTTACAGACTAACGCCTCAACGCAAAGAGTGCGAACTTTTCTTAAAAGACTCTCAGCTTTTAATTCGCTACAAGATAGTATGCAAAATTTCCTAGATTGGGAGGGGAGCAAACCCATTCCCAACCAGCCGTCTAATACATGTGTAGTTGCGTTTCTTTTACAGTTCGGTATATAATATTGGTGGAATGGCCCGGTAGGAGGGGGGTTGTGGTGTCATTTGAAGTATGGGATATTTTGACCATGACCTTTAACTCTAAGGTTATATCGGATATTAGAACAGTCGTTGTCATCTACACAAAGTACAGGCATTTTGTGAAGAAAAGGTTTTTAGATACTTATTTGGAGTATATTGGTATGCTGAATCCAAAAACCAATGTTGACAAGCTGAAAAAATCAATACATATCTGTAAAGTAACGTGTTAAGGATGCCATACTGATACAAATCAATCCAAAAACATCTTCTCGTGATTGGGGGTCTTGACTGACATCAATTTATGCAATAAGAATTAAAAATGTGGTCAAGAGGTAATCAGGGGGGGACAACTTGAGCAAAAAATCTTGCTTCCCTCTTAGTTAAGGTTTTTCATGATAGTCAGTGCTTAGTATCTGGCCAAAATGTGTCAGGAATGATTTCATTAAAATGAGAACTTTAAAAAATGCACCGCAATGATATCACTATTGTTTGAAAGAAAATATGGTGATTTAAACAAAATTCTATAAGTTAGGGGAGGGTGTTAGTGCGATTTTAAACAAAGTAGGCCTGTACCTACAAAATGACTTGTATCTCATCAACAACTCACCCTACCCTATTAAACTTGCTAGCGAATTAAAGCTTAGATATAGTACTTTCATCTGATGGAATGGTCTGATATGGGGATTAATTATCTAATTTGCATATTCACCAATACTGAAGAAAATTTCAGAAATAAGTAAGAATTTTGAAAAGCAAAATATAAAATGAATTCTGCCCCAAAGTGTCCTTGTTGCAAGTTATTATATCATCAATGATACAATTTGACAAGTTCTTTCATCCAATAGTCATTATATAAAATTATCTCATTTGCATAGTCATTAATATTAATGAAGCTATAAATTTAGGTAAAATCATGGAATAAATATTTGCCCCCCCCCCTCGCACACACACCTCGGGAGGGGGAGGGGCTGAATAGACTGACCATGCACACAATGACAATTATTACTCATGTATTCGAAATTGTTCAGTGGGACCACTAAATGCCAAAAAGATACTGTTTCTAAAAATAAACCAGTTTGGATTACATAAAATTGCATGGTGTCCATGGCAACACATTGGGCACTGTAGCTGGGTCATTTCCAAGCAGACCCATGATCGACACTTGCGTGCCGCACATTCTTTCGTGGATGTTTCTCTCTTCTACTAATTCAAGAAAAGCAAGTTGGCAGATACTGGCGAAACAAAATGGTCACTAAATAGCAAAGAAAAAACTGGCTCAGGGAGGCTTGCCTGAACAATTTATCCCCCCTCCATAATGTGAAAAATCACAATATGATTCTAAAGAAAGTTAGTGTACCTACAAAATGATTTGTATCTAAGCAGCATCACATCCTAGTCACTACCGAACTTGGTACCAATTAAAGCCCAGACATAGTTATTCAATGTGTTGATATGCAAAGTTTTGTTTTGCATATTCATGAGTATTAATAAAAAATAGAAATAAAAGAACCCTTTTTGAAAAAAATTAGGGGGGGGGGTACCGATACACGTTACCCATATGTCAGATGCTAGTTATCATAGACTATCAAACTGGGTACCAAATCTAAACCTAGACAAAGTTCTTTTACTCCATAGTACGATATGCAAATGATCTTATTTGAATATTTATGAATATTAATAAAAATGAGAAATATGGTAGAAAAAATAATGGGGAAGTACGTACAACATTACCTATATGACAGCTGCTAACTATTCTAGAATAACCAACTTGTTACCAAATAAAGGTTCAGACCTAACACTTTACTCAAAAAATATGATATGCAAATTATCTAATTTGCATATTCATGAATAAATAAGAGAAAAATATTAGAAAATTTAAAGGGGTGTACATACAACATAACCCATATGTCAGCTGCTAACTACTCTAGACTTCCAAAATTGGTACCAAATGGAAATTGAGTCATAGTACTTAAACACAATAGTCTGATATACAAATCTGATTTACATATTTATAAATATTAATGAAAACATTAAACAAAGAAAGAAAAATTGCAGAAAAATTAAAATGGGTATATCTACAAAATAACCTATATCTCATCTGCTAATATGTCCTCGACTAACAAGCCTGGTACCAAATAAATGCTAGGACATAGCACATTTTATGCCATGGTCAGATATGCAAATCATTTTATGATAATATTCTTGAATTTTAATTTAAATGTTAGAAATAAGAGAGAAATGTTATAAAATAAGAGGGTGTACCTACAAAATTACTCATATCATAGCTGCTTATATTCCAAGACTACCACATTTGGTACCGACTTTAAGCTAAGACATTTTACTTTACTCAATAGTCATTATGTGAAATTATCCATTTTTTAATTTATTAATATCAATGTAACTATTACAAATGAGAGAACAAACGTAGAACAATTAGTGGGGGTCTACTTCTAAAATTACTCCTAACTAATCTTTTAAATGTTCTAGACAATTAATCTTAGTAGCAAATTAAGGCTGAGATATAGTATTTTATTCCAATAATCAGATTAATCATTTTACAAACATAGTAATGAATATTAATGAAAGCTATAGAAAACTAAAGAAAAATTGAAAACTAATCAATAAGGTTGTATCTTCAAAAAATACTCATTCATAAACAAAATAAATAATTTTCGTATCAAACAACACTATTATATAACTTTTTCTGGACTTTTATTTGGGAACAAGTTTAGAAAGTAAGTGAGTATGAAATCTAGGACAAAAAGCAGCTGAGATATGAGTCAGTTTGTATATACATTCTATTAATTGTTCTGTTTTGTTTTTTCTCATTTCTAATATTTAATTAACATTCATGAATACAATTTTTAGATAATTTGCATATTGGACCATTAAGTAAACATGCTATACATTAGCATTTAATCGGTACCAAGGCTGGTAGTATAGGATAATAAGCGACTGAGATGTAGATACATTTGCATGTACACCCATTTATTTTTTTACGATTTTCTCTTATTTCTAATGTTTTTCATTAATATTCGTGAATATGCAAATTGATAATTTGCTTATCTGAACATCTGATGAAAGTCCTATATCTTTTTATTCAGTTGGAACCAAGTTTAAAAGTTTCAGATGAGTTGCTGCTGAGATATGAGTACTTTTGTAGAGGCATTCCCATTGTTTAGAAGCGCATTATGCGTAGCCATGGAAACCATACAATTTCACATAGCTCAAATGGATTTATTCTTTAGGGTAATATTGTTTTGCCCATTTAAGTGGTCTCAGAAAATAATTTGACACATGTTAGAAATTTTCCTGATGGTGCAAGGCTGGTCTAATTAGACCCTAGGGTACTAAGGAATGTGCATGCTGTTACTTTTTATAGATACAAAATGTACCATATATTTAGACATGGACATTATGACATATTTATTTTAAAACAAAACAACTTATTGATTATATAAGTTTCTTTATTATTTATTACTTGAGAAGCTGGTAAACAGTCCAAAATCGTTCTGTGAATAAAACTAGCATTAGAAAAGCAGGATACAGAATAAGGCAAGTTTATATATGATTTTATAGAATAAGCGGACATTTATTACCATGAATACGGTAATATCATGGAATAATTACGTAATTTGCCGCCAAAACAATGGACTCTGATTGTAAAATACTCTTAGGACATAAAACTGATGATTTTGGATAAAACAAAATGTCAAAAAAAAAAATATTTCAGTAATATGTCAAATAACATGATTTTTGGCGGCCATTTTGAAAATATGCAAATTAGGTCATTAAGACGTCATTTCTCAGCTTGCCAACATTGTTTTTTGGATTCAGCATACCAAATTACCCCTAATCAAGGTGTCAACCCCTTTTCTTCACAAAATGCCTGTACTTGTTCACTTTTCTGATTTTTTTTCCTGACTACAACATAGATTACTATCGTGCTAAATATCAACTATCACCATCAAATATGTTATCGAACGTTTTCGCGCTACGAAATGAACTAACACGATCACATTTGAAGTGTGTGGATATTGATGCTTGGCACTTCCTTTAAACAAAAGGACCTCGCTCACTTGAGTACCATTTGAACCAAGAATACGTGTATCTATCTTTAACAGTGGCATAATGAATGTTAATACAAAGCAAGGGTCATAAATTGATAATGATCAGTCCCCGCCATGACTCAGCTTAAGATTTTCTTCAGCTCTGACTATCTCCAAGTCATGAGTTATTTTCTTTGTTTCATCATAGTATGATTGTTTCTCTGTGATGATGAGTTGCAATAGTTAGGAAGCCTTCATGCGAGCTATACAAGTTTTGTGTTTTAACAGCATCAGAATCTAGGGCGAAGATTTGGTAAGAAAAATCCATTTATGAACTGAATCGGTGGCTACGACTGCTGTCGGTTCTGTTGTCGTTAACTCAATGTTTGTTGCTGCTACATATGTACAAAGAGTCAGTGTCTGGGCCTCTCCTTTTACAAAGCTGGTTTCTTCTTTCAAAGCTGTTTTGACATTCAAGTTGTTGGGTCAATACTACAGCTGTTATATGAGAAGCATTCAGTTTGCAGCTGATGCCCTGCAAGCACAAATGGGGTCTTTTTATACCCATCGTGAGAAAAAATACCACGAATTGTCAAGAATGGTAACGAATATCTGTTTATATTCGGGCGGTTTGTGCATGCATTCAGCGTATTCTGACTTTCTTGCAGTACTACCAAATAGATTACTGCAAAATGTAGTGAATTCGTCGCAGTATCGGAATCAAACCGAATTCCACGAATATTCGTAACTGTTTCTAATCTGTTTCGTTACTGTTTTGAAGAACATCACGAATTGGTCAATAAATTATAATTCTTCACGAATCATAATATTTTTCGATTCTTGATGAAATAGGGGCATTAGGCAGAAAATCATTATTTTTTAGACCAAAAAAATCGTTGACCACGTTATTTTGGTGGCTAAAAACTGCTAATCAAGATTAAATATGGCCAAAAATCGCTGACCCATCATGCCCTCAAACATGTGGTAGAAGACATCTGAATTCATTCTTAAGTGAAAAAAGCCACATATACTTAGTAAATTTCATAAACTTGCAAAAAGCAATTTAAGAGAAAACACAAAAACGCCACAGAATAACATGATTATTTCATGTTATAGTTTTTCTTGTTTATCTTTATAGCGTTCTTAGCTGGTCGTAGAGCCCTTGTGGTCGCGACGAAACACTTTATACTCTGCTTATTGGTTCGACCAAGGAAAGCGTCCCGATGTTGCTGAAAATTGTTTGGTTCGTTGCTTTACGTCCCAGTCAACAGCTATGGTTATGACGGGACATCAATTCACCTAACCAAACATTTCACACTTCATAAATTCCACACCATTTGAAGACTTGGTACGGTTGACCCGTACCGATATGTCACTTCTGGCTCATGTGAAATTACGTAAGGGCGATTTCGATAATTTTTGGGGTGTAAAATTCGTGCTTAAATTTCACATGTTTATTCTTTTTACCGTGTGAAGAACTAGTACGATTTTTCTCAGATGTGAAGAATTGGAACTTGATTTTCGCAAATGTGAAGAATCGGTACCAAATTCTCAGACGTGTGAAGAATCGGTACCAAAAATAGTAAGTGAGTATGGTCAGGAAATACCACAATCACAAACCGCAGACAATGGACATAAAGTGTCGTACAACAAAACATAGAACATCGGTGAAGAATTGGTAGCAAATGATCACTTGTTAAAAATTGATATCAAAACCCACATGTGTGAAGAACATGTACCCAATCCCCAATCATGTGAAAAATTGGCACTAAATCATCCCAGATTAGTGTGATGTGAAAACTGGTACTTAATCGTTACAGATGTAAGTGACAAACTATAAAGAATTGGAATTGAATGCAAAATATAGCAGCTTGTGGGGGGGGGGCTAATTTATCAATGAGAGGGATACGCATGTATGCTATATAACATTAGTGTTGCGTATTTTTCACAAAGTGAGATATTGGTACGGAATATGTAACGTACAGGCACCAATTTTTCGCGCGCTGCGAGTAATTGGTACCAATTCTTCACAGTTTGAAAGTTGCGAAGTGTGAAATTTGCGGTTCAACAGTGCATCAACAAAAAATGAGGGCGCACTTCGTAACGGCATCGGCATATATAATGTGGCATCTATAAATTTAGTGTTCGTTGACATAATGCTTATCTAATTTGCATGAATGTTTAAGTCTCCGTATCGGTATGAACAGACTGGTCGGGATAGTATCTCATGCGAGAGCTCATCTTTTAATCGCAGCCAAAGCCTAAGGCCTTTGAAAGGATAGACAGGGCACTTGTTTAATCAACGCTTAGCATCCGGAATCAGAGAACCGCATGGATATTTACGCTGCGTTCTATGGCAGAATGCATATATTGTGTATAAAGAGGTAGCAAGCAACGTTGCATTTATAGTAGATGGGCCAACTTGCTCAGATACAGAGATTGACTAGAATATTGGAAATTTGCATGTAGCAAGTTGAACTTATTGTACATCCAAGAGAGCGAGTGATAAAGGCGCTGATCACTCTTTGCAGATGCGCGGGCTGGTCTGTGCCTTTGTTTCTCGCATTTTCTCATCTATCTATCTATCTATCTATCTATATATCTATCTATCTATCTATCTATCTATCTATCTATCTATCTATCTATCTATCTATCTATCTATCTATCTATCTATCTATCTATCTATCTATCTATCTATCTATCTATCTATCTGTCTCGCTATCTGTCTAGTTCTTAAGGCACTGCCAAAACGACCCGGTAGATGAAATCGTCTGGCAGACTCGGCAAAACCGGCAGTAGGCATAACGCACCAATCGGCTATGACTTATACGATGTAGGCCTATGTGAATTTAAAATGATTTGTCTGTCAGATGAAACGGGTCAAGCGGACCCGGCAGATGAACGGTCTGGCAGATGAATCGATCTAGCAGACACGGCAGATGAAACGGTCCGGCAGACCCAGCAAATGAAACGGTCCAGCAGACCCGGCAGAAGAAACGCTCCGACAGACCAGCTAAAGCCGGCAGTAATTAAAACTCACGGATCCATGACTCAGGTCTTTGAATTTAAAATAATCTATCCATCTCTTTATCAACTAGTCTGTCTGTATGTCTGTCTATAGATATCTAACATTGACATGTTTACAAGCTTATTTTAATTGGCACTGCCGAAACGACCCTGCAAATGAAACTGGTATGTAGGTCTTGAAGTGATCCGGCAGTAGCGCATCGACCCATGACTTGCGTAGGTCTGTTAATTTTAAAAGAGTCTATTATTGTCATAACTGTGAAAATATTTGTGACCATATAAAAAGTAGTTAGGTCGGCAGTGCCTTCAGAGCGACCCGGCAGTTGAACCGACAGAAACAATGTTCCGCGGAATTGACCAAATTAAACGGGACGATATTTTTAGCCTAAATGTCATTTTAATTTGTAAATTGTCTTTATTTCAGTGGTTCTTCAATGCATAACGCATGTGTAAAATATTTAAGAGTTTTAATTTGCTTTATCATTAATTCATCTTGATTTATTCACTTTTCAGCTTGGTGATAAAATACCGGTACCGAAAACCGTTATTCTCCGGATACCAACTTTGGGTGCAATCGTAGGTTTGGTCCGGCACGATCCGGCTAGGGCTTTTACCTAAAACATGTTTCAAAATTGTTCTGAACTGATGCCAGTCTGCTTTGTCTAATTTCCATTTGGGTACATGCGCGTAGTCGTTAAATGTAAATTTTTGTTCAATTTCGGTTACAATTGGATAATGATCACTTCCCATGAGATTGTCATGTACCGTCCAGTTGGATCTAATGCTCAGAACTCGGTTTGTAAAGGTAAGATCTATGGCAGAAAATGTGTTTGCGTAAACATCGTGCCTTGTGTATGCGCCATTGTTTAAGGATAATCATTTGGCCAATATGGCGTGGTGGCTAAAATCTTCGGGTGTTTTGACTTTTGAGCTGTAACAAGACCAATGTGCTCTTTTTAGGCCTTGAGCTGGCTATAGACCCCCTCCCCCCCCCCCCCCCAGGGGGAATTTTGTACATTATGATTTTCTGAAACTACAATATATAAGACACAAAATAAAAGATGTTAGCCCTCTGAGAGTGGCAGCGTTAACGTGTAACAGCATGTTATATACGTTACCCCCCTAAATAGCATTAAACGTCCCTGATAATGTCTCAACCATGACATGTTCGTACATATTTGCATGCTGACACAGGTTTATGAACTTCTTATAACACAGTTACATATTTTTAGTATTAATTTATAATTGCCTTGAGTAATTACCGTTGTATACGTTACTTAGTGTTTCCTGCGTTATTTCCGAGTATCAGTATGGTATTTATTGACTATACTTGTATTGCATCTGTCACAGAATATAGTAAATCTATAAGGCTGCTACCAAAATGATTTCAAGTTCTTTATTATGGTCGCTTACACTATTTTTCAGGTCCATGTTATGTATGTTACCTTCAAAATAGCATTTAACATTTAAGTTAATGTCTCTAACAAGCCCTGTTTATACTTATTTGCATGCTTGCACAGGTTTATGTACTTCTTTTAGCAAGGTTTACCTATTTTAAGTATTCATTTAATAAATGCCTTGAGCTTTAACTGTTATGTGTGTTACCAAATGATACACAAGTTATTCTGAGTATCTGTATAGATGTTGTCGACTATACATGTATAAAGTCTGTCAGAGAATTTAGAAAATTTATAAGGCTGAAATAAATTGAAGTTCCTTATTAATTTATGGTGACTTAAACTAATAATATAATGTGATCTATCAACCTTCGCTGTTTGCTCACATAAACAGTATTGATACCATGCATTCAAATCGGCAGTTCTGAAAGACAGTCACTGTGAAACAGCTTAGTTCTGGCAAGGTATATGGATATGATTCAGATAGTGTTGACACTGATTAGGGCTACAAGGAAAACAACTTTGAATTGCATGTCATCTCTATCTGTATGCCTTGTTCCCAATGTTCATTGCAAAGGATCACAACAACTACGCACAATATTTACCTGTGTAACTGATTACACTCATAAATTTGATACACATCGCAGATGCAAAGAACTTCTCGAACAAAATGGGTTTTGTGTGTCACAACCATTGATTCTTTGCTTGAGAAATGGCAAACAATAGAGGTATTATAGGCTTCAGCAACTAGAACTACGCTTCGTACTACAGACGAAATGGTGTATTACTCATCACATCAGAGCTCAATATATTGAAACAACTCTTCAATGCACTGAAATAAAATATTCAATCTGCTCAGATGCAAAGTAGAATGAGTACTAGAGGCAGTTTCAGGCTTCACCAATCCTTTTAGTTCTAGTTTTGAAGGCAATGAACTGTACTTTTTTCTTTCAGAGTGCCTGCTAAGCCTGGCATAGCTAAGGATCTTATTGAGGCTTATGACATTGGCAGGAAGGCTGTTGCAGACTTCATTGACTCACTTTAGTTAAAAAAATCTGTCTTTCACATCTCCCATAAAATGCTACAAGCTAATAAAGTTTTGATGCTTGCGAGGTCAAGCAAGAAGAAATTGCCCAATTTACAAAACGTAAACAGCCAGATGAGAGCTTAAAGGAGCGTCTTTGGTAAGCATGACCTTCTTTCTATTGGCCATAATGTTGACCTTGAGTTGACACTGCCGTTCCTTCTGGGACCTGTACCATGCTCACTGTCAACTCCTGATAGAATTTCCACCAAAACTGACAAATCCAAACTTCAGCATGGCTTGCAATCACACATTGAAGCAACATTAGATTGGCCATGTAGTGCTGCACATAATGTTGATGTTAATGCCGTAACTACAGAGCATAATAGCTTTTCCTGTCACCTTCATGGATCTGATGGCACCAGTATTCAACCAGACACTAAAGGCAGGGCATGTTGGTTTTGTCACTGATACATATATACAATGTATAAGCAGCAGTCTATACAGTTTTACAAACATTCTCGCAGAGGATAACCTGGGTTTTATGTTCAACAATGGTGTATGCAACAAAAGGTGCACCTTCTAAATGTCAACAGCATTGGCCAGAATATTGGGGAAGAGATCTACAATAATACACTGTTTTACAGATTGTGACACTACCAATGTGCCGATGTGTTAGTACTACGGAAAGGTTATTCCTGTCAAACTGATAGAGTACCCCTCCCCCCCATAGTTCATCAACATTCTAAGAAGGGTAGGAAAACAAAGAATTGCTCTAGGCACTCATCAGTGATATGAAGCCCTAACATATGCTATTTATGTAATTGTGAATAAGCTGCAGTATGACATGTTTCTGAAAAAGTACCAAAGCCATACACATATACTGACTATTTCAAATGGCATGAACATGAGCTTACCTCCACCCTGCTGTTCTGTCCTTAAGATGTACATACAAAGATTGAACTATCTAGTCTTTCCCATGAAAACAAGTGAGGCTTTCCAGATATGGACAAAATGTGTAGAAAATAAATGGGAAGGAAATCGAGTACCTCTGGGTGAAAGAGAACTTGATTGTACCCTAACAAAAGAGCCACAGAATTATATTTCACATTTTGTGTGATATGGGGTTACCATGTTCAAAACTTAACAACTCAAACCTTATAAAAGATAGAAACATAATATTTGCAGTTTCCAAAAAATACATAAACATGCTTTAATACAAAATGAGTTAGTAAGCACATTCACATTAAAAAATATCAAACTATATTAGTTTCATAAATCATTTATATAGAAATAATGAAAAAAAGTAACATACGCAACACTTTGGGGTGCATATTTGCTTTCAAAGGTCCATATCTGTGATGCAAAAATAGCTTACTTGGATGATATAGCCAATTTGGAAATCTTACCCTATGGTTTACACTTTTCAGAAGTCATGTCATTTACTAAAAATTATCAAAGATGTTGACGGGTTATATATATAATTGGCTGTTACAGGGTAATGGTGCCATTACCAGAGTGCTAGCATATTGCAAAATCTTTGCAAGGTAAATCTGAAAGAAGAGTACTAAGTTGTATAGGAAAATTCTTTAAAACCCTTGGATTATATATGAAGATTTGCTCTAGAACTTCTACCTGATGGGTTTGCTTTGATCGTTTAAGTTGTTACTCGCACATTGCACTGAATGTTACAAACTTTCCATGAGTATTATGTCAACTATATTTGATGTCTCTATAAAAGAAAAGAGGGTTTATGGTAATTTATGTTTTGAGTTACTTCCTCAGCAAACGAGCAAGAGTAAAAAGAAGTACATGGACCTGTGCCAGCTTGCAAATAAGTACAAGCAGGTTGTGTTGGAGACCATATCTTGAATGTTTAATGGTATTCAGAGAGTAACGTATGTAACCTGGGCTGTAAAATAGTGTAAGACACCATAATAAGAAACTTTAATTCATTTGAATTGCACTCTTATAGATTTACTATATTCACTGATGGATGTAATACATGTATAGTCAATAACTGCCATACTGATACTTGGAAATAACATATGAAACACTAAGTAACATATACAACGGCAAAAACTCAAGACATTTATAAAATAAATGCTAAAAATTATGTAACTGTGCTATAAGAAGTTCTTAAACCTGTGCCAGACTTCAAAAAAAGTGTGAGTATGTCATGTTGGAGATATTCTCAGGAAAATTTAATGTTATTTTGCGGGTAACATATGTAACATGATGTAACGCGCTAACGCTGCCACTCTCCGAGGGCTAACATATTTCATTTTGTGGCTGATATAATGTAGTATCTGGAAATTATAGTGTACGAAATTCCCTCTAGGGGGAAGTGGGGTCTATAGCCAGCGCAAGGTCTGGAGAATTACATTTTACATTTTTCTGTGAAATGGGGGTACCATGTTCATCATCTATTAACTCAAAAAGTATATAAGATAGAAACGCAATGCTTGCAGTTTTGAAAAGGTATATAAAAAATCTTTAATGTAATGCCAAATTAATGAACAAAAACTGGTTTCAATAAAATTTAAGACAAACTATATTAGATGCATTTATCATTTAAAAGGGGGTTCAATGAAAACATGTAACATACACTACATCGGGGATGACTATATTTCTTTTCAAATGTCATTATCTGTGGCCCAGTAATAGCTTATTTAGAAAATATAACCGATTTGGAAATCTTACCTTATCTTTTGCACTTTTCTGAAGTCTTAAAAAGAATTTTAATTATCAAATATTTTGTAGGGTAACGTATGTAACAGGCTGTTACAGCTTAACGCTGCCATTGTCAGAGGGCTAACATGTTGCAAAATCCTTGTAAGACATTGGGCTTTAAGAAAAATATGGTCTACAAAATTCCCCCTGGGGGGGGAGGTAAACCATATCCAGCCAGTGGCCTATTTGCTCTGAATTTCAGAAATGATCATAAGAGTTATAAATTACGAAAGCCTAGAAGGTCCACTTTTAAAAAAAGAAAATATTTTTTATCTCGTTATTACAAGAAAACTAACTCGTTATAACGAGATAGCTAACTCGTTATAACGAGAAAATTATGTCGTAATAACGAGAAAAAATATACATCTCGTAATAACGAGATACCTAACTCATAATAACGAGATAACTAACTCGTAATAACGAGATAACTAACTCGTAATAACGATATAACTAACTCGTAATAACGAGATAGCTAACTCGTTATAGCGAGATAACTAACTCGTAATAACGAGATAACTAACTCGTTATAACGAGATAACTAACTCGTTATTACGAGATAACTAACTCATTATAACGAGATAACTTACTCGTAATAACTGGATAGCTAACTCGTAATAACTAGGTAACTAACTCGTAATAACGAGATAACTAAATCGTTATTACGAGATAACTAGCTCGTAATTATGAGATAACTTCTTTGACACCAGGTGTCCTGGAAGTCTGCGACAGTGTTAGAGACAGTAGCAGACCAGTGCAGACCAGGTCCGTAGTTCTAAGTCTAAACTGGTCTTAACCTGATAGACACATGGAAATCATGGAAGTTTGTGACAGTCCAAGAGTCTGCATTGCTCTTGTGAGGGTCCATACAGGTCACAACTCGTTTAAGCTTGTTTGACATGAGGAATTGCTATAAGTATGTGACTGTGTCAGGGATATTCTTATTGATTTCGGAGGGTACATAGAGGTCGCAACCAGTCTTTAGTTATTTGGCACCAGGGATCCAGGAAGTCTAAGACGGTGCCAGACAGAGTCGCAGACCAGTGCAATAAATTCGAGATGGTCCCTAGAAGTCTACACTGGCCTTAACTTTTGACACAGTCATTTGCTTACAGGAAAGCTTGAATGAGTTTTGACCAGTATGGACCCTCCCAAGAGAAATGCAGCGGGCTGGGATTCTCTCTAGGGCTGTCACAAACTTCCTGGATTAAAAGTATCCTTCATTTGTCTGATGTGAGACTAAGAGTATCCTTCATATGTATTGTTGTGGGACAAGGAAATCCCACCCGAGGACTAGAATAATTCGTCAGAAACGAGGCTCTGCCGAGTTTCTGACGAAATTATTCAGGTCTCTGACGAATTATTCTAGTCCTCGGGTGGGATTTCCTTGTCCCACAACAATACATCATGATGGATACTTTTTCTCGCCCATTTTGTGACTTTTAAGGTTTTATATGAATTCTGTCAGTTCCGCAGAATTTTTAGATTTTTTTGTGTTTGTTCCAATCTAAACGATAAGTTCACCAACAAATTTTCCAGATGCAGAAATGGGTGTAAACATAGTTTAGCACCTAAAAACGGAAGCGAAATAGCATATCAAGCGTCGGTTTTGTTTTTACTGGGGTTTGAAACTAACGTTAGCTTCAGTATCTATTGACAAAGACGTCGTGGCGCCAAACTGTGTCAATAACGTGCGTCACATTGTTGTTGCATTTTAGTGACGTCAGAATTGCTTTGGGCGTCATTTAAGAATGCGAAAATGGCGGACGCACTAACTATTGCCGTTTTGATATTTCTACATGATATTTAGGCGTAAATTGCCATGAAAACGCCTAAATTGTTATAATTTGAAGTCACGTGGAGGGGATATGCAGGTCATGTGGATGGGATAAGCAGGTCAAGTGGATGGGATAATGAAATTCTGCACGGCGTTTTGCCTATGGAACAGATTGTCTTGAGCGATAAGTGGACGAGAAAAGGACATCCCACCCGAGGACCAGAATAATTCGTCAGTAAGAAGGCTCTATCGATTTTCTGAACAAATTATTCGGGTTCGAGGGCGAGATTTCCTTGTAAAGATACATCATGGTGGATACAAATGTCATTATTGTCAACCCCCCAGGGGCGGGGCATTTAGCAGGAAATTTACCACAAATTTGGCCCTGCAGTGCGGCTTTAAAAAATGAAAAGTTAAAAGCCCCGCTATTCCCCGGCCCCTAGGGGCGGGGGATACAAATGACTTGTGCCTGATTATTGGGACTTGAAACTGAAACTGAAAGAAAATTGTCTAAATAACCTGCGTCACATTGTAATTGCATTTAAGTGACGTCAGAAATGTTATGACGTCATCCAACAAAGTGAGAATGACGTATTTATACATAATATTTAGCTGCAGCTTAAAATTGTTATAGGGAGCGCAGTGGATCAGTGGTAGAGTGCTTGACTCGAGACCGAGGGGCCGCTGGTTAGAGCCTCATAGGCGTCACTGCGCGTTGTGGTCCTTGAGCAAGACACATTTATCCTAGCTTAGTACTGGTTCAACCCAGGAAGATACGTCCCTTTTTAACTGAAAGATTGTTGATGGGACGTAAAGAATCAAATTAAACAGTTTTGCCTATAGAAAATCTTGTCTTGACTGATAAGTGGGTTATAATCCTCTCTGCCAATCGGGTTAAGACCAGTTTAAACTTCTAGGGACCTTCACGAGTTCATTGCACTGGTCTTCGACTGTCTGGAACATTGTCGCAGACTTCCAGGATCCCTGGTGCCAAAAAAAAAACTCGTAACTACGAGTTAGTTATCTCGTTATTACGAGTTAGTTATCTCGTAATTACGAGTTAGTTATCTCGTTATTACGAGTTAGTTATCTCGTTATTACGAGATAATTATCTCGTTATTACGAGTTAGTTATCTCGTTATTACGAGATAATTATCACGTTATAACGAGTTAGTTATCTCGTTATTACGAGTTAGTTATCGCGTTATTACGAATTAGTTATCACGTTATAACTAGTTAGTACGGAAGCGTATATACGCCACCACTTGCTACTTAAATCAGTCAGAAAAAGACTGTTTTTCGCGCTAAATATTTTATTTTTTCTCGCGTTAATATCAACCTTTTCGATATGTTTTACTTGAAAAAGCTAATAAAAAACACGACATGATGCATTAAATTATTGCAATTTGCTATTATTATGTCGCATTGTCTTGATTTTATCGTTTATTGTTACATAATTATTACTCTTTCGAGAAAATGTTTACGCAATTCGAAAAGAAATCGCTACTAAACAATTCATTAAAGCTCTTTGTGAGAAGAGTTTTAGCTGTCTACGCCATACCTTTAGTACTCGGAGGCTGTTGAAGACACGAGGTCTGACGATGGTCGAAAAAAGGATTTTTTTCTGTGACAAAAGGTAAGTATTTAATTATTTCAAAGTGTTTTTATAGTAGTATATATCTCATGATATAGAGAAGGTGACTACTGTACAGTATAATATATATATTAACTGTGTAAATCACAGATTTTAGATAACTGTTTTGCCTCTACGTGCCACGTGGCGTGGTTGTTTGAATTGGGTTGGTTGTGGAAAGTTTCAACGGTGTGTGCCAGTGAGTGTCTTTATAAATATGACTAGAATTCACCCTCACTAGCACAAGGTGCGTTGTGGTAGGGCTATTTTCAACCGTAATTTTTACACTTCGTAAATTTCAGGCGAAGAATTGGTACCACTTCTCACATCGCGTGAATAATTGGTACCAATACGTCACCGATTTCATACCAATATTTTTCATGTGTGAGAGAAATATGCAGGTAGTCAAATTTCATGTGGCAATCATGCAAATTCCTCAAATCGATAAAGTACCCCACAAAGCTGCTGCATTCTATATTGGCACGCATTCCATAGTTAGAAGTCACAGGCAACCATATATCAAAATGAGATTCTTCACATGTGTGAATTATTGGTACCAATTCTTCTCTTAGTGAGGAATTGGTGCCAATTATTCTCATGCATGAGGTACTGGTACCAATTTTTTACATGTAAGAGGAATTAGTACCAATTCTACACATGTGAGATGAATTGGTACCAATTTTTCACACATGAAAGAGGAATAAGTACCAATTATTCACACAAGAATTTCGAAATAAGGGTGTGTTGCCTTGCCAAACAGAAGTCAAACAAGTCAAATATGTCAAATTTATATCCCAGGCAAAGGGTAATTTTAGAAAACTTGTAAATCACAAAACATAAATCCCATTTCTCCAGCCCCCTAAGTTCACCTTGGGTGGGGGCGTGTCTGCGAGCAAAATATTTGTTTCCAGGTTGCTGCATTCATGATTCCCTTTAGTTTGATATGCAACATGACAATGTTCTGAAAAAGTTGACTTTTGACCTATTGGCCGGGTCAGAGACATGGGGGTCTGCAGGCAAAATAGTTACTACCATGTTGCTGCATTTCGTGATTCCATTTAATTGGATATGCAACATGACCATGTTCTGAAAAAGCTGAATTTTGACCTATTGACCCGGTCAGGGGCGAATGTATATGTGTGTGTGTGGGGGGGGATCTGCAGACAAAACATTTGCTACCATGTTGCTGCATTTCGTGATTCCATTTAATTTGAAATGCAACATGACCATGTTCTGAAAAAGTTGAATTTTGACCCTATTGTCCCATCCCTAGGGTTCTGGGGGAGGGGGTATGTGGGCAAAATATTTTCTACCATGTTGCTGTATTCGTGATTCTCTTTAATTTGATATACACCGTGACCATATTCTGAAAAAGTTAAACCTTAACCTATTGACCCCATCCCCAGGGGGGGATGACTGCGGGCAAAATATTTGCTACCATGTTGCTGCATTTGTGATTATCTTTAATTTGATATATAACGTGACCATGTTCTGAAAAAGTTGACCTTTGACCAAGTGACTCCAATTCCCAGGGTCGGGGGTGGGGTAGTTGGGCAGGGGTCTGCGGGCAAAATATTTGCTTCCATGCTGCTCCATTTAGTGATTCCCTTTAAATTGATATGCAACATGACCATGTTCTGAAAAAGTTGAACTTTGACCTATTGACCCCATCCCCAGGGTCCAGGGTGTCGGCGGGCAAAATATTTGCTACCATGTTGCTGCATTTGTGATTCTCTTTAATTTGATAAGTAACATGACCATGTACTGAAAAAAAACTGAATTTTTTAACCTACTGATCCCATCGACAGGGTCGGGGTTGTAGGTGGGGGGGGGGGGGGGGTCTGCGGGCAAAATATTTGCTACCACGTTGCTGCATTCGTGATTCTCTTTAATTTTGATATGCAACTTGACCATGTTCTGAAAAAGTTGCATTTTGACCTTCTGACCCCATCCCCAGGGTCGGGGCGAGGGGGTAGGCATCTCCGGGCAAATATTTGCTACCTTGCTGCTGCATTTTCTGATTTCCTTTATATTGATATTCAATGTGACCATGTTCTGAAAAAGGTAAATTTGACCTATTTACCCAATCCTCAGGGTCAGGGTGTCTGCGAGCAAAATAGTTGGTACCATGTTGCTGCATTCGTGATTCTCTTTAATTTGATATGCAACATGAATGTTCTGAAAAAGTTGAATTTTGAACTTTTGACCCCATCCCTAAGTCCCGGGGGTACAGACAAAGGCCTTCCATCGAAAATCAAGTTTGATATGTTTCGTATTTTTGTACCTCTGTCTGAACGCGAAATTTCCGTAAAAATATTGACACCTCGCTGAGTTATAGCGAAACTTAAATATTCGACCTTTGACACCAACTAAAGGTTCAGGGGGGTGGGGTAAATGTTTCATCACTGTCATGCTTATCTACAGGCACTTGTTAACCATGGCCCATAGCGAGAAGTTGTCAGATATTATAGGTTTGGAGAAATGTGAAGTTAAACCACAAAAAAAGGCCAATATAACTTTTGCATTAGCTTCAACCTAAGTCAAAAGAGGGCCATAACTCAGTCAAAAATTTGCAAATGACCTCTAATTTCAAATTGACAATTTAGCCAAAATCTAAGTCAAAAAGGGCCATAACTCAGTCAAAATTTTGCGGATTACCCCCCTTATCAAACTTGACCTGTATTTTATGATGCCTGACTCTTTTGTAAAGATTAAATGAAATTGATGCACACCTTCAAGAGTTTTCGATCGGAAATAAAAAGTGTGACGCCACGGACGACGACGACGCCGCCACCTGAGTCATGATCCCTATGTGTCAGCCTTGCTTTGCAGGAGGCACAATAAAATCCAGGTCACAGATGTGACGAATACTTAGCAATTCTTTCCATGCCAGAAAGTATCAATAAATTCTTCACATGTATGAGGATTTTGTACCAGTTTACACTTGTATGAGGATTTGCTGTCGATTTTTCGTATCCGAGAAAAAAGTAACACAAGTTCTTCACAGGTGTGACACATACAAACCATTTTATATTCACACGTCAGAAAGCACCCAAAATGTATTATCGTTGACCATACGAAATGATAAATTTAAAGTTCAACAAGGCTATCTTTGAATAGAGCTACTCCGTAGCTGTATTCGAAGGAAGCCTACGAAGGAAGCCTACGAATACAGCTACTGCGTAGCCTAAGAATACACCAACTGTAGCGTTCGAATATACCATAGCTTTATACATATCTAGAAGCATAACATATTATTACCGAATACAGCTATCCTTGCTTAAAATTATTGACTTACTCTTGCTTTAATCAAAACTCATAGCAGCTATTCTGTGGGACAATGTTGCTTTGGTTACACCATTCCCCAAACCTATAAACTTTTTGTTCTTTCCCTTTATCTTTAAACTACCTGAAGCCCTCACAAGTATTATTGTCAGGTATACTTTGTACACACTGGGTAGCGAGATGAAAGAACGTAAGAAGACAAAGATCATAAATCAATATACGCCTGACCAAGGGAACCACATGAAAAATTGACAAGACACAAAAAACTTCACATACAAGCAAACCAAGAGGTTAGCCATTTCCAAGCAGGTGCCCACGAGAGTGCAATGAACAGACAAGAAAGCATGACAAGCACGATGCATAAATAACAAAAATGATCTACAAAAGAAGCACCGCCTTGGAACGGTCAGGAAAACTATTTTTACTGCAGGGCTTAAACAAGTTTCACAGTACCATCCCCCTTAGTTCTAATGTAGAACAAGACACAGAGATGTTTGGTTTGCATGAAATACCTCTAACTTATCCATGAATTTTCTTCTAAAACATATATATTAAGATTAAAAAAAGGAGTTAAAGCAAACATAAGGACTCAACAGTACATACAACTGAATACCGGAGCAAAGGAAATCCAATAGTAAGACCCCTGTGGGTCTGACAATAACCAAAGCGTCAGGCCCCAACCATCTCATCCATATATAAGTCCTTAAGTCTGAACTGTCATAAAGGCGTACACGAAACCATATCTAAATTAACGCAGTGTTCTTTAACCTGCACAATGGGTGTCTTTTCCTGCACAGGGGGTATCCACTTAACGATTTGAAGGACGGTACGCTTTTCTAGTGTAAAGTATAGCTTACATACGTTACATAAATATATTATGCAATAGGTTTTCGAATTTAGCTACTCAAACGCATCGGCTTATCAAGTATCTCAATTTGAAGGTAGCCATTTTTGGTACGACGGTGCCTAATTTAAAGTGTATCTTATTTTCCCCATATGCTATTGGTACTTAAAAGAACCGCATTAATGACAAAAAGTTTTAAATCTAATTCTAGTATAGTGGCCATATTGGATATTGTCATTTGGCCGAATAAAAACTACCAGATGACCTAATGCCCCTAAATATCAGCTTGATGTGTCAATATGAAACATTATACAGATGACAACCATGGTGATCGCATTTTTGATGTTACATCTTTGAACCCCTATAATATCTAGATGCAACTAACAAAAATGCCAGCATTATTCAACTGGAAGTTGCGGAATAAAATATGAAAATCGATTGTTTTTCAAAGTGACCACCATGGCAATTATTTTGTGAAACCCTGTTATCATTAAATTATATTTTTATATATAAGTCCTTCCAATATCATATCTGTGCCAGTTCAGTCAAAATATTTTTATTGGTTCAGAAGACAGGACAGACAATGTGCCGGTTCAGTCTTTATATTTTTATTGGTCCAGAAGACAGAACAGACAAGGCTATTCTATAGATTTAAATGAGTCTGGCGACCTTGTAAACTAGGTCAAAGTCACCAAAATATAATCAGCCATTATGCCCTCCCAATGGTATATCTTTACCAGTATGGTCTGAATCTATTAATTGGTTCAAAAGAGCGAGTGCCTTAAAGGCTTATTCATATAGCTACATTTGTATATGACCCTGGTGACTTCGAATATTAGGTCAATGTCATGAAAATATAATAATTCCTTTCGATTGGCCTAAGTAAATATCTATGCACGTTTAGTTGAAATACATCAAACGGTTCAGCTACACTCACGCTGACAGGATCTTTACCATTTTCAAAGTTGGACAGGATTCCCACTAAACGATGATCTACTGTGTATTTAAGTGTCTGTCAGTGCAAGGGTCTTGGACTGATGGGAGGCATCGATACTATGAATACATTTTCTCATGTTTTACCCATGTTGTGATACCTTAATATTCACATTTTGCTTATACTTGTGCATGCTAATACGACTTGTGCTTGCACATGTTAAATGATGTTTCTGAAATAAAACGATAAATAAAAAAATAACTCTTAAATTAGTAAAACCTAGACTTATTTGATACTACTAAATTGTTGTTTTATTTTGTAGACGATTGACTTTGTGTTTACTATTGGTAGTGTGGATGCAGTGTTTCCAGAGCCTGGTAAAATACAAGTATAACAGATTTTGTTTGGTACTATTTTGAACAAGGCTACATCAATACAGACATCCTGTATATCAATCGGTGTCAGGACATTACAACAATTAATATCAACAAGACACAATTCGTGTTGCTGACAATGTCAAAGTTCCATCACAGCTGCTGTATCAAAAATAATGAAATTGCACAGTTTTGTTTATGTTTGTCATGGTTGTAGATCTTTATGGATACAATATGTGGTGTGAGAGTACAACAGAAAACAGCAAGACTTATTTTGAAGACAATTGATTCTGATGGTGAACGACTTTGTAGTATTCACAAACAAAGTAGGCGTGGTTCCGATTTCTTGGTACATATGGATAGTTATTACAATCTCCTACCATAAGAGTTTCCCATTCCTGGTGCTAAAGATGGGTTCTCCAAGAATATACTCTGGGGCTAAGACTTTTAACACCAAATTTATACAAGTATGTGGCAGGACTGTATTACGATTACAAGCACACAAAGCAAATCAGGAGAATTCCAAGGATGATAAGAAGAGAGACTGGCACAGAAAACTCGCTTGTGAAAGACATTCGAATTCTACTAAGATATCAACATGATGATAAAGTTGCAGGATCAAGAATCTTTCCTTTATGTCGTTCTTCTGCAAATTAGCTAAATGAAGCATTGTGGAGCTGTGTAATGCGCATTTTAGAAGACAGATCTGGTAGATGAGATAACATTTTATAGTGCTAGCTGCGACCATCATGGCTTGGTCTCTCAAATGTTATACAAAACCACTTAGACATATTCTGTCGTTACTGGAACTGCCACAGAATCAGCGCCAAGAACAGCAGTGACGTACAGTCTGGAATACAAGATGTTACATATCATTAATTCATTGTACTTTGCTCTAGTGACTACTTTCACAGTACAATCGTGTACAATGGGTGAATTGTATGAGTCAATTATATGCGTGATGATCAGTATTGATGTGCTGTCTCATACAATAACTGTGATTATCAATATAAGGGCGAAAATGAGAAGTATCAGAGATGGTTCTACTTCCTCAGTCGTCAGAGGATAATGAATTGCTTTTTAAGGCATTGCTTGCACAGTTTTAGGAAACAAGCCAATACCTTATAAAACCAGCAGGATTGTGTGTCATCTATGTAGCGTATTTATCTATTATGCGTTTCTATGATAAAGGTATAGGTTATATTTTGTATAGGTTATATAATATACATTCTCAGCTCCATTGTAAATATTTTATAACCAGTACATAACATAGTATAACTTGTATAGCCCTGATCCAGCTATTTCCTATGGTTGTGGCACACTAGATTTAGATTTTGAAACATATATTGTGTTGCTTTTTATTGAACTTTCAGAATAGAAGGGTTTCGGTAAACAATTATTGGTCTGAGAAAAAAAATTGACCATTTTTTAAGCTCAAATAAAATAAATAATCTAAGATGTATATTGCTACTCAGTTTCCTTAAAATCGAACATGTAATTGTGTAGACATGGTTTCTATGAAGTTATAATCATGTGATGCAAATGACCTTCCTTGTACATCATAGATCCGATTCGATTGAATGGGCCCAAGAGCTCAGAATGTTCATTGAATAGACTGTCATTTCTATTCTAGCTATGTATGCGTTCAGATTTTAATGCATTACACTAAGCATTCAGTTAAGACTCAGACAACCAGTGCATTCACGATCTGACAGGAGTCTTTGGTGTTACGCGATTCTCATAGCTGAAATTCTTAGATTTCTTTCTACAGGCAACAAAGGCTCTCCTGATTAGACAATGTAAATGTCTATACTAAGCATAGGTTTTCTTTAATTTATGGTTTTGCTCACACGTCAAAAATGCTTCTGATACTCTATTGATATATGAGATAAGAACACAGTTAACAAACATCATATAGCTTTGGCTTCAGAAAAGCTATCTTTGGGGTTCCTGTCAATGTCATGAGTCATTAAATATAAATCCTATGACAGAAAGTTCTGAAAAAAGATTCTGCGACCGTTTCTGAACTACGCTTAAGTTATAAACTCTTATTTATAGAGGCAACATTGAGTAAGACTTGGAAATGCCACAATCACACACTGTATATCGAACCAGGGTAACGTGACGTCAAGATGACAATTTAAGTAAAGCAGCCAACAACTCTTTCTTCCCCAAAGTAGGAAGGCACTGAATACTGCGCAACATGGTTCAAGGAAAGGTATTTATCTTTTCCCCGCCATTCAGGAAAGTGCCATCTCTAAGCTTATATTCTAGCATATATGTTCTTTTAAAGCATATACCTAGTATTTCGCGAACAATATATCAACACAAACTGTTTGGACCCATGAGGAAATCCATAGGACCAGTTGGTAAAGTGTGCCTTTCCATCTGCACTTTTCGGAGGATGGGCTGTCTGGGATTTAAGAATAACGTTATCCACCATTAGATAATTTTTATTACGTGACCATCCAAGGTCATACATGTGATACATAGCCTTTTGTCATCTTCACCCCATACGCAATTATTGTGAGAGATATGAACATCAATGAGTCTAAAAGGAAAATAAGATCACCTTACGAGTTTTAGACAGATTTTAAGCATATCTGACATTGACCATTGACCGCAAGGTCATATTGGTAATCTGAATAGCATTCATTGTGCCAAATATTTTAATATTTAAAATACCCTGAATCTAAAAATGAAGATTTATCTTTATTTTGACCTTTTCATTTGGCCCCGAGGTCATACAAGTGACAAAAAAACATGGGTAAGAAAGGGGGCAAAGATCAGCAATCGATACAATCAAGTACTACACCTAAATAACATATTGTCATCTACATCCCTAGGCAATAGTTGTTCCAAATATGAACATCACCTTATAAAAATGAATAAGGAGTCCACAGTTCGAGCATCAGTGACTGACAATGAGCGACTGCACCACTGGTGCCCAACTCCTTCACAAATATTAAAAATAATCACCATTAGGTCATCATGAAACAATTTGGACGGATAACAGAAGGAGACAGTTAAATTTAATTTAACATTTTATCTGCTATAAATGTCAAATATATGCTTTAGTTGTTTAAATAGTGCAAGATGTATTTCCCACTTCGAATTTCTTAGTTGTATATCGTTTCTTATAAAAACAACAACAACGCCAACTGCATTTTTCACAGCATTGTGATGCTTTGGACAGCGATCAGAGTTTTGATATCACTGTCTCTTTAAGACAATGTCAAAGATTAGACTTTGATATAGTCATGGTCTGGCTAAGATAGTCACAGTATGGCTAAGACAATTTAACTGCAGAGTTAACCCAGTTTCTCACTACATATGTTTTATATTGTTCCTTTTCTCATAATTTTGAGTTGAAAGACTCAATACTTAATGGCTTTATTGTATAATCCGCTAAACTAGGTCCCGAACTGGGGACATAAGTTATTTGTTAAGACCCAGATTGGTTGCCGTAGAACGCAACCTCTCGGCAGTCTTTGTTGCTGGCTTCAGCAAACCATAACATTTTCAAGCATTTTTACATTTCTTAATGTACTTATCAGATAACAGTGATGAAAAGTAGTAAGTGAGTATAAACATGCTTTGCTGCTACATAAACATCTTATAGGCCCCTTGGAGTTCTGAAAACCCTTGCTTTACACTCTCAAGTTCCAGTGCCACTTTTGGGGCCGACCTGATGTTAATGCATAGAAAATCATGTTTGACCCCTATATAATTATACCTCAAGTAAAACCCCATACAAACTTCCATAGATGAGCCACTGATATGACTTTGAGGAATCTTGCCATCCCCACCCCCTGACAAAATATTAGTCTGTACGATCATTTACTTCTCCCCAACAATTTTGTTGCTACTTTAGCAGTGGCAGTTCAGCTACCACCACATTGGATGTTAAGTTACACCCTGTTTTACATCGTCCCCTGCCGAAAAAATAAGATGATATGTTTGCTGTGGCTAGCCTTCACTTTTTGGGCTGATTCAACCAACCCTTCGCTTCTCACAGATACACGCTAAGTACGAATTCTCATGAGTGGAGTTGTCCTGATTTCAAATAATTTCAGGTGATGAATTGCCAGAATTTAAGATTCAAAGGTTTGTGTTTTGGGTCAAAAAATAAATTAACCTGTTAACGCGGATTACAACAAATAGCATCTACTCTTTGTAATTGCTGAAATGATCAGGCTGCGTCTACAACTTGCATGAGTCAGTATTGTTAGTACATGTACATGTAGAATCTACTTGCAATGATGCATCTTTAATGGTGTCTGCTGCATATCTCTGATAAATGCAGCAGACACCATTTTAAGATGCATTATTGCAGGCGCTATAAGGATTAACTTATCAAGGATGAATGACAAATACATAGAGGATCTTACATGAGTGCTCATGTTTTATTGAATTTATTAAACGAGTTGGGGAAAAGAGATAAAATGCAAGGCTTGCCGAGCATTTTATCTCTTTTTCGCAACGAGTTTAATAAATTCAATAATACAAGAGCACGAATGTTAGATTTTATTTATCATATGACATTAAGATTACTTTGAAATCTCATTCCTGCCGTAAAATCGTTATAATTTTGTCATTATGTACGCAACGCTGTTATGGACGTCATAACGTTTCCCGAAAATCGATAAACCACTAGTGGTTTACAGATTTTATTACATGGCATTAATGCACTCCCAGACGCGATGTCATATGATAAATACTGATCTGTTGTCCATCTTGATAATTTACCTCTGAAGGAACAATGAAAGTGGAAATGGATAAGTTTCCCATGATAAAATATTTCAAATAGTTGTACAAGCAATATTCTAAATATAATTCAATAATAAAGCAAAGCATGGGCGGATTCATGTTAAACATTGCAACCTGTCATTGTTGTAGTTACCTATGGACCTGAACGAATCAAACAGAACATAGATAACAAACAGTGAAAAGTCTACACCAGTAGCAGAGAAAGTTCAGATGCCACACCATTGGATGTAAAGTTCACTAATTTTACAGCGTATATAGTTTTTAATTATTTATACTCCCACATTTATGCCGAGGGGTTTATAATTTTCATCTTTCCGTTAATCTGTTTGTCTGTTGGTAATTTGTTCATTCGTTCTTAACAATGACAACAATTTTGATTAAATTTCTCCAGTGATGTGTATCTCAGTAACCATTGATCAGAAAGCACTGATATTTGAAACGTAGGGGGGTTGACATTTACATCATGACGTCAGACCCCAGGGTCCTTGTCCCTCTGTGAGACTGGAGGTCAAAATATAGGACATCTTTAAGAAGTATGACAAAGTTTTTAGTAAGAGTTTCTCGAGTGGTTCATATCTCTGTAAACCCATATGAAAGATCATTCATATTTGGACAATAGTAACCCTGTATCATTGGCATTTTCTTCGTGCTTCCAGATATAAGGGTACCTGCCCCTTGGTGAGACTGGAGGTAAAAATCTAGGACATCTTCAAAAGCTGATTTGTTTCTTTTCTGACTTACACAGATATCTAACCTACCATTTGCCGTTGACAATTGGTACCATTTATAGTTGACTTTGACTTGACGGATTCAGAGCCTTGGGTTGATGTTCCAGGGTGGGGTAAGAGGACATAATCTAGATCATCTTATTTTTTTTCTTATATAGAATCATTTGTGTTGAACAATAGATACTAAGGAAGACTGACTATCTCTGTCTGACCTCTGACGTTATAGTTCATGATGACACAGAGTGGGGCTGGAGGTCAACATTAATGTCACCTTTAAAGTGCTATTTTTTTCTGACTTATGCATATATTTTACAAACCATTGATTAGAAAGCATTCATGCCAACCCCCTGGGGCTAAACCAGGGTAGGGGGAGGTCACAATCTAGGACACCTTTGAGAAAGTTTTTTTTTATTTTTCATCTTACCCCACATTTATGGGCATTTGATATCTTTTATGACAGGTTTCGACTGGGCAGCTTCAAACTCTTT
The DNA here is from genome assembly GCA_964019695.1 of Loripinus fragilis. Taxonomy (NCBI): domain Eukaryota; kingdom Metazoa; phylum Mollusca; class Bivalvia; order Lucinida; family Lucinidae; genus Loripinus; species Loripinus fragilis. The sequence goes on from OZ026531.1 coordinate 24,322,995, forward strand.
GGTTCTTGCCCTGGGGTGGGTTTGAGGTCAAATTTAATGTCAATGACATCTTAAAGATCTTTTGTATGTAGTCATTTGAATTTAACAACCTACGTTTTTCAGGCTGACTTTCTCTCCGCTATATCAATCCTCATAATTTATGACCCAGGGTAGGGATAGAGGTCAAATCTTGGACATATTTAAAAAGTGCTAGTTTATTTTACTGCTTTGTGTAGATATTTTACCAACATTGACAATATTCATATTTGGAATCATGCATGGCTGACTTCCACTTGACTACTTTAGATACATGGTTACTTGCAAGAGTTAAAAATCTAGGACGTCTTTAGATTTTGGGGGCATGGGGGAGTTTGGACTGGGACAGAAAGGACATCAGCTAGGGATATACATGCCTCTCAAAACACTTTTTCAAGTAATTGATCCTCTGACGAAAAATTGCTTGATATTTTGGCTTTTTGTGCTCCGTCATTCTACCCCATTAGCCCGTCCACGGCTGCATCACTTTAAATTATTGTTTAGAACTTTCGTGCAACTTTTTGAGATTCTTTGTGAAGACATTGGAAAATTGGTGGTCCAAACATTTATTTCTCAAATCACTTTTGCTGTCTTTGAATCTATGTGAGTCGTGCATTCCTGCCCGTTTTATATTGAGTCACCTAATCCCATTCCACCACATGGAGTACAATACTGTCCATTAATTGTAATGTACACTACCACTGCTTTACAAAAATGCAAAACATTTTGCATAGAATTGCATGCTTTTGATATTTTGTTTTTTATGGGTAGGACGTTTCTATACCAGACTATAAAATCCTCATTTATACCAAAGTAAGAGAGAAGGCAAAGATCAAGTACCTAACTTATCACAGGACACCATATGGGAAAAAGACAAAAGCACAAGAACCACCCCATATAAGAGAGCGAAGATGTTAAAACTTTCCCAACAGGTGACCACAAGGCTGCAATTAAAATATATCACAGAAGGCAATGACAAACACAAGAATCACCACCTTGGAACGGTCAGAAAGAAAATTACTGGAGAGCTTAAACTAATTTCACGGTGTCAGCCTTCCCCTTTGTTTTGGTGATTCAAGACACATAGCTGTTTGGTTTGTATGAACTATCCCTAACTTATCCATGAACTATCTCCTAGAACATATAACTCAAGGTATAAAAAGGAAATAAAACAAAAAGGACTCAACGGTACATAAAACTGAATACAAGAGCAAAATAAACCAACAGTTCAACCTCAGCTGGATTGACAACAGACGTAGCATCAGGTCCCAACCATCCCATCTATAGATAAATCTTTAAAACCTTTGAAATATTAGATTAACTTTAAGCTAGATTTTCCAATGTGACCAGTTTGTTTACATATACTCTACTTCACCTCATAATTTAATTTAATGCGACATGGAAAGTCAAATATACCCTGCAGAATTTCAGTTTCATAAAGCCAAAACCACTAATACTGAAGCCTCGTTTTTTACTTACATTTGACCAAAATTTAGGATAAGCGGGACGACTATGATTTTGAAATTGTCAGTTTCCCATTTTAGATGGTGATGTTCCTAGCTCGACATCCTATGGAGGTTATATTTCTCAACTCATCCGATTTGCTAGAGCTAGCTTTGTTGCTGCTTTCAACACTCGCAATTTACTGTTAACTCAGAAACTTCTTAATCAAGGTAATATGTCTCATAAACTTCACAAAACTTTTTCAAAAGTTTACCGCTGATGCTGTGATTTGGTATACAAATTCAATATTGGACTTAAATCTCTCTTCAGAACCAGAGTTTTACGGCGACTTAGTGTATTATGAAAGAAAATTGTTGACTCCAATACTTGTTTGATGCAGTTTGTTAAAATGATTTCTCATTATAAGATTTGTTATAAAATAAATGCATTTGGCCCGACTGCATGCTTGGTGGCAAACCCAATCACCGTTAGCAACTTTGCTTTCCTCTTTAATTTTAACGCTGGTGGGTTGACCTAAGATTCTATTATGGTTTTGATTTAAAGTAAGTAAGGGTGCAAAGATCAGGAATCAATACAATCAAGTACCACACCTGACCCAGGATACCAATGGGAAAGTGACAAACTCACAGTTAAACACCACAAATGAGAGCCAAGAGGTCAGCCCTTTCCCAGCAGGTGACCAAAAAGCACATATAAACAGACGCACACAAAGACATAGCAAACACAAGACAGAATAAAAACATAAAAAATCCACAAAAGAAGTATCGCCTTGGAACGGTCAGTAAAATATTTTACTGGAGGGCTTAAACCAGTTTAACGGCGCCAACCTCACCCTTAATTCAGATGTGGATCAAGACACATAGATGTTTGGTTTGCATGAAAGACCCCTAACTTATCAATGTATCATCTCCTAAAACATATAAATCAAGATATAACTTATTTAAAGATGAGAGAGTTAGGGCCTGATGCTTTGTCTTTGATTGGGCCCACCTGCATCTAACGATTGGATTTATTTTACTTCAGTATTCAGATGAATATACTGTTGAGTTATTATCTTTGTTTTATCTCTTTTTTTAATCTTGATGTCTATTTACTAAGAGACGATACATCGATCAGTTAGGGATCTTTCACGCAAACCAAACATTATTTGTCTTGATCCATATTAAAAATAAGGGTGCAGTTGGCGCCTTAAAACATGTTATGGCACTCCAGTAACTTTTATCGACCATTCTAAGAAGGTGCTGCTTCTTTTGTTGATCCTTTTTTGCTATTTGTGTTTCATGCCTGAGGAGGGGCTGACCTCTTTTGTGTGTGATGTTTTCTTTAGGTTTTGACACTTCTCATATGGAAAGATCTTTTAATTAGACCAATAAGTTTATCTTAAATCAAATTTTGAGTCAACTCATTTATACAGAATGTATTTTCCCATCCTTATCGATTGGACCAGTCCATTTCCGTTGCAATGGTTGTTGCATGGTATTTTCATCTTTATTCAATTTCTAATATAATATTCTGTAAGCAAATAGTTTAAAAGTAAAAAGGACGGCATAGATCAAGTAATCAAGCACCACACCTGACCCAGGATACCAGATTGGAAAGTAACAAAATTACAATAAACATCACCAAGAAAAGCCAAGAGGTCAGTCCTTTCCCAGCAGGTGAACACAATGCAGAAATGAATAGACGCAAAAGCATGAGAAACATAAGACACAAAAACACAAATGATCCACGAAAGAAGTACCGCCTTGGAATGGTCATAAAACCCTGAGCTGATACTCCTGTATGCGTCGTTTGATTTGGGTATAGACTGTTTGCCTATGTCCAACCAAAAGGTCGCATTGTATATATGGTGTAAGTAATGTAAAGAGTTGAAAAAATCATATGCAGACAATCTGGTCGCAGTGCTTTAAATTTCTCTTTTTCTTAACCAGAATTTTTAATAGACCAAAATAGATTGTTACCAGATCTTTTATACTTTTTTCGCGGTATTATTACATGCTTTTTGATAGTATTGGAATCAATATTCACATAGGTATTGGTATGATTTTATTAAAATTATACATAGTATACCTAATAGATTTATTTTATTTATGGCTAATGTTTAGGAATTTCTGTATAATTAAAGAAATTTGGAACAAAGGAAATCAAGGATCCAATTATTTTAAAGATACTATGTAAATCGAAAAACTTCAAACTTTTGTTAATGAATGGAATTATAATAAAATGGCATTTATTGATGACCTCAGAATCAATATAAGGACAAAGAAAATGATGAACATAACATAACATCTTGTCAAAAGGGCTTCGTTTTATGATTTGTTAGCTATATTGTAAATTTATTAGCCTCTAACTCTAAATTGCGTAAAACTGAGCAAGGTAAATAACTAAGAAATGAATGTAAACTATGGTGGCCGTCCTTATCCAAAACAACTGAAAGATATTTTAGAGAAGTATTAATGCTTTCTTATGCACATAATTTACACTAAACGTTGCTGTGTTTTTTTTCTTCGTTAACCATGAGATCTAACTTAACGCTTCTTACATTCAAAAGAGAAAGAACATCAAAATCGGACATTTTTGAAATATTATATTTTTGGCTTAGATGTATCTTATGATTAAAACCCAAAGGAAAATGTGATTGCCATCATTTTATCCAATTTAACTCAGTTCGAGTTTTTATATTTAATTTAGATGAAGAAGGACCTCGGACAGTCTTAATGAAGGATTGCCCATAAAAATGACCAGAGAAAAGTTACAAAGAAAATGATATTTTTGCTATGAAAAAGATAGTAAGTTCAACCCTTGACTTATCCACAAAAGCCGTTTTCTCACTGGACAAGAATTAATTGAAAAATATGGGTTGAAAACTCCGTTTTTGCTTTTCAACATATAGAAAATAGAAAACGTTTTACTGGGGTGCTTTCCCCCCCGTGACCAAACTAATCCTTTTGCATACGGTTGTAGTTTTACATTTCACACACCATATAAAAACGGCATGTTTGGTCACGGGGGGGGAACGCTGTCAAAATGCTCAAAAACACTTTATTATAAAAACTTATTAGAAACTTATTTTGTAAAAACCTGTAGGTAAATATCAATTTGCAATGGCATATATCAGGGCTTTAGTTATGAGTGCTTACAAAGAAATTAATCGTCTCATTTCTCATCCAAAACATTATGTTGTGGGTGCTCTAAAGAACCGTCGCAATGTAACGGTTCTTTTAAGCACCAAAATTATAGGTTAAATCTGATGTGTAAGAAAATATTACGATTTTACGCTAAAAACTGTGTTTATCTAGACTATGATTTATACAGTATACAGATATGATACACCTCAGTGCACAAGTGAACTGGTTGAACTCAAACATAACAGGTAATAGTCAAAAGTAATTGACAGCACACTTCTTTAGACGAAACAATGAAATCTTCTCAACCCGAATTTTATGCAAACGCATCACTTTCGTCTCAAGTTTTATGCCGCAAACATTATATTAACATGTATTTAGGTAAATACTCGACGAAACTTTGACTTTCTTTGAAATAAAATTTGGTCACAAAAAATACCCCCACCCCCTAAACCCTAAAGTCCTGGCATAATTATGCAATATTTTCAAAATATTTTTATTTTGTTAGATGCACTAAATGTAAGGGTTTCATTTTAGCACAAAACTATAGTTGTCAGTTGTGCATTATGCTAGCCACAGGTTGTCAAAATTTGGGCAGATCGAATAGGAAACTGTCCGAGGTCCTTTGGATCATAAATGATGTTTTCAGTTTTCAACTTTGCTAGGTGAATGGCCTGTTTGGTATACATGGCAATACAGAAAAGTGTCAATTTTTAGGCATTTTCATCTTAATAAAATACTCATGAAATCTAGTCTTAAAGGATCGACCAGACTGCCCAACATATTGCATGTCACAATTAGTATAAAATAAGCCAGATCAGATGATGTAAAGTTCAAAACATAATTATTGATTATGGAGAACTGTCTACCTTATACAGATGAGGTAATGGTAGGTTTTGTATATAAATGTGTGCAACAGACACGCCATTTGGCATTGCAATTAGAAAACATTGAGAAACATTCCTCGTCTCTTGAACACATTGAATGGTTTAGTATACTTCCTAAGAATAGGTGACCCAAGAGGGTATACCCTAATGAAAATGCCTTAATTCCCAAGCATGGAAAAGGAGAAACAAAATCGTAGCAGATCACTTAACAAAGGCTAAAATGATTGAACCATTCTTGTTTTGACTGCACTCTGGTTTAGTTAGATGTACAAAAATCAAAAGATAACAATAAAGGTTAACGCTAATGTAATAATCAGTAACACAAGCGACAAATATATGCATAATAACAGTTTATTAATATTCCATTTGTGTGGTCTGGTCTCCTCTCACTCCCCAAAAGACCATTGCAAATTCTATTGAAACTAAAGCTTGAGGAGATCCTTGAAGTAACAACTAAAGATTGTTTATGGAATAGAGCATGATAATAACCTGATTAATTCAAGGCATAAGGTGAATGGGCTCACCCAATTGGCAGGTGACCTTACCAAATACAGCCAATAGAAAGGTAATCTCACCATGGAACATGGAAGTGATCATATCTGTTGCTTAGGGTAGGATGACACCAACCCTTTATGGAATAATAATAATGCAGAAGGCGAATTACCACCCCCCCCCCTAGATTAATTCTTAATGATGAAAGGCGACTGATCTCACCAAGTTTGGCAGATGATTCCACTAGATACAAACAATAGGAAAGTGATCTCTCATTTGAACATGTAAGTGATCCTACCTTAAGCTTTATGTCATGAAACGAATTTGCCTCATGATTTGAAAAAAAATGACAAAGGACTTAAGAACTATATTTTATTGGTGTAGCCTCATGATTTGAATAAATGACAAGCTATATTCTAATGGTGTAGCTGTTAATTTATTGTAATATCATAGTCTTCCCTATACTACTAAAGATTGTTTTAACCATTACAGAGACATGGAGGGTACACAATGAAATCATTGATCTGATCAAATATAAACAAATGAGAACTTGACATAAATTAATACCAATGTATGATCACCCTTTGCAATGTACTTGCCGTCCAGCAAAACCCACTCCTGTGCAAAAGGTATAAAAACTGTGGTTTACCTACATTGGAAGGTGGGTGGCAATCCAACACCCAGTGATCAATTTTGATATGCTGCCGTCCACAGAATATAAACCTTTTTCAAGGCTATACCAATTTTTGTAAGCACAATTAAATGATTTGAAAGAATCTCATGAATTAAAATTGCCCTGTTCATTAATTATTTTCATGTGCGCATTCATCTAGCACTTGTGACAAAGGTCTAGTTTGACTGAAAAATCCAAGTTTACTCAATACTGGATGAACCGTCAAACATTCCAATCTATTTGATGAAATGTTTGGAAAGGTCAGTCCATTATAGTAATGAATAATCAATAAACGACTGAAAAGTGGTGACGTTTGGGCGTTTGCTGGGTTAAGCATTCTGCCTTGCATAGCGAATTCCTGTAACTGCTGTTAAGACAAACCAAAACCGCAGCCTCTCCCAAAATTTCTATCTGATAATTAGACAAGCTGGCCAATAGAAAAGAGCCTATGCGTATCTGTATAAACCTGCCGAAATGGAACGCTATCATATACAAAGTTGGCTGGACATGATTTAAATCCACCCTAATTTAACTGTTATAAAACCTAATATATGATAAATTATGCGTGTAACAAATGCCTTCTTTATGGCACATCTGCGATCCCCAAAACATGATGATACAGTCTGTTTGTTTGTGGCCATGGTTCACAGCCCCATACAGTCTGCTGAGTACATTGAGCACGAACATAACCAATTGGTTTTCACAAGACCTCTTACGCTTGAAACGATGATGGTAGTCCTTGAATAAATACTTCTGAGTTAACATTCAAATTTATTTATGTACATATATATGGGCCAGGATATGACAAAAGGTACTTTATGGTTGTGTTCATCAAAATCTAGCTCATGGTGTCTCTGCTAAGTACTATCTCTTAAGAGCATTTCCTGAAAATTGGAAGCAGTTATCTTCAATATTGACGAATATATGTAGGTTTGAAGCAACATTTGTAATACGGTTTACAACGTGACGTCAAGAAGGACGTTAAACTTAATATGACGCCAGGGTGCTGCTCTCCAGTTGCTTGTTGTTTTTTTTTGACTAAGTATAAACATCTAACAAATATAATGTACTCACAAGCGTTATCTATGTTATAAAGTAAACGCAAATGAAAATGTATGAAGTTATACTTTCTAAGTTGTTTTATAGGCAATTAAAATGGCCCACTCTTCATTATGAACCCTTGTAGGTATTATGGCCTAGTTGTTGCCATGACAACAGGCAGCATACAAAACTTTAAATATAATCAGAATTATTTGCTACTTTGATTACATCAAGCGATAGGAACATTTTCGAGGTAATATAAAAGCATGTGAAATTTGTTATTTTAGGCGTTTTTCAAATGTTTATCATGTAATAATTGCTGGGATGCCTTAAGAACCCTTTTCTCAGAACCGCGCTCATATCTAAGTGCAATACATGTGAATTATAGCATACACATTAAATTAATTATATAACAAATGAACATGTAATGCACAAAGGGGCTATGACAATGTATTGGAAAATAAAATGGGTGACTGCCCACGCTTGAAATTTGATAATATTACGCTGATATCGCTGTGGGTATGACTTTTATATTTATGGTGCATTTGAGTTTTTATGCAATTCCATTTTAATTAATGCCGTCATGTATGATATCACTACCACACCTTAGGATACCCTGTTATTAATATTTCTACAGTTATTGGCATATCGTGTAACGGACACAAACTGTTTTATGAAATAACGATAGCATTAATAAATTCGTTGATACTATCAATCGCTTTGTTATGTATCAGGATAGTGGACAAAATTTATTTTTTATGCCATGGTACCCCAAATTACAACTGTACACTTAACAAAATTTCTAATTGGTTACTTTTTAAACTCATTATTTTAGTTTAGCGGTCTTCCAGAAAAGTTGTCTCTCAATCCAAGTTTTTTTTTTGTTAAACATGCAAAAATGCGCTTTTTTGAAGAAAAATGGTTTGAGTGAAGTTTTATATCATATTTAATTTCAGTTGGTAACAAACGGGTTTCGCCAACTTCAAAATAACAACAAAGACTTGAAATTGTGACAAAAGTAGATGTCTTACCCATTTTATAAAATATCATATTTTTTGTAGTATTTTGAAATTCATTTGTCGCTCGTGCTCAAATTGTTGTACGCAATTTATTTTATCTTAACAAGATAGTTCAAACAGAACAGAACATTGTCGTCTTTCTAACTTTGATTCATGCATTTTATGGTGACAAACATTTCACTGCTGCTGCGCACTTCCGGTTTGAATGTAAAACTTAAAAGTCAATTTGACTGTACTTTGCATTATTATTTTCAATGTCTAAAGTAGAACAGTGACATCTAGTAATAATGAATACTCGCTGAAAATTTCAATGCTGTGTCGCAGATAATAAGGCGTGCAGAACAGTGCCAAGTTCCTATCAAAATTATATGCATAAAGCTTGATTCCTATGTTCTAGCTGCTGGTAGTGTTTGTCTTCATGCTATTACATAACAAAAACGAGGATTGGAGCAAATCATTTGAAGCATGTTTGTTTCTGATCACTGCAGGCAGGCACATCTTCAAACAAACAAAAATACAAATGGATGGCGTCACTTTAGAATATTTCATATTGTAGAAAAAATGTGACATTTTGAAATGAGGGTACCTTCACTCCAGCATCATTTGTGCAAGAATACCAGTCATTTTTAAATGAAATGACCTGCAGAGTCTTGGTTGGTCTATAGAAGCATGCATTTTGTATAACATAATCTTACTTTCAAAACTAGCGTGAAAATGTAAGGTGACCAATTAGAAATTTTGCAAAGTGTATATTTTGTATTTGGTCAAAATTGAAATTACAATTTTAATACGTTGCAATCTTTGCAAAGATACCATTTCAACATAAAAATGCCCATATATGTTTAGAATATGTTGACCAAAATGCATGAAAATAAAGGAACGGTAACATATTTTCTTACTTGTAAACATATTGTCCTAATTCGTCAAAATAAAAATATTATATACAACAATTATGTTTCAGTATAAAACATACTTGAATACTGACTTAGTTTTGAATAACCATGCTTATTTTAGTGGTAGAGGTTGATGTGTTCAGTATTTTCCCTGTTATGGATTGGCAAATAAATAACACCATACTTTGATTGTAAAATTCAACGATTCTTGTTTAATGAAGTGCTTACACAATAGTATTGCCCAAATTGATACAATATGATGAGAACTCTACTTAACTCATCTAGTTTCTATCGTTAAAGCTACATCTAGCACCAATCTTACACCTTATATGTAAGATCATTAAGAATATAAACTCATACAGAAGACAAACCTTGTGACAGGTCAATTCATACAGGAGAAGAATTTTATATCTATGATTTCATAGTTGGTCAAAGGCTTCATTAAAAATCCAGTTCAAAAATTTACCCCCTATCATACCTATTGGTTAGAATTAACATTTTGTTCAAAGAAACAGTTGGCCACAAAGCTATTGTTCTGTAAAAGGATGAAGATATTCATCAAAGAGTAACATTTATACTCTAGCTAGCTGCGTAGTCCAGACATACAACTTCGGTTCTTGGTCTCACTTGTTGGTGTAGAACACTGTTCTGTGATATCACTCACCAGACTCTGTTACACTTTATCCTGGTCAGGGCACCACTGTTTGGTTATAATGTACTCGAATGCTATATATACTTGTAGTCTCAATGCTACTTTTTATACATCCTCTAAGAGGGTAGAAATGGAGAGGGTGGCGAGGGAAGGTTAGGTCTTGTAATTCTAGAAAGCCAGGTGGAAGTGATATGTATCATAGTGACAGGGCTTCCAATTTTTGATACCTTTGCGCTCTCTACTGTATACTTTGAAACTGGATGAGAAAATTTGGCGGATAGAAGACAAATTAGAAAGTTAACCTTAATGTACAAAATTGTAAATGGAGATGCTCCTTCGTATCTTATCGATTTATTGCCAAATAGAGTAAATAACATAACTGCGTATAACCTGAGAAATAGTAGCGATTTTGAGATTCCATTTTCTAGACTTTTCTCATACGAAAATCCCTACTTCCCGTCCACTTTAAAGCTATGGAACGAATTAGATCCACAAGTTCGTACACTTCCAACAATATCACGATTCAAATCAAATATCAAGACAATACCAGATAAAATACCTGATTATACAAACGTAGGAGAACGTAAATACAACATTATGTTGACTCGCATCAGACATAGAAGCAGTAGCTTAAAAGCCAATCTTTATGGTGTGAATATCATTCCAAGTCCTGCATGTAGGTGTGAAGCTCCTATCGAAAATGCAGACCACTAACTTTTCGAATATCCCCTATACATTAACCAAAGAATCAGTTTTTTCATTAATTTAAATAGACTGCAAATGAATGATGCTGACGTTGCTATACTGACTACAGGATCTCATAATTATGATGAGAATATAAACAGATCAATAGTTCAGTTCGCTATCAAATTCATTAAAGACTCACAAAGGTTCGAGTTATTGACATGCCTGTCCACACGCCTTCTTTGCAATATCATTTCAGCAGCAGTGGTGCCACGGTATGGGAGGATGATGGTATGTGTGATTGTATATGTATGCTGTTAACATTATTGTATCCACCATTGTAACTGATATAATCTGTTGTTATATTTGGGAAAGGACTATCTAATGTAATAACTTGTGTCCAATCCCTTTGTTTGCTTATGCAATAAAATATGTTTAGTCTATCTTAGTGAAAAGACGAAAGACATGACAAGATTTATTTTGAGTGGACCATAAACTAAACTATACTTAACTGACTATTTGTGGTAGACAGATTGGATGATTGTATTGGAGAGCTGTTGATAGAGTGCGATAAGTAGGGGTATGATAGATGATCTTAAACCTAAAACCATCCCTTCCCACCAACTTTAACCTACCATTTCTAACTATAATCCATACTACATGGTTGCGTAGTGCAGTTGGTAACGTGTCTGGCTACAGATGCGAGTCTGACTGCAAATTAAGGGGTCACAAGTTTGATACTGTCCGTTCCAATACTTTCGTGGAAATTGATCATGAAATAGTTTCTAGTGTCCTTCTTCTCCGTTTGGCCCAATCATTCAAGAAGGGTTGTTGCCAGTTACAAGCGAAAGTATATGCAGGAAGTACTGGCTAACCGCTTGTTCAATCCTGCCCAGGAAAAAGTGTGGTAAGGTTTACTGAACGTCCTGCCATGACCTTAGCTGTAGAAATGGGGCGTAAAGCAACAAAACAAACAAACAAACTATAATCCTTAACGATAAAAACCACTTCCTTACCCTAACTTAGGAGACTCATAAAACTATCACGAATTTACCTTCACCTTTGATGTATAACCTTTTCTGCCTGCACTAAACTGTTGGATATGTTCAACGGACATGAGAGAGCTGGATTTTTTCCAGGACCTCTGTGTTATTGGCTGCATACAGGATAACATAGAGAATGTTGTCGACTGGATAATTTTATTTTTCAATAATTCACAGAATAGGACGTAAGAGAGTTAATAGATACAAAGACTTGTAATATTAGAAGGACTCTAGGACCTCATATTGGAAAGTGACAGAGCAAGAAAACATTACATACAAGTAAACCAAGTAGTCAACCCTTTGCCAACAGATGACCACAGGGGCTGCAGAAAAGAGGCATGGCAGTATGCTGAGACAAAAACACACAAATAAGATCCACAAAAGAAGCACCGCCTTAGAACGGTAAATAAGAAAACTACTTGAAGGCCTAAACTAGTTTCACGGTACCAGCCTCGCCTTTAATTCTGACATAGATCAAGACATGGATGTTTGGTTTGCATGAAATATCCATAACTTATCCTTAATCATCTCCCAGTATATATAAATCAAGTATTGGAATAGAAATAAATCTAAGGTCAGGACTTACAACTGAATACCTGAGCAAAAGCAATTCAACACTTAAAAGCCAATGGGCCGGAAAACAGATGAAGCATCAGGCACCAACCATTTGATATATGGATATGGCTTTAAGTCAGAACCATAATAGAATCTGAGGTCCGGGCAGCCGACGTCCAATCAAAGAGGGAAGCAAAGTTGCCAATCGTTGTTGGGTTAAATACCAAGCATATGCAGTTTGCTGAAATGCATAAATGTTATAGCCAATCTTTATAATCTCTGAGAAATTATTTTGATAAACTGTGATAATATTTTCTTAATGACAATGGTTTTCTTTAATTTATCACTAAGTCGCTACAAAAATCTGGTTCTGAAAGACCCTGGCGCAACAGAGATTTAAGTCTGCCATTGAGTTTAAATTTCAAGTCAAGGCATTGGCAATACAACTAAGAAAAACATTTGCGAAGTTTATGATACAGATAGGCTTGTTTAAGAAGTTTATTAGTTAAATATTTTTACGAGAGTTGAAGTCTGCAACATGACTAGATGCTCTAGCACATCGGATAAGTTGACAAATATAAAACCCATATGATGAAGAGTGAGTAACATCACCATCTAAAAATGGGAAACTAACAATTTCATAATCAAAACCGCCATATTTATTGTAAATTTTGGTAGAAACAATATCATCAGAAACGGAAAAATGCAAGTCAAAAATGCATGCTTAAAATATCATCCAAATATCTGGATGTAATGTTAAACCCCTGAATAATATAAACCTGTTGATCATCAGTAAGAGACATCATAAAGTCCGTCTCATATCAAAATTAGAATGAATCTGCAATCTGGGGAGCGCAATGGAATCCCAACACCTTGTCTATCCAATTAAGTGACCCCAATCGTATAAAAATGCATTCCAACCAAACAATCATTTTAACAAGACCGTGCATGATATAATTTGGCTGTTCTGAAGTGAAACATGTGTTTCTGTCATTTCATGCAAGGTAAGGAGAGCCTTCTCTTTGGAAATTCTGTTCAATCAGAACAGTTAGTTTATCATTAATTAAGTATGAGGTTAAGTAGTTTAAAGAGTGGAAAAAGCATATGTAGACAAACTGACCGCATTGAAATCCCTAGTTTTAAGTTTATCTAATAGTTCGCCTGAATGTTTACTAGACCAAAATAGATTCTTATCAGACTAGCAATTAACTTTTTCGCAGTGCTTTATTACATTGTTTTTGATAGCGGTAAGACAAGAAGTTAACATGGATCTCTGACAGTCTTAATGAAGAATTGCCCATAGAAATGGCCATAGACAGTTTCTAAGAAAAGGATATTTTTTTCCATCGAAAGATTAGTAGGTACAGCCCAAATTATCGGCAAAAATGCTTTTCTCATAGGACAAGTGCCAATTTAGAAATATGGGCTGAAAACTCTGCTTTTGTTATTATATAGGAAATAGAAAAAAAATAGTTGAAGTGCTTTCATCCGTGAGCAAACTTATTCTTTTGCATATGGTTGTAGTTTCACATTACACACAACCTACAAACTGGGATGATTGGTCAGGGTATGGAATGCGGTGGTGTGAATGCTGTCAAAATGCTCAAAACAAATAATCCAAAAGCTTATTAAGCGTTATTTTGTATAAACATGTAGCTTATCATCAATTTACAATTGCATGTATACAGTATGTAGTTCTGATACACCTCAGTGAACAGGACAGAATGATTGAACTGGAATCATAACATGTAAAATCTATGTGTAAGCCATTTACAGGTAATAGTCAAAATCTTTGACAGCGGGGTTTGTAGTGTGTTAATTTGTTTAGAGTGTTTCTCCATGATAATACATTGCAATAGTTCCATGTGAGCTGAACATTTCTTGTACTTTAACAACAGCAGAAGCTAGGGCGAAGATTTGGTAACAGTAAAATGCATTTAAGTCCCCCACTCCCCGGTGGCTTAGGCTGCTGTCCGTTCTAAGGCGGTGGTTCTCTTGTTGACTTGTTGTTTACTGTTATCTCATTGTGGGAGTCTATAATTGTTCTATGTTTTGTTATATGTTACTTTATGCCCCTTCTAGTTTTGCAATCATCTTGATGGGGAAGAGAGAGCTGGTTGCTTTGCTTAGTTTGTCTTCCTGGCGTCTCGTGATTGTTGTGTGGCTTTTCCTCGTGGTGCCATGGGTTTGTCTGCAGTTTATGAATTTGGTATTTCCTGATTATACTCACTTACTTTTTTTGTGTTTCTCAGCTTGTTCAGTTTGCTGTGTTGCTGATTTCAGCACTCTCTGTTGGTTGTTAACTCAAAAACTTCTTAAACAAGGCTATCGGTATCATTAACTTGGCAAAACTTGTTTATTAAGTTTTACCCCGCATATACAATACTTTTGATATAGGGCTTTGGTCTCTTTTTACACAGGGATCTATGGTGGCGACTGAGTGCAAAAGTTAAATAAAATTGTTGGCTCTAATACTTTTTCAGCGTAGTTTATTAAAATAATTTTTCGTTTTAAGAGATTTGTTATAACATTATAGTGGTTGGCTGCATGCTTGGTGGTCAACTCGGTAGCTATCAGTTGGCAACTTTGCCTTCCTCTTTAGCTGCACACTGGCGGATCAAACCTCAGGCTCTGTGACAGTTCTTACGTAGAGACTTGTTTATAGATGGGGTGGGGTTGAGGCCTGGTCTTGTGACTACCAGGGTTTGATTGTTGGATTTCTTTTGCTCCAGTACACAGTTGTATATGCTGTTGAGTCCTTTTCTTGGTTTCATCTACTTTTTATATCTCAATTTGTATTATCTAGTGGATGATGCATCGATGGGTTGGGGATCTCTCATGCAAACCAAACATTTATTTGTCTTGATTCACTACAGAAATAATGGTGAAGTTTTAGGCCCATTGGTAATTTTTACTGGCTGTTCTTCTGTGGATCTTTTTGTTATTTGAATTTAATATCAGTTATGCTGTCTTGTCTGTTCCTTGCAGCCTTGCGATCACCTGCTGGGAAAGGGCTTACCTCTTGGCTCTCTTTACGCGATATTTTCTTTCGTTGTTGTCACTTTCATGTGTGGTTTCCTGGGTCATATGTGGCATTTGATTGCATCGATTCCTGATTTTTGCTTTCTTCCTTACCTTGTGTGAAGCACAGCTTACTTATATGCTATAATGATGGTAACTTATGATTACACGTAAGAGTGCTACAGAAACATAGAGGACTGGCTAGTGTATGTACTGTTTGCAAAAGAAGGATAAATTCGAACATTAAAGATTATATCACTTACACAGCCAATGTTAACTAGTATCGCATTTCTAATTAGCAAAGTGATCTCACAGACAGCATGCATATGTAGGATTTACCCAGTCATGTGTTTCTCAGACAACAATATTTCGACCAGGGGTTGACTCTCATATTTCACAAGGCTGACTCTCATATTTCACAAGTAAATCTAGTTGACGGTAATAAAGCAAACAATACCCCATATT
Source organism: Loripinus fragilis (assembly GCA_964019695.1). NCBI lineage: Eukaryota > Metazoa > Mollusca > Bivalvia > Lucinida > Lucinidae > Loripinus > Loripinus fragilis. The sequence continues at coordinate 24,339,024 of OZ026531.1, forward strand.
CTTTACTTTTTGTACGTTCAGAATATTTTTTTCGCTTAGTCCTCAGTTTCAGGTCCATATGGCTAAAATATCTAACAAGTTTCAGTGAATCGTCACAGTTTTTAAATGTTGTCTTCGCCTAACTTAACAGAATTGACGATTATGGTACTAAGGATGCATCCATAGCAGACAAATCAGCGGCATAGGCTGCTGCCCGTTCTAAGGCGTTGGTTCTGTTGTTGTTAACACATTGTTCATTGGGACTGCCATTGTTTGCGGGGTTCTTGATGGTGGTCCATTTTTTGTGTAGTATTAAGTGCCCTTTCTAGTATTGCAATCCTCTTGTTTTGCTTTACTTTACCCTTCTTCTTAAGTGCATGTGATTGTTAGTGTTCAGGGCTGTAGTGTGTGATTTGTCGTTTACTGATCATAGTCAGTTACTTTCTGAAGAAGTTAGCGGGTTCATTACAGTGCAGTATAATTCCCATCTTATTATGTATCGAAAGTATTATAGAGGCCCAGGAGTGTTAGGGCATTTCATATAGCGCACATATAACTTTCCCTAAATCTCAGACTGATCGCAAACAAGGCAGACCTATTAGACTCGACACTGTTCCTTTGTTGCCCAGACCTTCTCCGCTGTTTATGCTAATACTGATGTATGCAGAAAGGAATTTATGAGAATTGAAGAAACAACCCTGCAAGTTCTTTGAACTAATTGCAACAGACTGCATTTTTGGTGGTCAACCCAATCACGGTTGGCAACTTTGCTTTCCTCTTTAATTGCACGCCGGTGGGTGGGACTTCTGACTCTATGACGGTTCCGACTTAAAGACTTATCTATTGATGAGATGGTAGGGGCCTGATGCTTTGGCTGTTTTTGTCAGGCCCACCGGGGTTTATCTGTTGGATTTCTTTTGCTCCTGTATACAGCTTTATTTACTGTTGAGTCCTTATCTTTGCTTAATCTCCTTGCTATATCTTGATTTATATGTTCTGGAAGATGATGCATAGATAAGTTAGGGGCATTTCATGCAAACCAAATATGTATGTGTCTTGATCTGCATCTAAATTAAGGGGGGGGGGTCAGGTGTGGTACTTGATTGTATCGATTCCTGATCTTTGCACCCTTACTTACTTTCATGTACTTTTATTATTTAAAAGAAATAATTTCAACAATTGCTTAATCAGATCTAAATCAGAGAAATAATTTCTACAACTGCTTGATCGCATCAACATAGCGTTTAAAACAATCATCTTCTTTCGTCTAATTCCACAATATTTAAGAGAAAAAATGTGAAAACAACTATCACCTGCGTTTTCTTCGTTATAATGTCAATATATTTATTGGCAAAAATGATATAACTAGAAGCAAGACTTTAAAATTATTAGCACTTCTTATTATTTATTTGGCACAAAATTTATTTAAAAACAACTCGCGATAATTATGTTATCAAAAGTAAAATATTTTGTGATCGCGTCATAATTATGTATAGTTCTTTGATAAATAGCATTAATTTCGTTAAAAATTTTAAAAAATCCCGAAGTGCCAAATATAATTTTATCAAAACAACATACTCAACTGGCTTAGCTAAACATTTATACAGCTCGCTTCTTATTTCTTCTTATTGCAGGAAGTATTACTTTCAAGGTGCAAAACGTTCTAACGAAAAGCAATAGTTTTAAGCTAGATGCAAAAATATTGATACAACTCCTTTAAAGCAATATCTTTTTTGCGAGGAGCAACATACTTTTTTTGGTCAATTGAGATAATAATTTGCCAGACATGAAAATAAGACCTGCATTCTGTTTCTTTAATCCGTTCGTCGACAAAAGATTGACCATTGAAATAAAAATTACTATCTAAACGCAATATATTTGAATATTCTAAATATTATCGCATCAAATCCACTTATTTCTGACATTTTCGCCAGAAAACAGTCTTTTTCTGACGGATTTAAGTAGCAAGTGGTGGCGCATATACGCTTCCGTAAGTTAGTTCTCACTTTATAAGTTAAGACTAGTATAAAATTTCCAAAATTTATTTCCTAAGGTAACTATTCCTGCTGATTCGATAGCACCTCACACTCATAAAATAACCGGCCAGGCGCAATGTACATGTATATCAACACCTGTGAACAGGGCTTACAATCCACTTCTTTCATATGAAAATACAAAGAATACCTATTTACTCCAAATAATATTTCCTTCGAGATAATTATGAGCAGACATTCCTTTTATGAACAAGCAGAAACCGATTCGTACAGGTTACATTGGGTTCTGTCTTATTGGAGGGAGTCGTTATTATTCCATGGTAGCGAAAAGCTAGCATGATCTCTGCATGGAAGAACATACAGATCATTTCCGACAATATGGTGGGTCTAATCTGGATCCAATCTGTTTGACACTCAGATGGTATTCCTAAAAGAATTGTTTTGAAAAATTTGATTTTGAAAGCAACAAAAAACAAAACAAAAAAAACAACAACAGCAAAAACAGCAGACGACAAAAAAGTATCATAAAATTTCCAGGGGGGGGGGGGGGGGGGGGGAAAGAGTTAATAATATTTTGCCAGTTCATTCTTCCGAATATCAAAGTTAGTGGCTCACGAAACTCTACTGGTTGCGCCAAGTTGTACGCACATGCGTTTTCGCGTACACGTAGGCACTCCCTTGCCAGCTCACACTACCCATTTACTGTATTGGTGCGCAGGCTGATTTTGGACTAAGAACAAGAAGATTAATAGAAGCACACAACGCAACATGACTGTGGTTGTATGGTGGCTATATAATAATACAGAAACATGGTTACAAGCAGCTCACACAAATGAAAAAAGATATATGAGCCAGTGCATGAGATTTCCAACAATGTGGTATGTGCGACTAGCCAGGCCACAGATCAGCCTGCGCAAACGCGCAGACTGATCAGAGCCTTTGCTCGTCGCTTGAGCATTCTATGATTGTTAAGCTACTGACTGAACACCATTTGGAGTTTCTAAGCTTAAAAGGAGGCTATAGAGGCTCGTCCGAGTCTACACATGTCAAAATGTCACATTGTTGGAAATCACATGCCGCGGCTCATATATAATAATAGAACTTTTAATGCCGATAATGCAAACCAACAATGACCCAATGTGTCCTGTCTGATACTCTATCAGACTGTCGACATTTGAAGTAAAATAAGACCTAAGACCTAGGACACAAAATAATGTCCTTCTTCTGCAATGTACTATCCACTTTTGCAATCATCAGAGCTGCTATCTCCAATTGTGCAATTGTTGTCGTATGACAGCTATTGTTTTGTGCATATGGTGGATTGGTCTGTGATTGTGATATTTACTGGTCATCCTCACTTGCATTCTGATAAGACTGTGAGGATGTACAGGTAAGTAAAGAATCAAATCAGGGAATGCAGACTCACATTGAGCAGACCTCTAAATAACAGTGTGATTCATGCGCAGATCCAGGGATTATTGCCAGGGGGGGGGGGGGTCCAGGTCCAACTGCCAGAAAACAGCTCTGACAACGTTTTGTTGTAGTCCTCAACTTATTTTACACTTTTACAGAGGGTGTCTAATGGATATTTCAAAGAAAACTATTATTTTCTACGGTTTCAGAGGGGTCTAACTTTTTCAAGGGGTCCAACATTTTCCAGGGAGTGGGGTCTAAATGCTATATTTCGATAGAAACCCATATAACTTGTAATTTTCCAGGGGGGGGGGGGGTACGGACCCCTTTTCCCCCCTCTGGATCCGCACATGCTATTTCACAACTTACTTTTCTTATTTCAAAAGAAAACATTAGCTGTGGCTTCCCAAAAGATCCCTCTCAAGAAGACGATTCATTTGAGCACCAAAACAAATGTTTGGACTTACAGATAAAAAATATTCTCAGTTCTACGCTGAAATAAAACTTGCCTATCTGGACCTATGTTATGCAATGTGACAGGGCCTCAAACTGGATTTTTACCAGCACTCTAAAAGCACTGTAAAACTCACAAGCCATAGATGAGCCAGCACATGAGATTATGGCCCCAGGGGGGGGGGTGACTCTGATATTTCATACATACGTAGGCTCGGGTCATTTTATGGGTTCAAAATTTTGAATTTCAATATTTTTTGGGGTTTTCAGAAAAATAAATATTTTTGGGGGTATGAAGATTTTGTGGATATTTCTTGCGGTCACCACAACTATATTTAGGAGTCATTTCTATGCAATTTAGGGTATTTTTTATCGTCAAGGTACATAATGGGGGATATTTTTGGGGGCTTCTAAAATTTTTAATATTTTTGGGGGTGTTTAAAATTCCTGAATTTTTTTGGGGGGTGAAGGGTAGATGCTTGGCCCGAGCCTACAAATGAAAAAAAAAGAGCATACTCACCCCCCCCCCCCCCCCTGATTATGGCACTTATCGCATTATCGAGCAACGAAAACTCAGCCAAGCCTGTGCATCTCTACCAAAATGCTATGATATAGATAGTGCTATGAAGTAGAAAGATTAGTAGACGTGTGTGTGTGTGTGTGTGTGTGTGTGTGTGTGTGTGTGTGTGTGTGTGTGTGTGTGTGTGTGTGTGTGTGTGTGTGTGTGTGTGTGTGCGTGTGTGTGTGTGTGTGTAAACTTACCTGTATAACTGACATGTATATTATTGCCAATGGCTATCGTATGAGGATATGGTGCTATTGAATCAGCAAGAATAGTGACATTGTGAAATGAATTTTGGAAATTTTATATTCCGTGTTTGCTAGATCACATATTACACTACATGTTCGTGCAAAAAGCTTAAATTTATGATGGAGATAAATGGGAGAGTGGATAGACAAAAATTGGCTAACTTCAAGGTAATATTTGACTTATTTATTTTTGCTTTTATTTCCTTCAGTAACAAAAATATAAACTATATTAGGCAACTCTTATGATTATTTCTGAGTTTCGGAGCAAAAGAGCACATTAGTCTTGTTACAGCTCAAAAATTCAAAACACTGCAGATTTTAGCCACCACGCCATATTGGCCAAATGAATATCCTTAATAGTGTTAGGTTTTTTGTTCGTCATAAATTTTATGATTTCTTCTGAGTGTTTATCGTCATTGTTACAGTGGGGTTCCCATAGTCTATTGTGAGAGTTGAAGTCTCCGGGTATAACTACGTTATTTTCCAAGTTGTTAGTTATTTTATTTAATTCTGTTTCTGTTATTGAATCTATTTGGGGTGCGTATATGTTAATAATATCAATGTTTTTCCCATTTCCAAAAATACGCATCCCTACTGTTTCTAATTTGGAATCAGGTAATTTTAGAATTTTGTGGTCGATGCCACTTTTAACAAAGATAGCGACACCTCCTCCTTGTTGGTCTCTTTCTCTTCTAAAGATGGCCGGTGGGCTATACCCTTTTAGCATTAATTGATTATGCCTTTTAGTAATCCAAGTTTCTTGTAAACAAGCTATTTCCGGTTTGTTTTCAACGTTTTCTAAAAAGTGGCACAGTTCTGGAAGTTTACTTCTTCCGTCACTTGTTAGACTACGGGCGCTCCACTGAACAATTTGAATTTTATCAAATTGTCTAGTGCAGCCTATGATTATTGCTTAAGTATTTATGTGTCTATTTTGGTGTTGTGTCATTAGGTTTATTTAACGTCTGCTAAATAAACTTTTGCATTTAGGTGTTTTTGGTATTTTAAGTCTGCTCTGGGATGGGTAGATCAGTTTTCGGATCATGGCCTCTTTTTTGTTTGATTTGAGAAAATCCGTTCTGTTATACGGTTTTGCAACGGTTTTATTCTCTCGAATTCCCGTAATTGTTTTACTAGTTTTATTTTTTGCTTCAGTAGTTTTATATTTTTTTTTGGGGGGGGGGCGATTTGTAGGACTCTAGTTGTTTTTTCATTTTGTCCCTCATCAGTTTCTTTGTTTTCTTCAGCTTCTGCTTCTGCGATTGACTCTGCTGTAGGTGTTATGTTATTCGTTTGTATTTGAATCATGTTTCTGTGCTTCTGTGTTATTGAAATCTTTAAGGAAGTTTTCAATTTCCTTTTGGATTTCGTTTTTGTTTTGTTTCTTGACATCTGATTGTCCAATTTTGTTTGAAAAAACTGAGTTGTCATTAACATAATTTCTTGTTTAAGTTTGTCCAAATCTATTTGGTTAGTTTGGTTTTTTGTTATGTTTTGTTCTGGTGTTTTTGGATTGGTTGTTGTTTTTTGCAGGGTTTGTTTTGTATCTTTGTTTTGTTTGTTAATTTTGTTAGTCTCTTTTGAGCATTTTTGACTAACTTTTTGATTAGCTTTTTGTTGGTGAGCCAGATTCTTTCTCTGTGCTCTTTTTTGATAATATTGTTTTTATTTTGGATTTCATTGTAATATTTGACTGCGACGGGGCATCCACTGAAGGCTGCTCCATGTTCGTGGGACCCGCAGTTTGCACATATAGTCACTTTTTTTTCTGCGACATTCCTCGTTAGAGTGATTTTTAGCACAGTAGGGGCATCTAGGTTTTACTGTCCTGCATTTTTTTGTGGTGTGACCGAATCTTTGGCACCTATTGCATCCAGGGTTCATACAGACTGGACAAAACAAAATTCCCTGACATTTCCCTGACTTTTCCCTGGCGCCAATCCAAATTTCCCTGACATAACTGTACTTGTCGGAGAAACTTGATTTTTATTCAAACCTTTGTGTACAGCTACAGTGAACATCTCTGTTTTCAATTTAGAGTGATAAATTTTAATGTTGGAAAGATTTATTCAACATTTACAACATGTCTTTAGATTAGTAAATAGCTATGTTTTCAAAATAGAGATTTACAAAATTGTCAAATTACTATGTTAAAACTGCTGTCTTCTTTCAAAAATTTGTATGTTGACCTCTAAACCTCCTCTACAGCCACCCATAATGCAACCAGTATATACATATATGAAGGAAAGCAAAACATTTGTAATCTGTTGTTATGGAATATTTCATTGTAAAAGCTACAACAGGAAAGGTTTTTATTACGATAAAATTCTACTAAAACCCTGAATAAAGCATATTGTTGACAATGGACGACTCACAACAAAAATTTAGTGACTTTGAGCACAAAGTGCTTAAGTGAGCTAAAAAGAGGCTTAATGAGCCTAAACAGCTCACCTGAGATGTTGACTTCATGGTTTCAGAAGATTTTTAAAATTAATTTTTAAGTGTCTATGGGAGCAAATCACCCACATGTGTGGCGGTGCCAATTTGAACCCCAGGGTTATAGACTGCAAAGGGTCGTCTGGATTTACGTAGTGAACCACTATGCATTGCTACATTATAGATATAAAAGCTATTGGCTTCATAATTTAGAAGATTTTTTATAGATTTTCCCCATTATAACTTATAATGAAGCTACTGACAGACCCTCATGCCGGCCAAGTTCGGCCCCAAGGGCACGGTTGGCACGACTCAAAACATTGATATATACTAAAAATATAAACTATGGTCCTCATAGAAAAGATTTTTAAAGTGTTTTTTTCCCATTATAAATCTATGAGAGCTACTGATCACTAAGTTTGCACCCAAGGGGTTTGATTGGCAGGATTTAAGTGGGGAGCACTAGACATTGCCACATACTTTCAGAAGATTTTTTTTCCATAATACATCCCCAGGGTGTGGCCAGTTTTGACCCCAGGGGCTTGATTGGCAGGATTTATGAAGAGGACTACTGGAAATTGTTTCTTATTTAATATATAAGCTGTGGACCTAATGGTTTTAGAAGAAGATTTTCAAAGTTTTTCCCAAGTTATAAGTTGATGGGAGCTTTATGTTTCCCCCTACCTGATGAACATTTACATGAAATTTCATCACATTTGGCTAACTGACATTAGAGATATACTTTTGAATTTAATGAAAGCAATTTAGAAGCTATCAAAATTATAAATTAGCTTGTATCCAAAATGGTGAGAAAACTGCCCTAGCATATTTCTGTTTCTCATCATTTGATACAAACTAAATATTATAAAATTCCCTGACATTTCCCTGACATTTTAGCAAATATCCATTTTTCACTGACACAACATAAAATTCCCTGACAATTCCCTGACCTTGAAAAAATTTAAATTTCCCTGACATTTCCCTGACGCGTATGAACCCTGGCATCGAATGAATTGGTGATACAATGGTTCTACATTAAAGAAACCAATGATCTCCGACCTATTCTTAGTGGGGCGATCGCAGAAGCGAAGGTTATTTTGATAGTGTTTGTTAATTTTCCCAATTTCGTAGTTAAAAATCTATTTTATTAATTTTTTTTTTTCAGTTGTGAAAGTCCTCTTAAGTTCATTTAGGTCGTGTTCTTTGCTAATACCGTTTACAACTCCGACGTTTTTATTGTCACAAGGTTTGGTTGTTTTTTCTTTCGACTGTCTTTTTTTTTCATTTAATGGTTTGGTCCGAAAGGGTTGAAAGGGTTGATCTGGAAAATCAGGTGTCCTATATCGGGCATAGTAAAGTACTTTGCTTTTTGTACTTTACTTTTGTTGATTTTTATTGTGGGCCCCATCCTGGAATTGGGTGGGTAAACACCATTGCAATGGTCTTTCCCCAGGTACTTGTGGAATTTCTCCACGGTTTGCTTAACTTTCTCTATGGGTAAAGCAGTCCTGGCCACCGTGGAGAAAGTAATAAACACCCATTCAATTCCCTTGTTCAGGTGATATTTTGGGTTGCAGACTCCCTAATGGGGTCCTCAAATGCAGCTGAGTTTTGAGGGGTTTTGGGAGTGGAGGTCTTGTGTGACCTCCTGTTTCTTTTATTTATGATTTCCAATTCTCTGTCTGGGGAGTCCGGGGAGTTATTTGTGTCCCAGGGTTGGCTCTTGGGGAGTTCATTGGAGGTGGAGTCCCCTAGGTCCCCGGGGAGTTCTTTGACTCTGAAACGGTGATATTGTGATCGATAATCACCGGGGAGTTCCCGGGGAGTTTAGTGGTCCCTTGGTTTTGGGTACAAGAGTAGAGCTAGTTCTAACAAGAGTGTTAGAAGTACAAGAGAGAAGAGCACTAGGAGCTTATAGGCAGCGGAAGAATGCCAAAATAGACAAACAACAAAAACAACGTAATTTGAGGTCAGACAATATCACCATTATACGCTTACAGCAGCCCGGCATTCTACCTGCACTAAGCCTATATTTCAACCAACCAATACAGATTTCGAACATATACATCTTGATATTTTTCCATGTATATTATTCTATATTTCTGAGAGAAAATTTGGCTAAAAACAAGCCTAGGGTGGATGGGCAATTTGGGGTCAGAGAAAATCCTAATAATGCACTAACAGGAACCCGGCATTTTATCGGCACTAAGCTGATAGCCCGGGCTGATAGTTCAACCAAATGATACAGATTTAGAAAAAAATGCCGTGAATATTTAATCTAAATTTATGAGCAGACTTGGGGGGGGGGGGTCTGGCAAAATTCCCTAATTAGCCAGCCCTTAAAAAATAGTAAGTGAGTATGATCAGGAAATACCACAATCACAAACTGCAGACAACCCCGTGGCACCGTGAGAAAGAGCCGCCCAACCATCACAAGACACCAGGAAGACAAATTAAGCAAAGCAATCAGCTCTCTCTTCCCCATCAAGATGATTGCAATACTAGAATGGACATAAAGTAACGTACAACAAAACATAGAACAATTACAGACCCCCGCAATGGGAGTAACAATAAACAAAAAGTCAACAACAACAGAACCACCGCCTTAGAACGGACAGCATCCTAAGCCACCCGGGGGCTTAAATGCATTTTACTGGTACCAAATCTTCGCCCTAGATTCTGCTGTTGTTGAAGTACAAGAAATGTTCAGCTCGCATGAAGACCATCTAACTAATGCAATGTATCATCATGGTTTAACCCCACTAAGCCAAAAGTTCACTATAGATTGATTTAGAAAATATCCACCTTGATAAATTATTGTGAATATTTTAAATTTCTGAGAGAAAACTTAGTCAGGACAGGACTTCACAATAAAAATATCCTATCAATAGACATTACTAAACCTCAGAGCTACAATTAGTCGGTTGGCACCGATGATACCCCTGCTAGGTATCTGGACATCTTGGCCCCTAACAAACTCGGCACCTAACCAACTCGGACCCTGACAAACTCGGCCCCCACAAACTCGGCCCCTAGCCAACTTGGCTCCTGATACATATCAATAATCATTAATGTCTCAACAATGAACATATGTGAGTTAGTATATTTCAGATCTTGTTATTACGTTTTGATTTAGCGCCCTCATTCAGCTTTGTGACTCGCAATCACCCAATATGCGATCAGTGAAGGCTCAGGCGCAACTGCACATCTAGAGCCTTCGTCATTTGCAAACATTTATTATTTTAACCCTTAGTCCGCCAGTCACGCATATTGTCGTCTACTCACCTCTTCTATCATTCATTTTTACAGAAATATAAAGCACTTATGAGACACCACATAATGTGGCTTCTGGAATTGGAATGCACTGTTTGCCTATGACCCATAAAATCATCATGCAAGCTATTGTTTCATACCCATTACACACACACAATGAGCACGATGAGAATGAAATATTGAAAAAAATGAGATTAAGCACATGTATAATGAAACAATTTAGCCTCCTGAAACAAATGGCACAATATTTCTATTGGGGGCCAAGTTTGCTAGGGGCCGAGTTTGTTAGGGGCCGAGTTTGTCAGGGGCCGAGTTTGTCAGGGGCCGAAATGTCCCGGAATCCCCTGCTTAGAGTAGATACTACGGTTTTGACCGGGGGACTAGGTGCCTTGTAATTCTATCTATCTCTATCTATCTATCTCTACTGCATCACCCCCTCTTGAAGATTACGTGCAGGTGCGCGTCAGTGCGGTGTAAGTGGAAGAAATACTTTTAAAAATAAAAAGTTCCCATAAGATTTGTTAGTTGGAGTGGAATAAAAAATTATGGGGTTAAATGTTAAAAGTCAGAAACAGGCTGACAGTGATAGGCTAAGAAAGTTTAAAAACAGTACACTGACATTTATGGCATTGGGTGACTGACTGTGCACACTGCCCTCCAAAATGAATCAAAGGTGGACAGAAGTGCTATGTGTGCTGGCAGCCGGTTCCATTTCACGATTGAGAGGTGATAGAATGAGTATTTGTAGTAATCTACAGTGGATTGAATTTGACGGTAGCCAAGGATGTGTGAATTCCTGGGAGTTCTCAATGGGTGTACAACATATGGAGGCATGTCAATGGCTACAAGACCATATATGATCTTGTAAAATAGGCAAAGTCGGGAGTCGGACCTTCTCTGCTCAAGAGACCGCCAGCCCAGGGATTGGAGCATCTGTGTCACACTTGCATATGGGGAGTATTCACTAAGAGTCCAGCGGGCCGCTCTACGTTGAACCATTTCAAGCCTGGCAATATTACTTTTGGTGTAGGGGCTCCAGACTGATGATGAATACTCCACTAATGGACGAACAAGAGTTTTGTATGCCATTTCCCTTAATTCTGGATTTTTTGGACCTTATGTTTCTCTTGAGGAAGCCAAGGGACCGACTTGCCGAGGTAGTTATATTCTGAATGTGGCCGTTGAAGGATAGGTTGCTGCTGATTTCCAGGCCCAGGTACTTGGAGCCTGCAACCCATTCCAGTACTTGGCCATGCAGCAGGTTCTGGCTTGGGACTGGAGTTCTAGATCTTGTAATATGTATTACAACACATTTACTTGGATTGAACTCCATATCCCAGTCCAGCTCCCATAGATGAAGGTGATCAAGGTCCTGCTGCAGAATCTGAACATCTTCTAAGCTTGAGACTGCCAAGTAAATGGCCGTGTCATCTGCAAACAACCGTACCTTTGACCTTGTTTTATCAGGGAGGTCATTTATGTAAATGAGAGAATGGGACCGAGGACAGAGCCTTGTGGGACCCCAGATGTGACTGGTATGGTGGCGGACTTTTCATTATCAACAACTACGGTCTGGGTCCGATCAGATAAAAATGCCTGGATCCATTAAAGGGTGGGGCCTCTAATGCCATATCTGTGGAGTTTGAGCAGTAATTTCTGGTGGCTTACCTTATCAAACGCCTTAGAAAAGTCGAGTAGGACAAGGTCAGTTTGATTACCTGCTATGGAGTTCCGCATCAAGTCTTCTATGAGTGTGACCAGTTCTGTTTCGCAAGATCGTTTGCTACGAAAGCTGTGCTGGAGATCATACAGCAAATTATACTTTTCGAAATGGGGGACTATGTTTGTGGTAACAATATGCTTGAGCACTTTGCATAGAATACTGGTTAATGAGATAGGTCTGCAGTTTGATGCAAGACTGGTGTCTCCTTTTTTGAAAAGTGGACATACAAAGGCTGTGCTCCAGTCCTTGGGTACTCTACCTGTGTTTAGGGACCTTTGAAAAATTACCGGAAGAATAGGAGCTATCACATCACGGAGTTTTTGGAGGACAAGCGGCTTTATCTGATCCGGTCCTGCTGCTTTATGGGGATTTAGGTCCTTCAAGAGTTTGGCAATGCCATTTGTTGAGACAGTGATACTTTCCATGTGGGGTATAGTATTAAGACACTCACCTGGTATTTGTGATGGATCAATTGTACCACTGTCAGAGAGGTCCTGCACAGCCATGGAAGCTAACTGACTCAGTTTCAATGGACACTTTGGTGTGAATACTGACTGATACTGTTGGTTCAGGACGTTTGCCTTGTCCACAGTATTAGAGTACAACTTACCATCCTTCTTGAGGGAGGCAATGCCTTTGGAGTCCTGCTTTGAATTCTTCAGAAGGGAGAACAGCTTTTTGGAGGCAAGTGTGCTTTTGTGAGGTTCAGGGCTTGACTTGCAATATGGTTCAGGCTGTTCTAGGCTATTAGTAAGGCCCAGGATTTCCTTAATGTACCTGTCATGAGCTTGCTTGAGTTTTTGTGTTACCAAATGCTTTGCCTCAAGAAAAGCACACCTGTCTGTAGGACGCCTTAGCCTCTTGTATTTGTCATACAAACTGTCTCTCTTCCAAATAGTTCGTTTAATGTCTTGGGTCATCCATGGCAGTGACGGCTTTGTACTTATTGTATGTTGTGGGACATCACGCCCTTCTCTAGATTTGCCATGGAAAACCCTTGAAATCCGCGGTTAAAATATATGGAGTATTCGGACGGCGTTTTTAAGGTTTCCATGGCAGTTGATGGCAAATAAACCAACAACAAAAAATTGAGGAAGTTCATGAAATGCCATAGATTTTTGCCGTTGATTCCATGGAAGTTTAGTGGATTCCATGGAACAATGCCGTAAATTCTATGGAAATATGCCGTTATTCCATGGAATGTTTCCATAGATTTTACAGAAATATGCTGTTGATTCCATGGAAAGTTTCCGTAGATTCTATGGAAAATCTTCCATCAATTCCACGGAAAATTTCCAAAAAACAGAGCAGAATAGTTTCTCACCAATGTACTCAATGGCTCAATATGACTGAAACATTGTTAATTGAAATCTTATTCACATTTGATGATAACATTAAATTTTAAGTGAATAAAAATTGAAAAAAATGAGCAAATAAGATTATTGTACATAAGGCAGAAACATATTTTCGAAAAGCACACTAACAAAAATAACATTGAACAGATATACATTGTTTTGTCTTGGGTGGGGTATAGGCTCCTAAGAGCCATTAAATGATTATTCAAAACAAACTTGAGTATCACTCACGTGAATAAACCAGGCAATGCTATGGCAATATTGAAACCATAATACATTTATGGCATGGAAGAGAAATCAAATTAGCCTTAAATAATATCAGAAATCGAAATAAACAACATACCAAACATGTGCTTCAAATGCTTCTCTCCAAATTGAATCAAAACAGGAAGTGATGTCACTTTTTTTTCGTAGAAAATTGCCGTGATTCTTTTCCAAGGAATATATGGCTATCTATCTACTGCCTACACAATAGGACAGTGTGCCAACTGATATTGTCAGCATTGGCTCTTAAACAAAGATGCTGATCTGAGTAGGCAGCTATACAGGCTGACCTGTGACTTTATTGTTTGCAAATATATAAGAGAGATTTTCACTTAACCTTGCAGAATTCATATTTTCCTTCTGATCCAGTTATAGTCTTAAATATCACATAGAAAGCACCAAAACAGGGTGGGTTGCTAGGTAAAAGTAAGTAATGGTGCAAAGATCAGGAATCGATACAATAAAGTACCACACCTGACCCAGGATACCAATGGGAAAGTGACAAACTCACAGAAGACACCACAAACGAGAGCCAAGAGGTCAGCCCTTTCCCAGCAGGTGACCACAAAGCACATATAAACAGACGCGCACAAAACATAGCAAACACAAGACAGAACAAAAGCATAAAAGATCCACAAAAGAAGTACCGCCTTGGAACGGTCAGTAAAATATATTACTGGAGGGCTTAAACCGGTTTAACGGCGCCAACCTCACCCTTAATTCAGATGTGGATCAAGACACATAGATATTTGGTTTGCATGAAAGACCGTTTTGCTTTAAAAGTCTACTTTTGAATGTCACTGACAACACCCATTATTATATAACTAAGAAAAAAAGACTGAATTTCATTGGCTTAGAGTGCTCACGTGGCCAGTCAATATATTGTCATATTCACTGGCTTGCGTGCGCTTGCCAGTGTATATTAGTTACTAAAATTAGACTCCTTGCTGTTTTTCCGTTCTGGTTCTGCTTTTCTAAAGCGTGGCTAATAATCATATCGTAGATGCTGAGAACGCAACAAATCACGCACTGGAGCTGATCTATTTCGATTTTAATGCACAATAAACGGCGAAAACAAATTTGAAGTCTTCAGCTTCTTCCAACTTTCCGCCTTTGCACTGAAGAACTCCCGCCAATACTTAGACCACGTCGCATACGTTTACATGTATTTGCAACGTCTTTCAAGCGTAAAAAACGACGTTACACCGTCTAACGCCATGAATGACGTCATTTACCAGTAACAAATGACGTCAGCTATCACACATTTTCCCTGCGCTTTCAAAGCTGTGAATTATTGTTTGGCATATCACACTTATTTTATCATTGGCTCTACATGCGAAGTGTGTTAGAGTTCTTGTTTGTAAATGTTGAATGATGACACCCATGCACAACATATATGCAATGATAAAAGGGTGGTCTTATTTAGGGTTGCACTGTTTCTGCTAGATGCTTGTCTGTCCCAAAACTTGTATATAAGTTCAGTATCTTTTTCCAGGTGCAATAATACCTGTACATCTTTCTCTAAATGTTATATAATAAAACAGTTATTGACTAATGAGGCATTGGATATGATGTGATATCGACCAGAGAATACCAATATTGACCTCGGCTTCGCCTCGGTCAATATTGGTATTATCTGGTCGATATCACATCATATCCAATGCCTCATTAGTCAATAATTGTATAATGTGCCTTATGTAAAAATGTACCTCTCAGGTATTGACCACTGCTGACAAATGTAATTAGAAAATCACCACTGAGTACAAAGATGTAGCTGAATGCAAGGCCTGTACTTAATAACAATAATTATTATCAATATCTCAAGGCACTCATTCACACTTTTTTGAAAGAAATTTAAAGCCATTTGTTCAATGCTCTCAGGTACCAGAATAAAACGAAGTCATTTTCCATTCCAAAAATTGACAAAGTTATTTTGCCGTTCATTTTTGGCTCTGAAAATTTGTTATGTCCATTTTCCACAGCATAAAATATGAAATCCATGGCCAAAAACCATAGATTGGTTCCCCTCGTTGATAAAGCTCCACTTCCGCTACGCATATAACGTTTGGTAACTACTAATTTATTACAAGTAGAAAATCCTACTCATGCGACTGCGCATGCTCCAGAAAAGATTTTTTCGACACAAGCTTCAGATTTTTTTCAGTTGCTATAATTTGATAGTAAAGTAAAAGAAAAAATATATAAACTCCCAGAATAAAATAAACTTATTAAAACGGCTTGTTTAAAAAATGCACTTTATGTCAAGGGTATTTTCCAATACCACGTCACTCATGACGTCAGTGTGTATGCTATACGTAGGCGCAATGGCGGCTAGTAGTTACCTGTCTTAATATGCTGACAAGCTATTAAAGGGAGAGAACCAGTCTACAAAAACCAATTATCCATCGAAAAAAAGTGAAACCACGGAAAAAATGCCATAAATTCCGTGGAAAACAAATCCATAGAAAACGTTTCCTATGGGAAGTTACTTATTTCGTAGAATCTACGGCAGTTTTCTATGGAATCCACGGCAAATTTGATGATTTTCTGTGGAATCTGTAGAAAATTTGACAAATTCCATGGAAAACAACAAAATGCCATTGCAAATCTAGAGACGGGTGCTTCTCAATTCCAGAATGTAGAGCTCTCTCGAATTCTTCCCAGAGTAAGTTGATTGACTTACCTTCATGAGAGGCTAAAAGGGACTTCTGGAAAAGGAGCATATGGTTCTCAAGTCTCTCCCAGTCACCTTTTTTGTACATAAACATCAATCTTGGTTTCTGCTTGCTTACCTGTGGTTTTATATAGACCTCGGACAGCACAGCATCGTGGTCTGCTATTCCTGGTTTGATGTCTACAGATTTCACTAAGGTTGGATTATCTATAAGAAAGAGGTCTAATATGTTTTCAAACCTTGTTGGTTGGGTCACTAACTGTGTGAGACTGAACTCATTTAAGAGGTCGATGAATTCCTCATACTGGTGTGTGTACTTACAGTCAGGGGGAATGGTGGGGATATTATCCGCCCAGCAAAATTTCGGGAAGTTAAAATCTCCCAATACCCATGTGTGGGCCTTTACCGTTGACACCATTGCAATTGACCTTTTAAACTCTTCAAAACTCTGTCTGACTCACTTGGTTTATAATAGGCAGCAATGCGGAGGGGGACAGACCCTGCAAGTTGTAACTTAATCCACAGTATTTCACAGTCTGTTTCACATTCCTGTACCCTATTTGCAATGTACAAATTTCGTACAAGGATGAAAACACCTCCTCCCCTGGACCCCCTATCCCGCCTAAACATGGTATAACCCAGGCTGTTTGGGATAATCTCAGCATCATAGATGTCAGGAGTTAGCCAGGACTCAGTGCATATCACAATGTCGGGTAACCACTGGTCAAGCATAGCATGAAACTGATCAAGCTTGTCTTGGGCTTTCATTGAATGGGCATTAATGTTGAGGACTTTCAGGGTTGCATAGCGAAGGCTTTTGTGACTGACGGTTGTGTGCTCAGCAGGAAGTTCCGACTGGCCGAATCAGACAATGAGCTGAAACTGTTGTGAGATTCAAAAGAAGTTAGGTTGTTTCCTAGTGATAAGACAGAGTGGTTTGGAGCTCCGCATGTTTGGCACACCCACGAGAAGTCAGGATTCATAATATGGAAATTGTACGAATCGTTACCCATATTTTCGCAATTAGGGTGATACCATTGAGAACATGTATCACAAAGGATACCGGTGTCAGTGACTTCTGAACCACATGCACCGCATGGTGCTGGGTCAGAGTCATTGGGGGACATTAGGAAATATCCTATGCAAGGCAGGATAAGTATAAATGCAAATGGGATTTTACCTGTTTCATACATGTCAAAACTCATTCAAGCCACCTACATCATGTATAATAATGGAAAACCAATATTGCCGCTTATAATATATTAATTAAAACTGAATAGTTGCTGTATCAGTGTATGTATCAATTTGTGAAATAAGTAGTCTAAACCAATAATCATATCAAATTTTCTGAAAATTGTCTGACAGAGTTGAGAAGCTGCTTCTTGCCAATATTTAGGTAATACCTACTTAGGCCAACCTTAATTTTTTCCCCCTTACCCGACCCTGTTTTACCAGTATCTCGAAGCAGTATATACGTTCGAGCCAGTATGGGTCGGTTGATAGGAAACTTATTTTATTTAACTGGATACCCATTAAACTTAATTGTATACAGTAAAACCTGTCTTAAGAGGTCACTAAAAAAAGACATCGAATAATGCAGGTCAAAAGAATTGCATCATTCTGCAATACTTTCAACCTGCATTTAGCGCCCATTTGTCTTAAAGACCCTGCGTATATCTTTGAGTGGCCGTTTTAGGCAGGTTTTACTGTATAGTCCTACTATATGCAATAAAATTAAATACACAAACAATTTGCTAAGATAAGATAACACTGTTTACATTGGACAATTTTCTCGGGTTGCAATGAAATAAAAAAAAAATCTTGACTGAAGATTGAAATAATTTTTTTTGAGTAGGGCCTTTTTTCAGGGTCGGCCGGGAAACAAATACAATTTTAATTTAGGCCCTAGTTATTTGACAATAAAGCCATTGTTTGGCTTTTGTAGGTGGTACAAATTTAACAAAATGGCAATCAACTTGACAATATTATAACTATATCTAGAAAAAACATATTAAAGCGTACTTAAAAAAGCTTTAATCCTTTGTATACTAATGTATTCTTCCTTCTGGTTTGATAAGATAAGCTTAGGATAGTCCATTGTAAATACACATGTATCTAAGGGTGTCAGGTTATAATCTTAAAAAATGTATTATTTTGTCTGAGGATCTGCTTTACCTTTCAAACAGTCTACTGACCATGATGCAATTCAGCATTTCATCTGGGTCTCCACTGTTTGCAAAAGTACTATTTTTTCCGAAATACAAAGGGTTAATATTTACAAAAAAAACAGTTGAAAATTAAACATTTCATTAAAAAATTGAATATTCAAATTAACATTTGCAATGCTCAAATGAATGAAAATGGAGTGGGCAACATACTTCCATGTAGTTGTTCAAACAATAGTTAAGGTACTGCAGCAGCATTCATTGGTTATTTCATGAGTCCTATTTGCTTATTATATAAATGGCTTCTTTTGCTGCTCTGTTCCTCTGCGACATACCACCATAAAGATAATGACAAGTGCTTTGGTAGCCATTCTAGTTTAAAGCAGTTTTCATCTTAGACATTATGCTGTTATAAAGAATTCTGGAGCATTATAGTTAAACTTCAATTTTATGGAGCATTTAGGCATTTACTGATGGTTATAGTTTCAGTCTCATGTGCTGGAAAAATGCTTTATATGTACTTATTTCCTTCATTTGGGCTGTCAATATAATATAGAAATTATGGGATATCCCTCTTCTTTCCACCCTGACATTCTGAAGAATTAAAATGTAACTATAAAAGTCTTGCAATAAATATATATATATATATATATATATATATATATATATATATATATATATATATATATATATATGTAAATCACTGTGTACATAATTTAACTGGAAAAATTCTAAGTTTTTGTAAAATTACCATTTTAAAAAGGCAGAAAGTTGGTCTTGTGACCAAGCAAATATGGCGTAAAGTGGTAATAATTTTAAAAAGTATTTTGATCATTTTTACTAATATACCAAAACATTTTCATTGTGTTTCGGTTTTAGAATTAAACAAGAAATGTCACAGTCACGTGACGAATGCCCCCAAAGGAATGGGTCTAGCATAATACACATTCAAGGAAAGTTAGCTGTAATAATGAGATATGCTCCAGACACGAAAAACCTAGAAATGAGGCCAGAAGACAATGTTAAAGTAAAAGTGACTTAAAATGGTATGCACCACTCCGCCATCCCAAGAGGAATCAACACACTAAATTTGGGATTCCTACATCAAATAATATAGGAGATATGCGCCAGGCACGATTATTCTAGAAACTAGGTCATACGTCAAGATCACACTGACCTAAAAATGGTATGCCACACATCAGCATCCAAAGATGGGATTCCCATCTTAAATAATATAAGAGATCTGTTCTGGACTCGATTATTCTACAAACTAGGTCAGAGGTCAAGGTCAAAGTGACCCAAAAATGGTATGTGACACTCCGCCATCAAAAGTTGCATCCACAAACCAAATTTGGGATTCCTACCTTTGATAATATAAGAGATATGCTCCAGACACTATTTTTCTAAAAGCTAGGTCAGAGGTCAAGGTCACAGTGACCCATAAATGGTACAAGACACTCCACCATCCCAAGATGCATTCACAAACCAAATTTGGGATCCTATCTAAAATAATATATGAGATATGCTCCTGACACAATTATTAGTAAAACTAGGTCAGAGGTCAAGGTCACAGTGACCCGAAAATGGTAAGTGACGCTCCCCCATCCCAAGATGCATAAACACACCAAATTTGGAACTCCTACCTCAAAGAATATAAGATATATGCTCCGATCACAATAATTCTTAAAACTAGGTCAGAGGTCAAGGTCACAGTGACCGGAAATAGTATGTGACACTCCGTCATCTCAAGATACATTTAAACACCAAATTTGGAATTCCTATCTCAAAGAAAATAGGAGATATGCAACAGACTCAATGCAGTTTCTAGAAACTAGGTCAGAGATCAAGTTCAAGGTCATAGTGACCCAATTGTGGTATGCGACACTTCTCCATCCCAAGATGCATTCACACACCAAATTTGAGATTCCTACCTCAAATAATATAAGAGATGTGCTCCAGACACGATTATTCAAAAAACTAGGTCATATGTCAAGTTCAAGGTCACAGTTACCCAATTATGGTTGGCTACACTCAGGGTTCCCACAAGCTCTGGAAATCATGGAGAACCTGGAAAATCACTAAAAATGTTCCATGCATGGAAAAATCATGGAATTTGAAAAAAAAACTGAATAATCATGGAAAAATCATGGAACTTTGTGAAATAATTTGACTAAGCCACCAATAGCAAGAAAACTATTTGTCAGACACGCAAGTGTCCGACAGCTAGTTTTCTGGCAACTGGTGGTTTCAAGTTTTAATTATTCCAAAATGCATGCATGGTCTACATGCATGCTGTCGTTGCTGCATTTCAAATTTATTCGCAGTGTGGTGTAAATGCTGCTGAAACAAGAGGTTAGAGGCTGTGCATTAAAAAGTCATGGAAATTACACTGTTTAACATCGAAAATCATGGAAAAATCATGGAATTGTGTTTTTGAATTTCTGTGGGGAACCCTGTACACTTCCTCATCCCAAGATGCATCATCACACCAAATTTGAGACTCCCAGCTCAAATGATATTAGAGATATGCTCCAGACATGATTATTCTAAAAACTAGGTCAGAGGTCAAGATCACAGTGACCCAAAAATAGTTTGTGACACTCCGCCATCCCAAGATGCATTTACACACCAAATTTGGAATTCCTACCTCAAAGAATATAGGAATATGCACCAGACTCAATGCAGTTTCTTTAAACTAGGTCAGAGGTCAAGTTCAAGGTCACAGTGATCCAATTATGGTACGGGACACTTCCTCATCTCAAGATGCATCCACACACCACCAAATTTGAAATTCCTACCTCAAATAATATAAGAGATGCTCCGGACACGATTATTCTAAAAACTAGGTTAGAGGTCAAGGTCACAGGGACTTTTTTTTGTGTCCTCAAGGGGCCGAAATTCGGCCCCTTTCCCAATGGGATTTAGTAAATTTGAAAAAAAAATCCCAATCTCAAAAAAAAAAATATTTTTTTTTTTTTTTTTTTTTTTAGAATTTTCATTCAGTCACCACATTCAGTCACCACACACACACACACACTCACAAGCTACATGATGACAATCTGACAATCTACTAGAATTGTATCCAATTTTCCTTCAATTTAATGGCAATAGTATGTGTAATAGCTAATTTTGTTTTTAAAATGACCAAAAATGCTGTTCTTGTTTGTTTAGAAAATTTCCCAAAATAGTGGTTTACTGCACTAATTTTCCCAATCTGAAAGGCCCTAGGGCCCCTTCCCAAAATTGCAAAAAAAATCCCTGGGTGACAGTGACCCAAAAATGGTACGCGACACTCCGCCATCCCAAGATGCATCCACATATCAAATTTGGAACTCCTACCTCGTAGAATATAGGAGATATGCACAGGACACGAAGCGGGATGGACAGACGGACATTGTGATTACTATAAAAACTTAGTCAGAGGTCAAGGTCAAGGTCACAGTGACCCGAAAATGGTACGCAACACTTTGCCATCCCAAGATGCATCCACACACCAAATTTGGAATTCCTACGTCAAAGAATGTAGGAGATATGCACCGGACACAAAGCGGGACGGACGGACAGTGCGATTACTATATGCCTCCCAAAGTTCCTTTGGGGGCATGAAAAAGGTTAATTAGAATGTAAAGTGATTAATCAATTTTGTGGTTGTCATGTCAATCCTGAAATAACATTGTTAAAATAACTCTTTCCTTAATGACAGTGTTGTCTGGTGATCCTTCTTTGCAAACAGTGAGGACCCGAATTGGGATTGACAAAATATCAGGCCAGATCTTAATTCAAACTGTTTGACTCTCTGATTGAGTCCTTGAGGGATTTTTGTAGAAAATGCAAAGAGTGAGTCTAATACTAGAATTGGGCTCTTGTTAAGATAAAATCAGACATCTATTAATCGAACCCTTGTCCTGCTGAATCTAGATACAGTATTTTATCCTGTTTTGAAAACAGTGTGGTAACTGGTCAGGATCCTCTATTTTCCATTAGGAACTCTTCTCTAGATTTGCCATGGAAAACCCTTGAAATCCACAGTTAAAATCTACGGAGTATTCCGACGGCGTTTTGGCAGTTGATGGCAATTAAACCAACAACAAAAAATTGTGGAAGTTTATGAAATGCCATAGATTTTTGCCGTTGATTCCATGGAAGTTTAGTGGATTCCATGGAACAATGCCGTAAATTCTATGGAAATATGCCGTTAATTCCATGGAATGTTTCCGTAGATTTTACGGAAATATGCCGTTGATTCCATGGAAAGTTACCGTAGATTCTATGGAAAATCTTTCATCAATTCCACGGAAAATTTCCACAAAACAGAGTAGAACAGTTTATCACCAATGTACTCATTGGCTCAATATGACTGAAACATTGTTAATTGAAAACTTATTCACATTTGATAATACCATTAAATTTTAAGTGAATAAAAATTGAAAAAAATGAGCAAATAAGATTATTGTATAGTCTGTCCAGTTAAGAGAGACTGGGCGGTTCTTAGCAAAGACACACCTTTGGACATTTTTATATAAAAGCACCGCAAGCACTGCATAATACCCCGCCACTGCTGGGGGCACCAAAAGTTATTTTGTGAGATATATAATGCCTAAATAGCAACAGAACTGAGATAGACAGTGATATGACGTCCTTAGTCACAATATGTAACCTTTGATGGTCAACATATCTGTGAAGTTTCATTCAGATATTTCATATAGTAAAGGAACTACAGGTCAAAAACATTTTCCAGATTAATCAAGGGCGGATAACTCATGAACTGGAAAGGTAAGAGTGACGGTCCTTCGTTGTAATATGTAACCTTTGCTGTTCAACATATCTGTGAAGTTTCATTCAGATATCATAAACAGTAAAAGAATAACAGGCCAGAAACCATTTTTTAAAGGGAGAAAGGGCAGTAACTCCATCGAAAATGGTTGGATTTTGCCCATTAACAATCCCATACCACTCATCCCCAATAACAATATGCATGCAAAATTTGAAAAAATTCTCTGCATAAATACTCACGTTATCGATCGGAAACAGTGAGCACGGACGGATGAAATGAACTACAGGTCAAAAACCAATTCTCAGATCAATCAAGGGTGGATAACTCACAATCTGGAAAGGTAAGAGTGACGATCCTTACCCACAATATGTAACCTTTGATGGTCAACATATCTGTGAAGTTTCATTCAGATACTCCATATAGTAAATCAACTACAGGTCAAAAACCATTTTTCAGATCAATCAAGGGCGGATAACTCATGAACTGGAAAGGTAAGAGTGATGGTCCTTACTAAAAATATGTAACCTTTGATGTTCAACATATCTGTGAAGTTTCATTCAGATATTCCATATAGTAAAAGAAACTACAGGCCAAAAACCAATTCTCAGATCAATCAAGGGTGGATAACTCACAATCTGGAAAGGTAAGAGTGACGATCCTTAGTCACAATATGTAACCTTTGATGATCAACATATCTGTGAAGTTTCATTCAGATATTCCATATAGTAAATGAACTACAGTTCAAAAACCATTTTTCAGATCAATCAAGGGCAAATAACTCATGAACTGGAAAGGTAAGAGTGATGGTTCTTTGTCACAGTATGTAACCTTTGATGTGAAACATATCTGTAAAGTTTCATTTAAATATTCCACATAGTAAAGGAACTACGGGTAAAAAACATTTTTTAATTCAATCAAGGGCGGATAACTCACAAACGGGAAAGGTAAGAGTAAAGGTTCTTAGTCACAATATGTTACCTTTGATGTGAAACATATCTGTGAAGTTATATTCAGATATTCCATATAGTAAAGGAACAATAGGTCAAAAACCTTTTTTCAGACCTATCAAGGGCGGATAACTCACAAACTGGGAAGGTCAGAGTGACGGTCCTTCGGCACAATATGTAACCTTTGATGTGCAATAAATCTGTGAAGTTTCATTCAGATATCATGAACAGTAAAGGAATAACAGGCCAGAAACCATTTTTCCAATACAAAAAAGGGCAGTAACTCCATTAAAAATGGACGGATTTTGCCCATTAACAATCCCATACCACTCATTGCCGATAACAATATGTATGCAAAATTTGAAAAAATTCCGTGAATAAATACTCAAGTTATCGATCGGAAATGGTGAGCACGGACGGACGGACAGAAGGACGGACGGACGGACAGACACCGAAAGGTATAACATAATACCCCGACACTAAAGTGTGGCGGGGTATAATAAAAATCGGTAAGACAGAGTGTATTTATTCACCTGTGAAAATACCTGTAGTAGCTTTTAGCCCATTGTGAGAAAATGGCATCTCGAATTAATTTGGATAACAAGGAGACTGACTAGTCTAGATATGCGCTCTGACAATGTTTCGAAATTTTAACTATTCAAATTATATACTGAATAAGAAAATAAAATAAATGGTCCGAAATGAAAAATTAATACTATAAATTGGTCATCACACGAAATGATGGTTCTTATTACATCGGCGTGTGGCGAAGGCTCCGACGAACCTGCATGTACGCATAACCTCGCCAGGATATATGAAATCCATGGCCAAAAACCAATTATCCATAGGAAAAAAGTGAAACCACGGAAAAAATGCCATTAATTCCGTGGAAAACAAATCCATAGAAAACGTTTTCTACGGAAAGTTACTTATTTCGTAGAATCTACGGCAGTTTTCTATGGAATCCACGGCAAATTTGATGATTTTCTGTGGAATCTGTAGAAAATTTGACAAATTCCATGAAAAACAACAAAATGCCATGGCAAATCTAGAGACGGGTGGTTTTGTCAAAATTTAGCTGTAAGCACAGATGATTTTATTTTCAGCAGTACTGGTTAACATTTTAATTTTGATATTTTCTGTGTGAAATTGTTGTCATTTTGTGTATATGTACATGTAATACATTCTATAATTCCCAAACCCTCTAAAAATGCAAATTTTAGAGTTAGTTGACGTCTCTTTATCAAAATTAAGATTTTGTTTTAATTCAAACCTATTTGACTTGAATTATTCTTCTACACATATTGATATGCATTCATTAAGCACAAAAGGTGTCACAGTTTGAAATTTCCAGATTTTGACCAAACTTGCATACATGTAGGAACATTTTTGCAGGGATAATGCTGGGATGGGCCAGAACCATTTTTTTTAATTTGAATGGGAAACGGGCCCATTTATAAGGCCCATCTTTATTTGGGCCAGTAGTATCCCTGTTGTTGGTATGGAGGAGGGATGATTAGATTTTGATGGCTTGACTTAATTTTGTAATTATTTTTTTATTAATTTAATAGTTTAAACATTAGAATATGAGCTTTTGGTGCTCAAAAGCCATTTCATTGAGTCAGTTCTTTTGAGTACTCTCAGTATATATTTGAATGAGAAATAAAAAAAAAAATCATAACACACTCTAATTTGGTGGCCTGTTATAGGCTCAAGGCCAATCTTTTGGAGTTTCAAAATTAACATTTTGAAATTTTAGTCGGGGTTTAAGAAAAAAATTGAGAAATTACCTCACCACAAAATATACGAACGGTTATAAGTTACCGTCATTTCAATTCATTTGGCATCCCGACATGACCATAGCAGTTGACTGGGAGGTTAAGCATCAAACCAAATAAAAAAATCAATTATTTTGATATAAAAATTAAACAGTGAATTGATGCCAGACTATAACATGATTTTTATTCAAAGAAATACTGGTCTTTGTACAAAGTGGATGCTAGACTCTGATATTTTTATGTATACTTAGGCTGGGACCATTTTTGGGGTTCAGACATTTGAATTTCAGTATTTTGGGGGGTTTTCAGAAAAGAATATTTTTTGGGGTACGATGAAATTGTGGACATTTTTTTGGTCATCACAACTGGGCTTTTTTGGGATGGGGGAGGGAAGGTGCCATTTAAATAAAATATATACTTTTTAGAGCTTTTTCTTAAGGTCAAAGTTCAGAATTGGAATATTTTTGGGGGGTGCTATATGTTAAATATTTTTGGGGTATGCCTGATGTTCCTGATATTTTTCGCGGGGTAAACAGTAGATGATTGGTCCAAGCCTACAGTAAAAAAAAGAAATTAGAGTACACTCCCTTAACCCCTGGGTAGAGTTTGAGTCAAAAATCATCTTTTAAGATGTAGGTTCCTTGATATATCAAGTGAAGGGGCATTAACCCTTTGTATTCTTGTGGATTTCCCCACACAGATTAATGCATTAAATATGGGATAATCCATGTTATATTTTAAGGGTTCACAGGTTGGAATTACCAAGAAATTGTGTATTTCTATCTCTGAAATTTTTTTATTAGCCACAAAATAGTAATGCAGCATTTCATCTGGGTCCACTGTGTTTATGGATTTCTAGTTTACAAAAAAAAACACGTGAGGTATCCTATTTTTGTTCATTTTAAGCAGAAAAATGCTGATATTTTAATTATGACATCTGAATAAAATAAAGGAAGCCACTTTCCTAATTCAAGTCTGAAAAAAGACACCTGAGGGGCATTTGAAACAGATGAGGGAGGGCCTGAGAAACTATTAACTTTTTTTTGGCCTTATATATGTCTTGATATTCTTCTTTGTAAGTTTTAATAATGCATGCTGGTGATCCCTCAGTTACCATATATTTATCAAATATCTACAATGCTATTTCTCTTTTATCCTTAAATATGCTATCTTCTATTGGGGTTTAAAATCTTTTACAGAGCTCTTACTAACGTCCTGAACTCATATTTTTTGGTGCTGGGTCCCTATTTTTTGAAGGAGGCTATATTTTTTGTATGGTGGAACTAGTGTTGTTCCATTATTGGATTTTCATATTCGATCATTGAAAATAAACGTTCAGGAGGTTTCGATTGATGATCGATTATAATCGAAAATTATCAAATGAAAGGGAAACAGTGTGTTTCCATCTCATAGAATAATTATCTACCCTTGTACTGTTTGAAACTCTTATCTTTATAAAAATTGTTAGCATCAGTGTCATGCGATTTTATGTACAGTATCAAATACCACAACTGGACAGCAAACTCAAATTAACAGCCATTGGCATTTTAAACCCTTTATATAGACTTGCCACTAGCCTGATATCATATTCTTTTCAATAAATGATAATTTCATTTCAAATTAAAAAATATCTTTATTCTCCTTCTTTCCTCTATGATAGCATTATTTGTGACTATGTGAAGATGATGTAAAAGAGAAGAGATGAGACCAGCTATATGAGATCAAATAATACTGTATGATAAGTAAAGTAAAATTGACAAAAAAAACATCAAGGTCTAGAAGCTAGACTACCCTTTATGCACTTAGGGATTTTACCTTCTGGTTTGAAACAATAAACTTGGGAAAGTCCATTGAAAACATCAAGGGGTCAAAGGTTATCATTTCAAAATAAATATTTCTTTCTCTGAATATCTTTTATGTCCTTTATAGCACACAGTGTATACTCTGATGAAATGCCTCATTTTGTGGCATTTTATCAGAGTTTTCACTCTTTTTAGGAGTCATTAGCATACAATGGGTTGAGATTGCACTGAAGACTTCTTAGTCATGACTTTAAAGGGGATAGAATACACAGCAAAACAGGCTACAGTTTATTTGCTTATTCTTCACATTCTATAAACCTTTGATTTTATCTAGATTGCATTTTCTTGTAGCAGGGATAATTCTAGCTCAGAATTTCTCGAGAAAAATGATCTCATTCAGCCAAAAGTGACAAATCTTAACAAGATCCTACCCTTATCACATTTTGTTATGAGATTTTTCTCCCATCAAGCCAAATTCAATGAGATTTTTGGCAAAAATTAGCAAATCTCTCATTATCTCCCCCGAAAATAATCCCTGTGGTAGCAAAGTTGCAAATTTTGAATAGTAGCCTACAAGAGGGTCAGGTGTGAATCTTTTCGATCATAATCGATTATTACCAAACACAATCGATTAGTAGAATCGAAAGAAATTTTCGATTGATCATTGATTATAATCGATCATCGATACAACACTAGGTGGAACTACCACTTTTTGGCAAAGAGAGCTCTGGGACTCCTGTTTACAAAATCCTAGTGAGAGCTCTGTTTTATTTACATGTACATAAATCAACTTTGTCTTGGAAATAATAGTAATTCCTCAGTTACTGGTCTCCATGCATATTTAAAAACTTTCTATTCATCACTATTTGAGAAAATTTCACCCCCAATGAAATAAGGATATCAGTGTGAGTGACCAAAATAGCAGATTTGTATTACAACATTTTGTATGTGGTAGTGAACTATCCTACTAGTTTAATGTTAAGGGATTATAGGTTGATGTTTCATTCCCCTGTAGCTTTGTAGCTTATTTGCTGTCTGGCATTAAAATGGGCAGTGCTGGGAATGTGATACATATGAAGTTGCTATCCTGACATGTGGGAGAGAGAGGGGGTAAACAAATGTGCATAAAATTGTGATTTTCTATTTCATCAGATTTAACATTTGTTTTGGGTGCCCAAAAGAACTGAACCACTGAGATGATTCTTTTAAGTATCTGAAACATAAGTCTTGGTTGATATGTAATATTCTTGGGGCATGTTGTGGGGCTCTGAATTCTAAAGGGTGATGTCACCATCTGTTGGCACTCTGAAGGACATCTTCCATGCATGATTAGCTTGAAGAAGGCATAATCCCAGCTTGAGTGTGGGCTACAGGTTCAGAGACAGATCAACAAACAGTTTTGACTTTGGTCAAAACTGGCAAAATTCAACATACAAGGTATATATATACATGTAGCAGCCACTGGGTCTAAGGGCATTTTCTCCAATTGCTGGGGGCCCAGCCCAAAATTTAGGGCCATATGATACATGCATGGGTCCAGAGGTGGGATAGTGGCTCCGAAGTCCCCTGGAAAAACACAAATTTTATGAGTTTCTTTAGAAATGTATAGCATTTGGACCCCCCTGAGAAAAGTTGGACCCCCCCCCTGGAAAATGTTGGACCCCCTCTGAAACCTTGGAAAATAATAGTTTTCTTTGAAATAACCATTGGACACTCTCTGTAAAACTTTAAATAAGTTGAGG
The DNA here is from genome assembly GCA_964019695.1 of Loripinus fragilis. Taxonomy (NCBI): domain Eukaryota; kingdom Metazoa; phylum Mollusca; class Bivalvia; order Lucinida; family Lucinidae; genus Loripinus; species Loripinus fragilis. The sequence goes on from OZ026531.1 coordinate 24,368,606, forward strand.
ACTAAAAGAAAAGAAATAAACGTTGTCAGACTGTTTTCTAGCAGTCGGGCAAGGACCCCCCACCCCCCCCAAAGTTCCTGGATCTCCGAATGGGATACTTGGCCCCTGTTTAGTCTTTTTCCCTGAGATCAGATATGCCCTCTTGGTAATTCCAGGTAGCTGCGGCCACCATCATCGCGTAAACGATAATTCTAGATTCTATTGATTTATTAGGCTATCGTCAGGGATGTCAGCGATTTTTCAAAAACTAAGTAAAACATTAAAATAAGATCATCAATGTATTCTGGACATTATTAGCAACCAACCACCGAGTGTTGCCCCGCAAAGCGGGGCAACACGAAAGTTGGTTGCTTTACGACTAGAGAGGGTCTGTTCTGTTTTATTCACGCCCATTCATCTTCCAATACGAATTGACATTTTTTTCGGTATCGCCGAGTTCCGGTATCTATTAGACTGGTTCTCTCCCTTTAATAGCTTGTCAGCATATTAAGACAGGTAACTACTAGCCGCCATTGCGCCTACGTATCGCATACACACTGACGTCATGAGTGACGTGGTATTGGAAAATACCCTTGACATAAAGTGCATTTTTAAACAAGCTGTTTTATTAAGTTTATTTTGTTCTGGGGGTTTAATTTTTTTCTTTTACTTAATTATCAAATTATAGTAACTGAAAAAAATACTGAAGTTTGTGTTGAAAAATCTTTTCTGGAGCATGCGCAGTCGGATGAGTAGGATTCTCTACTTGTAAAAAATTACTAGTTACCAAACGTTATATGCGTAGCGGAAGTGGAGCTTTATCAACGAGGGGAACCAATCTTGGTATCTATACGGAGTCGTTACGGGGAACCAATCTAGATCGATAAGAACCTAATTCTACTGTTGAAGTCATCGTTGACATTGAAAAAATACAAAAAGTAAAAGTGACTCGCGAAGATGCCAGTTTTGATGATATTAAAGTCATATTTTAGCCATAAGACTGATGAATTTTTCTATCACCAGGAGCTTGAACAGTAGTGATAGCTCTTTCAGGCAAGCGGCTGCGTGATCCCCATGACGCGACGTCACAATTCTTATAACGTTACGTCACGACGTGATAAAGTCTTGAGCCAACGCAAACTGCCACGTGCATCGTCGCGCCTTGGAAATGAGCCGCGACATGAGATTTCCAACAATGAGATATGTGCGACCAGTGAAGACTCAGATTAGCCTGCGCATACACGCAGTCTGATCAGAGCCTTTGCTCACGGCTGACAATCTGTCGAATGCGAAACCGGCGGTTCAGCAAAGACATCCGGGCGATTAATTTCCGGTTTCGCAAAGAGGATCCGCAAAAGTTATTCAAACAACGAGTGCTCGCGTTTAAAAGCCGTTTATTTGAACTAAAATGAATATTTTTGAAATTAAAGAACGCTATTTTGTCAGTTTTATATCGGTTTCTTCGTGCACCAAAGGATATGGTTAGGTGTTTACTCGTTGTTGTGATTTTTCTTCCGTCCAGTGAAACACCTGTTAAGGCCATTTCACATACACACCGAAACCGAACCGAAACCGAACCGAAACCGAACCGAAAAATTAAAATGCCTTAAACCCTATGGGCGCTTTCACATATGCGCCGAAACCGAAACCGAACCGAAACCGAACCGAAACCGAACACCGAACCGAAAACGAGCACGATTTTGATTTTATTTTTTTCGGTTTCGGTGGCCGAATTTCAGCAAACACGACAGGTCATTTTAATAAAATCTGCACATACACAACCACGTGCGTTGTGTATAACTTAGTAATCTTGAAAGCCATTGATGGATTGTCCAGCGAGACAATTGTGCAATTATTTTACAAGTAAATACTGTTGACTACAGACTTATGTGGGACAATACCCAGAGCGACTATAAAGGCAGCGAACTTAATGCAGTGACATGGAACAATTTGTATTGTAAAGGTATTTCTGCTATCTGAGAGGGAAATTAGTCCAAATTATACAGGCATTTTCTTAGATTTCATCCACGGATTCGGTTCATATGTGAAAGGTCTGCCGAAAACGAAACGATGCAATTCGGTGGCCGTTACGGTTTCGGTTCGGATTCGGTGTATATGTGAAACAGCCCTTAAGATGAGGAAAATATGGGATAAACACGACGAAATTTTGCTAGTTCTAACAGTTATTGGCTTGTGGGCTACAAAAAAGACGCCATGCTGAGTGTGTATATAATGCGGGGGGGGGGGGGTCTGTAATAACTCCACATTGGCGTAGGGTATTATATTTTGCAGATTTGTAGGCCAATTCGGTCTCAAGTTTTTGGTTTTGCATGTAAATGCTCCATAAGGGTTGAAATAATGCCTTCATATTTTAACGATTACATGCCGAACCAGGAACAATCTTCCCTTTCAATCAATATTCTAAAATATGCTAAACGCTGTGTTAGTTGGGGCGCAATCGCCGACTTACGAAAATATAATTCAAACAATTAGACAGTGATTTTTTTCATCGAGACTCACTGATAATGGCAAAATGCTTTATTTTCCTTTGTATTTTTGGCGACCTTGACCGTGTTGAAATAGGAGTTTCGGAGGAGGGAATAAATTCCTCGAAAGCCTTGCCGAAATCAAGTAAATTACTTTGGCGTGTCAAGACACTAATTATTAACTGACAAAATAGCATTCTAAGATTTTTGATTTACTTTCTGTATAAGCAAGTATCCATCATTAAAAGTGGAACAGGTACACTTTGTCTACCTTTTGCAGATTCTCTTTGCGAAACCGGAAATTAATCACCCGGATGTCTTTGCTGAACCGCCGGTTTCGCATTCGACAGATTGTCAGCCGTGTTGCTAGTCGCTTGAATTTTTACGGCGGCCAAAAGGCCGCCGTTCTAATATCGCTTTAGCTCTAAATTATTCACCAATCAGAAGCATTTTTAAATTGTAATATTCATCACACCGACTGGCGGCCAAAAGGCCGCCGTTCTAATATCGCTTTAGCTCTAAATTATTCACCAATCAGAAGCATTTTTAAATTGTAATATTCATCACACCGACTGGAAAAAGATGCTCTCATTGGTTGATACTCAGAATGTCCATACAATCTTACTAAACATGAAACTAAACTTGAAAACATACATGTAAATGGCAGAGAACCAGTCTGTGCACTGGGTCTAAAAATGCAAATGTATAAACGACCTAATATCGAATATAGGTCAACCCCAGATGTACAGTATTTGTAAATTGCTGTCACTATCATGGTTTACATGCCTTGCACACAGTAAAGAAGTGCATTATAAAAAATCCACTAAATCCGAAAGGACTTTACAGTAATATCACGCTATTTAATAAAATATTTGTAACTTTTCCAATTCCCAAATCAGGACATGATTATAGTCTGTTTCATATATTTCGACAATAGTCTTTTTTGGCCGTTATACGGTTGTATTCCCAATGCCAAAACGTTTCTTTTCTCCTGTGTTAGGATGAAAAATCCCAATTTCAAGTCGGAAAATATCAAAGAAAAAAATTCTCGTTTTTTCGAGTAAATTGTGTTTAAAATTGTTTGTTTATTTGGATTCCCTATCGGACATCTTCAGCCGACTATCGGCATATCAGTCGTGCTACTGCGATGTAAATCCTCTCGTTGCATTATAAGGGCCCAAGGGTGTTGTGCCCTCTAACGATCGGCATATCAGCCGTGGTTTACTTCTTTGCTTCAACAGGTTATTTCCCTGTAAGTACAACAATCAATTAAAACTTGTTCTCCGGATGCATAAAAAGATAAATACCAACTAGCTGATACAATTAGGTAGCTTAATTTCGTACATCTGTGTGTAAAAATGGAAATGGAAATGATAAAAGCTAGATGTTATTTTGACTATCTTAACTGTCTCTTGTCTATCACACCTGAAGGAGCTGGTACTTTGGTGTAAGCTTCTGTAGTATCCCCATCCCACTTCTTCAGTTTTTCTAATTTATTCGCATTTTAATTTTGGCTGGGGAAAGGGCTGGGGTGAACGGAAAGTCATAATGTATAAGGGAACCCCTGCCAGATGTTTTTTCAGTGTGTTGACTTAGTCATTTTCATGCAAATGATGTAAAGGGGAGTCCCGCTCAAATTTGTTTAGGGTGGGTTTGCAGAATCACTTTAAGCAGTTAATAGGAAATCTAAGCCTACTCTGCGCTTTCAAAATGCTTAGCTGTCGGAATTTTCGTGGGGCCCTCTAAAAATTGTGCCCTCTACATTTTGCCCTATGTACCCTCAAAATATGAGTGGTAGCCCTGGTAATATTCAATATTGCGCAGTCTCATATAATGCATCATGCAAGTTAACAGTACAGCTAAATTCAGATTAATTATGATGTGTTTTATGATTTGACAATAAAGCTAACAACACTAAAAATTCTCAATTGTAGAGGTTTTCGCGCTAAAATTCCCAATTCAATGGGTATGTGTCATTGTCCAAAAATGGTGAATATAAACCATTGATTTCTAAAAAAACTTAACAAGTGAATTTAATTTGTTCCATTACAATGGCGTCGAATTAATCGCGAATTTGCACGTAACCTTTGGGTTCAGGCGACAGAGCTTGCCCTAGCCAGCATATGCATTTTCTCACATTGTACAAGAACAGTGTAACTATCGGTAAAGTCTCTTCTATCAATTACGAGTAGTTAAATGAGGGCCTAGACGGGGTATAATGATTAGTGAATAATGGCATTTTTTTATAATGAATAGTGAATAATGAGCCAAAATAATAATGAATAGTGAATAATGGGGGCCTAAAAAATAATGAATATTCCTATATTTTTAATTAATTGAAGAAAAAACTAATGAATAGTGAATAATCAGATTTCTTTGCCACTTTTCTTGCTTTCAATGAATAATTGGTCTTATTTTAATGAATAACCCAAATTTTAATGAGATGAATAATGGGCTAATTTTTTAATGAATAGTGAATACCAGACTCCCCCATCCAGACCCTCTTAAATGGTCACATGTGCGGATCCAGAGGGGCGATAGAGGGTTCGCACCCCCTCCTGGAAAATCAAAAGTTCTATGGGTTTCTAGAATTAGCATTTGGACCCCCAGCCCCCGCCCCTGGAATAGGTTGGACCCACCCCCCCCCCCCCCCGAAACCTTGTAAAATTATAGTTTTCTTTGAAATAAACCATTGATAAGCCACTGTAAAACTGTAAAAGTTGAGGACAAAAAAAGACAAAAACCGTTGTCAGAGCTGTTTTCTGGCAGTCGGGCCTGGACCACCCTGGCAAAAATTCATGGATCCGGGCATGGGTCAGCCAGCATCCAAACTCGGGCCACTATCGGTCTGCCAGCAAAATGTCATTCGGATGGCGTTTCAGTGGCGGGCCGATAATGGCTGGCGTTTCAGTGGCGGGCCGATAATGGCCCGATTGTACGTGCTTACTGGGTGTCGATCAGTTTTGAATCCTACATGTATTTATTCCTCGATCCTGGCTCTGTTCTTTTCTGGTGTTCGGTTTGTTTCAGTGAACTTTTAATTTTACATTAATTTATTGTCAACACCCCCCATTTTCCTAAAAACTTAGGACTTAAAACATTGTTCCCAAACCCTTGCTGGTGAATGCCTAAAATTAAAAAAAAAAGATTTAGATGCATATCGCTCAGCGAAAAGAGTTAGATGTGCACAAAACCAAGCAAAAGAGAGACAGAAACAGGACCACAACTTCGCTGGTTTTAGATTCCAGCATGCAAAGGCCTTAGGGGTAGATTGGAATTTCGCCTAACCCAGCGAATTTGGTTGCGTTTATCGTCAGTATTTGAGAGCCGCCGAATATCTTTTTTCAAGATATTTCTTGTTTATTAGTGTTATGATACTGACTGAACATCATTTTGAGTTTCCAAGCTTTAAAGGAGACTGCACAGGCTCGTCTGAGTCTACACTTGTCAAAATGCCACATTCATTGTTTGGAAAGCACATGTCGCTGCTCAAATTACAAATCCTCATGGTATCCAATAGGAACTTCCGTTCAAGGGTCCCAGCGCCTTTAAAATAGCTTGCAGGATTATTTTATTTCCTTATACTCAAAGCTTTTAAACTTCTTACTGACCGTTCCAAGGCGGAACTTCTTTATTTGTGTTCGCCGTTGACATATTGCTTTGTGTGTGTCTTGCAGCCTTGTGTTCATCTGTTGGGAAAGGGGCTAAGGCCGGCGTCGCCGGTCCGGCAGGTGCAGCATTTGCTTGGCCGAGTATGCTATCCACCGTGTTCCTTTATCTCGTTTCGTTTTTTTTTTCTTTGAGCTTACCTCTGATTTTATTTAATCATGCGACAATTTACTGAAACACTCCGAACGTTGCGCATGTCATTAATAGACATTGCCAAGGTGTTAAAACAAGCAGTCACAGAGATATGGGTTATGGGTCGTGTCGCGGGAAAACCTAAGGTAGTTGCATTTCAACAACAAAGGCGCAGACCAGCCTGTGCAGACGCGCAAATTGGTCAGCGACTTTGTTGTTCAATCTCTGGAAAGTATAATTGATAAACTTGTTACAAGCAAAATTTCAGCATTCTAGCTAATCTCTGTAACTGAGCAGGTTGGTTTGAGTCTTGCATGGTCGAAAACTCCGAAGACGGGTTTCTCATGTTGAGACTCATTTATCAAAGTCATGATAATTTCTGTGATCCAGTTTTGTTTCCCTCATATTGACAATTTGCTTTTTTTCTGATGATTCTAAATGAAACAACATATCGGGCGTAAAATTATGTTTAAAACGTGTATTTATATATATCTGAGCATCGTGAGCCCATGTCTATTCCATTACGGATATACAAGTCCTGCCTGTTCCAATTTAGCACAAGTGTGTTTTTGGTTCCTTTTACGTTCATTTGCCTTAAAGAAGCCTGGACCATGTTGACAGAGAAGTGTTTAACCGTCGTGGTTCGTCATAAGGTCCCGGCTTCATTTCGATGAAGGATTATGTCCAGCATTCGGTTTTTCACTCCACTCTAGCAAAAAAAAGCATGATCCAAAGCGACTTCAATCTTGGCCAAAACATATTAAAACCCATTAAAAACGAACATAGAAGCGCTAAAAATTAAAACAAAATCTCGGGGGGGGGGGTGCGGAGGGGGGCCCTAACAATAGGGTGGAGTGACTCTAGTGCTCTCCACTCTTTCGTGCCTTCGGCACTCGTTGGTTTCCTCCGTCAGACCATTTGGAATACTCGGCGACGGCCCTAAGTCAGGCGCTTCTGTATGTGACGTTTTCTTCTTTTGTCACTTTCCCATAAGGTGTTCTGGGTCAGGTGTGATACTAATTGTATCGATTCCTGACATTTGCGTTCATCCTCACTTTTTATACTCACCCGAGTACCGACTCACAAGAAATACCGTATACTGTGCTATCTCACGCTTAGGGATGTCTGTTACAACGCAAGGTGGTTCTGGACGACAATTCGTTACGGGTCCCGGACAAAATATTTTTAAATATAGTAGGCGGTGAGCCAATACCCAAAATTTTGGAAGTCGGTACCATCAGACCTGAACAATTCCCTCTATGAATTTCATCTAGGGCTATATGTGTAGACTTGTAAAAAAATGGGGGGCCATGTACTGGTGGTAGCTTTATGGGTAAAAACTGCATGTCTATTACGTTACCCCTAAAATTTAGAAGACAGCATATTAAATACAAACAAGCTATTAAAATAAATAAAGCTTGATTTAGTAAGAATAACTTTGCACTTTTTAAATGTTAAAATGTCATTGCTTTACTTTAAGATATATTTAGTGACCGTTTTGATCACCAGACTGTTACCTACGTTACAATTTTAGATCCTCTTTAGGCTTTATGACAACGCATCTATGTTCGTTCTTCTTGAAGTATATCTTGACTGTTTTTACTGTTCAAAACACATTTGAACTGTCAAAGGGTATAGAAAATATGCATTACAGTATAAAAAAACAAAAGTATCTGACATTAGTTGTTAGCTATAGGGCTTATTACGTAATACTCTATTGTTAAGTTGTTATACAAAAAATCAAATAAACTTTGAATCAGACTGCATATCCATCAAAATGTTTAAAAGCGAACAAGAGCCATGGTTTTTCACATATTCTAGCAGCCACCTAAATATATTCGGCAGAAAATGTTTTCTGAACGGCTTTCAAATAGCTCATTTGGGGTAACGCATATAACAGGTTTTAATTATTTTGTTCAATGGTCGTCGTTTTAGCGATTTTGAGTAGGATTAAAACTGAATTTTAGCTGGAAAATAAGCATGGACTGGCGCACATATTCTTGTGACGACTCTTTGTCAGACATACCTTCTAAAGAAGTTAGACATAAACAGGTCTGCTCAGCTACAGAGAAAATCCGGAATCCTGACGATTCCGATAACATGCTAAGAACAGGCTAGCAGCAATGCCCAGGTAGAAATGGGCCAACGAAAAAATCATATGTGGACGTTTTTTAGACAAACTGGTGTTGAGAACCAAAAAGATCTTAATTAAACAAGAAATAAAATCTAAAACAACACAAGATAGTTATCTGCCTACAATTAATGCCCCAGCTACTAACATGTCGACTGTCAATGAAATTCTAAACCAGGCAATGAAGAGAGCGGGAAAGCTTGACATAAAAGTAGTTTGTGTATTTGACCAGGCATTACATGCAAAAGTCATTGATATATAATGGAAAGATGAAGAAAAATGCAAACAAAAATTGTTGGGATGGGTGCATTTCACTCTATTTGTAATTTTCTTGTAACAATTGGAAAGAGATTTAAAGACACTGGGTTGAGAGACATAACAGTTGAGTTGACAGTCATTGCAGAAGGTTTAATAGAAGCTGTACTAGAAGGCAAAAAAGTCAACAGGACAGTCATGATCCACAAGATTATATGTAAAGCACGTCAAAGATTGATTTGGAAGGAATTCTATTCTTGTATAGACATAAATCATTCTGAAGACAGTCAGAAGCTGCAAGAAACCCATAACAAATTTGCAGATCTTCAAAAAAAGCTTATCAGAAGAACAATTTGAAAATGTTCTCACAAACAAAAGCTGTACAAGAATATTCCAGCTCTTCAACGAATACCAGAATGTACTAAGAAATGATAATGGAGATATTTCATGTTTCTGGATGAGCTACATAGATATGGTGGAAATACTGTTTGGCCTAATCAGGGTTTTGAGGGAGGGTAACTAGATGCTCCATCTATGGTAAAATCGGTGATTACCATGGATGTTCGCATATGATAGACTAAACTATGCAAAAAACCCACCAGTATGCTATAATCAGATGCAAAACGTACCTATGAAATATCTAGAAGTATATATGAGCATTTGAAGAATGGGGGAATGTCTGTACAGTTGGGGATGGCAAACACATTTGGATATATACCCGTTGATCACGCAATTGAGGAAATAGCAAACAAAGACACATTAGACAGCAGGGGACACAAAAGGATTCAGTTTAAACCCTGGAACAGTAGGCAAATGTTACCTAATGGCAGAGTATAGAAGTAGTTGTTTGCAAAATTTGAAGGGGATGGTCCAGGAAAAGCCACCAGGTGTTTCTCATGCAGATTGAGAACCAGATAAACAAAGCACGCTGGCTGTTATCAACCTGCTAAAAACGGCATGGGTGATCCCATTCTCCACACAATATGACCTAATCTCAATTTCAACTGCACCAGCAGCACCACCTGATGTTAAACATGACTTTATTAAAGCAAAAGAGAAAGGAGGAAATACTTCTAATGAATTTCAAATGTCACGCCTTGAAGATAATGCATATAAGGACATATATTAGGCATATTACTTACTTCTATGAAAGACAGCCTAAACTATAGCTTAAGACCTTCAGTGAGGAGACTGTTTAGAAATATGGTTTTGGTTGCTACAGGCCGTAATCTGGATATGAGGGAAGTTTTGAAGCATCCTTCAGGCCGTTACTTTGGGCATTGTCTAATTGTGATTGTACGCTCAAGAAAACAAACAAATTAGCTATAACAAGATATATTGAAAGAAGAGTAGCACCATCCAAATCTATCCCATTGCCATCAGCATGCATTATAGATTAAACATATTTTATTGTGCATAAACAAAGGGATTGGATACAAGTTATAACAACATTAGAAAATCCTAGACAACTTAATCAAAACAACAGAGCGTGAGGATAGAAGATTAGCTTCTGGCTTAGCCCATGGTAGTATTCTTGTCAGTCATAAGATACAATGGTGAAGAAGACAGAGAAATTCAGCAAGTAAAACTGCCCTCATCAAATTTCTTTGCCAAGCGTGGAGAAAAGATCCATACCAAGAGAAGCTTGGCAGCAAACTACTCTTCATTACATGTGGAAAAAAAGCGTTTCAAAGTCACTAAAGATGACTTTGAGGTCGATGCTGAACTTGCCACCTCCAAAGAAGAAGCTGACACACGCACGTTGCTTCACACCAAACAAGATTCCAGTAACTATATATACATGGTTATTGTGACAATAGACAAATATGTGTTATCATTTGTCTTTCTGTATTCCATAAAATAAGTGACATATGTGTATCGGATGCGGAACAAAAACAGACTACGACACATTGACATTAGCAAAGTTGGGTAGTCTGTTGGTGAAGAGACTTGTAAACTTTACTAGGACTTCATGCATTCTCCAGCTGCTACTCAATCAGTGCCTATTGTGGTCAGGGAAAATCAGTGCTCTAAAGCTGGCTATGAAGGAGGTAGACTGAAGAAGGCCATAGTAGGAGTTGGTAAGGCTTGGATTAAGGGTGAGGTTGGTACCGGGAAAGTAGTTTAAGCCCTCAAGTATTTTTCTTATTGACTTTTCCAAGGCATTTATTCTTGCGTGGATCTTATTTGTTATTTGTATTAATCTTTGCCATACTGCCATCTCTGTTTCTTGCAGCTTTGAGATCGACTGTTGGGAAAGATTTGACCTCTTGGCTCTCTTGTATGTGATATTTTCTTGTGTTTTTATCACTTTCCCATATGGTGTCCTGGGTCAGGTGTGTTACTTGATTGTATCGATTTCTGATCTTTGCATTCTTACTTACTTTGGTTTCTGACAAAGGAACTGTTTACATTGTTGCATGAATTTTTGTGCACATCTCTTTGTAAAGTGCGTGACTTGAGATACCAGTTGTTAAGGGTCAAGAAAGGAGATGTAGATTCTAGTCAACTTTCACCTGTCAAGATACCCTTATGCTTCATGCTATGCAGGCTAATTATCAAGCATTCATATGGAAAAGGTGTTTAAAACAAGAAATGTATACCCCAAGCTCAGAGGGACATGAATGAATGATAGAGAATAGCCAAATAGTCATTGACTGGATGCAGGGTTTACCTGTCCCACAAGTCGTGATGGAGCTAATTGCATGCAAATGCAGAAGAGTGTGCGAAGCCACTGAATGCCAGTGTGTTGCTAATGCATTTGAATGTTTGCCTGCATTAAAGAATCATTTATTCGACAATATGATTGACAATGACTTTGAAGGTAGTGTAGACGATACAGCGGATGAAGTGATTATGACGACGACGAAAATGCATAAAATTACAAAAATGAGTATTGTTTACACCATGATGATGTTAGCTGATTGTTAAAGCTACCATGTTTTAATACAACCAGAAGACCTAGCTGTATTAGCTTAATTGTGGCATTATTATTAATATGTGTAACATCAGAACGTTAGAATTGCATGTATATATATTTGTTAAACTTAACTTTATGTTATATACGTTACCTTATGGCCACCAAAAGAGTGGCATTCAGTTCAAAAGGCAAGTATTGATTCATTCTTGTGCCACAATGAACATCTTTATAATGAATACAAACTCTGCGACATACTTTTAAAGGTAGTTTCTTAGTTAAAAACATAAACAGACACATGTATCTAATTACTGCTTTATTTGTTTAAATAAAGTCACACACCATACTGTTATGATATATTTTTACCGTTTGGCTGTCAATTATTTGTTGTTTTTGCAGCTATTTGACTCATTCGACAATAACAGCATAATAGTACAGGGAAAACAGATGTATAGGCCCATAATTTGCATATATGTTATATACGTTACCGTTAGAATTAGGCATAGATTTTTGGATTTTTTTTTTACAATTTAACATCATTATATGTCTTGTAGTTATGTATTATCAAATACAGTAATATTAACTTCTCATTGTATCACTTCTGCATTTATGATAGGATTACAGCTAACGAATACCTGTGTTTTAAGAACTTTTCGTATAGGGGTAGGGCTCTTCAACAGGCCATAAATCAAAAAGTATATTAGATACAGTAAATCTAATTACATATTTGGAAAGTAAATTGAATGACATACCTGATCAATATAAAATAAACTGCTTTTGTTTTCTGCTGCATTTAAAGGAAAAACAATACAAATAGTTTTCACTAATAATGGTAGAGCTCTTTAAAATGTAACGTAAACACCTTACAGACACCTTCTAAAATTCATATATTTATGAAAATTGATTCTATATGATTATTTCTTATATCAACACTATAATTTGTTTGCATATTAACAGTTTTTATATACATTTCAGTTCCCTGAAAGTTTTGTGAATTATTTTATTTTTTGGGGGTATCGTAGTTTACACTAAGATTTAGACCATAAAGCTACCACTCAGACATGTCCCCCCAATTTTTTCCAAGCCTTTGCATGTTCCTCTAATCAAAAAACGTAGGGGGGCTCTGTTCAGCTCGGATGGTACCGACATCTCAATCAGCTCATGGCCTATAGGTTTGTGTTATTGAATGTGTGTCGTTTTTGGGAAACTTAAGACAAAATAAACTACAAGTATCTTATTTCGTCTTTGTATATTTGTCCACGACACTTATCTAAACTTAATTAATCCTGTAGAGCATGGCGACTGTATCTTGTTAACGCGTATATGATACATTATTATTCTTGAAACTGTCTTTTACTACTACACATGCCCGCATATCCTAATTAAGTACTTTCACTTTCGGTTTCTTTGAACATTTTGTGACTTGATATGATTAGACCACATAGACCAAGAAAGATTTTTCTTATAAATCTGCTTACTATAGACGAAGACGTTTTAAAAACCAAAACGAATGTACTGCAGTCATTTTTCCATGTTACAGATGTGTAACGACTGCAAATATTTTGTTACAGGTTATTGTCGAAAGCGTCGCAGGTGGAGACGACAGTGAAGAATTTATTACTTATATCTTACACTGAAGAAACTTCTGTCTTGACCAAGGGTTAAATGTTATTCAGTTATGTCATTGAAGAGGAAGTTTTAAAATGTAATGAGAGTGAAAACATGGATTCGAATATGTGCAAAAAACTAAGTATATAAACATTCTTTGAAGAAAGTGTTCCTGGCTCATCTTCTACAATTAATTCAGATACTTTAGTTCAATCAATTGATACCACCCAGTCAAATACTGAGGCCCCCAGGAGGGGGGGGTTTGCCATTGCTCCCTTAAAATAATGTATTGATCTCCCCAAATCCCTGAAAAAAAACTTCCTCAGCTCCCTGAAAGTATTTTTGCCACTGCTCCCCAATCCCTGAAAATAATTCAACTTCTCCCCCAAATCCCCCAAAATAAAATAAAATCTGAAATTATCTCCCTATGATTAAATTCACATACTTAAAAGCTGCGAAGCTACACATAATGCATTGTACACGTTAAGACAGGGCTGAGTTCAACTTTGCGAGCGTTTGTGGGCGCTTGTTGTTCTGGTACCTATCTTTATTTGTAATGTCTACGTGTAAAACCTGGCACCCAGTACAAAGAGCGCTGAACAGCACTCACATCGTTGAATTCGCCTCTGGTTTTGTATAGTTTGTGCGTATACCAAACCCAGATAGCAGGCGAACGTTTACAGAGCCAGTGGTCTTCTGTGTTTCTTTTTATCTCTCTAAAGCAAGATTTCCCAACGTATATTCGGTAATAAACACTCCGAAATATTTATAAAAAAACTACGCTACTCCACTTAATATACTGTGTCAAATTGTTGACGTTGTACAATTGGACGTCGCTTTAAATAACAATGGATGTTGGAGGGACGCAGTGGCTCAGTGGTAGATTGTTTGAGTCAAGACTGAGGAGTTGCAAGTTCGAGCTTCACCGTCGTCACTGCGTTGTATTCTTGAGCAAGACACGGAAACCCTTTCTAAATACTGGTTCAACCTAGGAAGACCCATCCTGACATAACTGAATAAATGTTGACTCAGACGTTTAGAGTCAAATCAAACAAACAAATAACTATTAGATGTTTGCTTATTAGGTAATATGTTATACTTTCCAGAGCTTTATCTAAGAATAAAAAAAAACATTCGGTGGGAGGTCGCACAATGCTGAACTACTTCTTCAGGCGTTGAATAGGGTTCAGGGCAGTATTTACATCTTCTCAAGTGTTCATAAAAGAAAGAAAAATGTCGTCTCACACCAGTTACAGAAAAACTGACGTCGTCTATTGCCGGTTACACAGTCGTCTCTAACCAGTAACATTAGAAAAAATGAAATTTTGAGGTTTTCAGTTTTCTTTGAAGAAGGACATGTTAAAATTGACTGAATAATCATGTGAGATCTATTGCCTGCCCATTTATGCTTATTTCATAATGGGAACGAAAGTAATTAATCACAAATTACATATTTCTGAAGTTTCTGTTCCATGCCAGAGTTTTACAATTTAACAACAAATATCTATGGTGTTTGTACTTCTAATGCAGACCTTACAAACACTAATATGACAGAAATGATTTAAAATAGCCAAACACACTATATTATCATTTTCTGCGACGTATGTGTGTGTTGCCCCTTTCCACTGTCGTCCAAAACCCTAAATCTGTCATCTAAAACCCGTTACCTGTCGTCCAGCACTGGTAAGCAGTCGTCATAGGCCCGTAACGATGTGTCGTCCAGAACCACCTTGCGTTGTAACAGACATCCCTAAGCGTGTATCCTCTCAAAGCAAAAAGTGGTTGGTTGCCCATAAGGTGTGCCTATTTCATATTAGAAACAAGTAGCAGTTTGAATTTTGAAAATCGGTGCAAAATTGTTAAAGTTATTGAGTTTTAAAGATTTGTTGTCAAATACTTTTTCTGTCAGCTTTATCGGTCAATAGAGATATCCGGGATAAGCGGCATAAGCATACAAATACGGATAGGTAAACGTTAAAGCGATATCACCATAGTCGAATTAGTACGGAACTAATGAGGACGTTGAGCAGTGCAGTATATTTCATAAAATCATATAATACATACAAAATTATGGATATCAAAACTTTTTACACTGAATACAGGAGAGCAAATCATCCATGTTGAGAGAGAGAGAGAGAGAGAGAGAGAGAGAGAGAGAGGGAGAGAGAGAGAGAGAGAGATCAAGACTTATACTGAGTATATGTGACCACTTGTGGTTATGCACATATAGTTTTATCAGGGTTTGTGCGCACCAATAAACAATAACATCACAAAACCAGGTCAAAACACTAAACCATCACACTTTGTGAGCAACAACAAACAATAACATCACAAAACAAGGTCAAAACACTAAACCATCACACTTTGTGAGCAACAACAAACAATAATATCACAAAACAAGGTCAAAACACTAAACCATCACACTTTGTGAGCAACAACAAACAATAACATCACAAAACAAGGTCAAAACACAAAACCATCATACTTTGTGAGCAACAGCAAACAATAACATCACAAAACCAGGTCAAAACACTAAACCATCACACTTTGCGAGCAACAACAAACAATAACATCACAAAATCAGGTCAAAACACTAAACCATCGCACTTTGTGCGCAACAACAAACAATAACATCACAAAACAAGGTCAAACACTAAACCATCACAAATTGTGAGCAACAACAAACAATAACGTCATAAAACAAGATCAAGACACAAAACCATCACACTTTGTGAGCTTTAACAAACAATAACATCACACAATCAGGTCAAAACACTAAACCATCACTCTTTGTAAGCTAAACCAAACAGAAACATCACAAAACAAGGTCAAAACACTAAACCATCACACTTTGTGAGCATTAACAAACAATAACAGGTAAGGTCAAAACACTAAACCATTACACTTTGTGAGCAACAACAAAACAATAAAATCACAAGACAAGGTCAAAAAACTAAAGTATCTCACTTTGAGAGCAACAAGAAACAATAACATCACAAAAGCAGGTCAAAACACTATACCATCGCACTTTGTGGCAACAACAAACAATAACATCACAAAAACAAGGTCAAGCACTTTAATCCGTTTCTTGTTTACTGTCGTGAGTTGGCTCCCCGTACCGTTAGTTTAACAGGTGACCTGACCCAGGGCGACGACAGTAAACATGATTCGCACTATAAACAATCACACTTTGTAAGCAACAACAAGCAATAAAATCAGGTCAAACCCTAAACCATCACAAATTGTGAGCAACAACAAACAATAACGTCGCAAATCAAGATCAAAACACAAAACAATCGCACTTTGTGAGCTAAACCAAACAAAAACATTACAAAACAAGGTCAAAACACTAAACCATCACACTTTGTGAGCAACAACAAACAAAAACATCACAAAATCAGGTCCAAACACTAAACCATAGCACTTTGTGGGCAATAACAAACAATAACATCACAAAATAAGGTCAAAACACTAAACCATTACACTTTGTGAGCAACAACAAACAATAAAAATCACAAAACAAGGTCAAAACACTAAACCATCTCACTTTGTGAGCGTTAACAAACAATAGCATTTCAAAATCAGGTCAAAACAGAAACCATCACACTTTGTTAGCAACAACAAACAAAAGCATCACAAAATCAGGTCAAAACACTTAACCATCACACTTTCTGAGCAACAACAAACAATAACATCACAAAACAAGGTCACTTACTAATCCATCACACTTTGTGAGCAACAACAAAATATAACATCACAAAACAAGGTCAAACACTAAACAATCACACTTTGTGAACAACAACAAACAATAAATCCACAAAACAAGGTCAAAACACAAAACCAACACACTTTGTGAGTACAAAAAAATAACATCACAAAATCAGGTCAAAACAGTAAACCATCACACTTTGTGAGCAGCAATAAACAATAACATCACATAACAAGGTCAAAACACAAAACCAAAACACTTTATGATCACAACAAACAATAACATCACAAAATCACTAAACCATCACACTTTGTGAGCAACCAAAAACAATAACATCACGAAACAAGGTCACACACTAAACCATCACACTTTGTGAGCAACCAAAAACAATAACATCACAAAACCTGTCCAAAACACAAAACCTTCACACTTTGTGAGCAACAACAAGCAATGACATCACTCTAGCAGTTACAATAAAAACAAACCTCGTTTGATTGATTTTATCAAACACAAAGTTTATTAAATCAGCTGACAACGCCTGATTATCCACCGATCGTCGCCCGACAACCCCTGATTATCCACCGATCGTTAGCCGACAATCGGCCTACTGTCCACCGACTGATCAAACTATAATATGACTTTGGCTTCAGTATCCATGCGCGTTTCGTATAAAGTACTTAGCGAAATTGACAGTTTGTATTTAGTCGCTTTCCGCCTTAAGAAGAAAACATTAAGATAAACAGAAAGTTTAAAGTAAGTTATACATGAATGCAATAAAAATCTGGGTCTTGGCTCATAAGTAAAAAGAATCGGGCGACTGTCTACCGACTATAGGTCGATAATAAAGATTATCTGCCATCACCCGTCCGACTGTCGCCGGATGATCGGCTGACAGGCAGCCAGGTTTAAGTGACTTATTTTAAAAATAGAAGTTGGCGGAGTGTCAGTCCACCATGGACCGATGATCGGCCGACAGTCGACAGACGGTCGGTCGAATCCAAACCGTTTGCTAAGTCCCGAAGACAGTTGGTGGGTGGAAAAAGAAAAAACTGGTCAGTCATAATTTTTTGCCGCCAGCTGACCCTAAAAAGCAGCTAAAATTGCCTACAAAATCATCCGATTGTAGGTCTACTGTCCGCCGATTCGTATCACTGACAGTCCGCAGACTGCAGATGGGATCAATGTAACTGCGGCTTAAGTAAGCAATTGATCAAATTTCATGGATTTTATTCTAAGTATATGTGACTATACTATAATACAAATGAAGTTTTTCATGATTTCCTGGTCAATATATGAGTTATTGCCCTTTGGCTTTCAGAATGTCAATGGTTTTTCCAGTCCTCAGCCATTGATTGACAAGCGGTAGAAGGATTTTCATGAAATATATATTTGGCAATGGTGTGATGATGCATGTGAAGATTTATGAGGATGTCATTGGGTGTTTTGTTTGTTTTGTTTGATTTGGTTCTTTACGTCTACTCAACAATCTTTCAGTTATGCGGGACGGTTCTTCCTGGGTTTAACCAGTACTAAGCTAGGATAAATGTGTCTTGCCCAAGGACCACAACGCAGTGACGCCGGTGAGGCTCGAACCCGCTACCCTTCGGTCTCGAGTCAAGCACTCTACCACTGAGCCACTGCGCTCCCATTCATTGGGTGTAAAGAAGTTATTGCCCTCTGATTGCCTAAAGAGTGCACAGTGGCTCAGTGGGTGAGTGCTTGACTCGAAACCGAGGGGCCGCGGGTTCAAGCCTCACCAACGTCACTGCGTTGTGGTCCTTGAGCAAGACAAAGGTATCATAGTTTAGTACTGGTCCAACCCAGGAAGACCCGTCCCTGTTTAACTGAAACATTGTTGATGGGACGTAAAGAATCAAATCAAACAAACAAAAACTGATTGCCTAAATATCAATGAATTTCGAGTGATACACATGAATACTCATTCCAGTGCACATGAATATTCATAAGAACAGGAGTCATTGCCTAATTTCATAATTTCGGCGGGGAATATCAATTCGCTATCGAATTTGCTTGTTTAGCATACCTTTATCTGCCTAAAGAGGCGTTTAATTAGCATTTTAACTGTATGGGATAGATCATATATCTAGACGACACTCTGCATGCGGGGCGAAGTGACTTTGTTTCTTCAGTATGAGGCAGGGGATTGAAGGGTTGCTAGCTCAAGACTCACCGGAGTCGCTGTTTTTTGTTTTACTCTATTCGCTTCTTAGTACTGTTCAAACATATGAAGACAGAAAATCGTCCCCACATGACTGAAAAATCGTTAACTGAAACGTAAAGCTTATACACAGACAAATTAAATACACTCTGCATTTGTTGAGTGTGCATCACTTTTGTATATCAAAGCTTGAGACGCTATACAGTATTAGCTTTGGACAGGTCAAAATTATTCTGCACCCATCTTCACCTATCGCGTACATGTTTCAATACGGTGTTGCTATACCTTTCCTTTTACGTATACTTATTCGTATGCGGCGAACCCGGACAACTATTATAGTATACACACAGCAATCTGACAGCTAGATCTGACACCCACCCGTAGACGTTCGTCTTCTGGCGACCTTTGATTTGACCAATCACGTTGCAGCTTCCAAAAATCTGGAAGCGAATAAATTTTCCTTTTTAAAGGAGGGCTTGCCTAGTTGAAAAA
This sequence comes from Loripinus fragilis, assembly GCA_964019695.1. Lineage (NCBI taxonomy): Eukaryota > Metazoa > Mollusca > Bivalvia > Lucinida > Lucinidae > Loripinus > Loripinus fragilis. The sequence goes on from OZ026531.1 coordinate 24,388,163, forward strand.
CAGCATGTGCACCTTGTGGGAACACCTCCAAATTTGGTTATTGTTTACACTGCACTAAAACCACGTCATAGAGGAACATTAACAATAGTTATTGAGTCGGTGGGTAAGATACTCTTTTGGAAAAAGAAATCTAAAGCAGCACCTAGCACCGTACACTGAAGGACTTTAAAAACGCAAAAAAAAAAAATGAAATTAATAAAATTTACTTATTCAATGTATCAATTTTTTGAGTTTTGGCAACAATGAACATCAACACGTCAGCAAAACATGTTTTTAATTTCATGCCAAAATAATAAATAATGTTAGGACAACAGTCTATCGGATAGCAATATCCTTAGATTCAAAAGTTGCAAATTGAAATTTGTCTAGGAATCAGACGCGATTTAAAGTAATTGTTTAAAAATATTTCTATTAAAAACCTAGATACAAATTACTCTCTAAGCCCTATTATTTGTCTGGAACTGACGATAGCCAGCCAGAACAGATATCGTCGATGCAAATATCATTGATACACTTGACGTAAGATGCCATCTTAACGTCAGGTCGTCATTTTTGGTTAACCAGACCTGCCTCAATATTTAACTGTCCCTGTAGCCTGATAACGATCTCTGAGGGGCTGTATAGTTGATCACCTTTCCCAAAGGCCTAGAACTTTTCAAATAGTCATTTCATGTTTCCCATATAAACATATTTCTAATTTGTTGCTAGTCTATAGGCTGATGCTAAGTTCTGATAATCATACAACTCTACTGCAGACAATTACATTTATAGAGTAATGAACATAACCATTTGGAAAAGAAAGAAATATTATTACAATATTTTACGTGTATAAATGACCACTTTTATTATCAGACTGGTAGCAATTCTATATAGATTACTGATGGCAATTATAATGGCCCACTTCGAATCGAAGTTTAGTTCCTTCTATAGTAACTAAAGCTCAATTCGAACATCGATAGTCGCTACTATAATGACGTCATAAACCTACTAAAGATCAACGGTGGGTCAGAGCACCGTTACTCTAGTAGCTTATCTGGTTCCCTCCTCTAGACCTATCTAGCAAGATGGGTTGAAGATCAATCAATAGCGTCAAAATGTTTTTATTTTACAAAATAAATCCTTGATGTGTTCTATTTGCGGTCCCTCTTATTCGTAAGTGTTAATTGGAGTAGTCTGTGCAGTTTACGCACCCCCTTTTTGTCTATGATGAAGAATTGAGGTGGGACATACAGGGCTATTTACTTTGTTTACTTGACAACTAATTAAAAGGGAGCAACTGTAGCCATTCAGGTGTAAACGTACGCACGCATCTATTGCGTAAGATCTTTAGTAGGAACTTTAGTTCGATTCGAAGTGGGCCAATATCATTCCAATTGTGCCAGATGGTTCATGTTTGGACAATCATGGCATGATTAATAAAGTTATAAAACTAAATCCGCAGTGTTTTTATACATGCTTATGTACAAGCTACATGTCAAATTGACCCAGAAGTGTATGCAACACGCCATGATCCCAAAATATGTCCTCACACCAAATTTAGGATTCCTACCTCAAATTATATACAGATATGCTCTGAGCTCAACCTTGCTGGAGCAGAAACCAGAGGTCAAGGTCACAGTGACCTGGAAACATTTGGACTCTCCAGGGTCCAAAATGTATCTACATACCAAATATGGAATGCTACCATAAATAAAATGGGCAATCTGCTGTGGGTGCATTTTTTCAAGAACTGACTCCTGAGATCAAGGTCACAGTGGATGAAAACAGCGAGCGACATTCCATGACTACAACATATATCCACAAATTGAATTTGGGGGTTAATATGGCATATAATATGAGACATGCGCTTACAGGGTTCGCACAGACCTGGAAAAAATGGCCTTGGTCCTGGAAAAAAGTGCCTTTTGTCCTGGAATTTTGTCAAATCATCCTTGAAAATATGAATTAGTCTTTGAAAAATATAAAAATACAACTATTCCTTTCAGATTTATGGGATGCGCTAATTAAACTGTGTGCGAATCGCAAAAAAAAAACTGAATGAAAATCGTTAGATACACGTCAAAGAGCGAGGTGCAATTCGTATTCTATTCTATTCAATTTGTGCGGTAGTCCCGGTTTTTATCACCAGTGTCAGAATCAAAGAAATGGAGTGCGCCTATTCATTTCGCCGCTTCTGACTGAAAAAAGTGCACTTTAAAACGTTGTGTTATACAAAATTGGGAAGAAATTGAGTCCTTGAAAAATGAAAAAGTTCTGGAAAAGTCCTAGACTTCTGTTTTCCCATTTCTGTACGAACCCTGTCTTTAGTTGCTGTCGGTGAGTTGTCTTGTCGTTGAACTGTTTCGTTCCCATAACCACGACCGTTATGCTAACAGTTTGTTTATATAAATAGACAAACCAGGTAGAGGGTATCACTATTCCGACAGAAATGCTTGCGGCGAGAGCAGACCTTTACAGCTCGGATTGCAGTAGATCGGGAATAAAACTTGGACAGTCAATGTTGTTTCTTTCGAAGCAACAACTTTCCACTTCTCTTCATAATTGTTTACACCCTTGCGAGCTGAAAATTTCTTCAAAGCTGACAGACAATTTCCACTGCTCCCCCATACACTTAGGGTCAAGAAAGAAAAAGAAGCCCCCCCCTCCCCCTCTTTCATCGTGAGAAATAAGCTTGCATTTTTTTTCAAATGTTTTCCATATGTTCTAACATCTGTAGATATTCAAGCAAACAAAACAACATAATTTAGATAAAATTGTAAGAATGTAAAAGTTTCAAGGGGGTTGAAGTGGGCTTCTCTTTTTCATTACTGACCCCAAGTGCCTGTGCCCCCAACCCACAAAGCAACAACAACAAACAGCTAACAAAACTAGCAACAGCAACAACGCTACTAGTCTCAGACAAAGATTGGGTGATGCTTCCAAATCTAGTAACTGCTGTACTTAACTAATTGAAGCGTAATGGAATTTCTCATGCTTACAATTTGGTCCAGTCCATTTCTATTTTAAGAGTAGTTGGATGGTATTTTTCTTTTTTATATTCAAATTTTTATAAAACATTCTTAGCCTTATCAGTGGAAATTCTGATCACTGCATCTGATCTGGCTCTGCACTGTTTGTCAATGTCCCACAAAAAGGACACCAGGTTTTAACTGTTTTACAGCGGAAAACAAAACCAAAAAATTGTAAAATTCCTTGTCTATATCAGTCAAGTAAGAAAAGTTTGTTGGGGATTTCATCAAAAGATGATTAGGACAAGTGAAGTACCCCAAAGAGAGACAATTAAAATTTGGTACCAGTTACTTGGACCCATCCGAGCAGTTACCAAGGCATCAACTACAAACTGATGTATTTTCTTGAAGAAACGATTTCTTAATGTTTAAAGAAAACTTCAACAATTACTGTCTCGCAAATTAATATATGTTAATTTTAGCTTTTTTTTTTGTTTTCATGTCAGGCCAACCTTAAAAAAAATGTTGGTTTTTCCGTGGTGCTCCTACCTACCCACCCAAAACAGGCCCTACCCAAAAAATGTTATTGTCTTTCTGAGAATCTTTTTTTATTTATTTTTTTTTTTGTTTTAACAAACCCTTCTTTAAAATCATCAAATCACGGGTGGTAAACCTAGGAACTACCACGAAATTGTGTTAACGTAATTTTGTTCCCAAGCCACATCCGGGACACGTCGTGGTAGTTTCCAGGCCGAAAATTTGATACAGAAAGGTTGGTGTCACTTTCATTTTTATTTTACAACGAAGAACGAACAATGGTGGAATCCGACAATGTGGTTCCGTGTAAATATGTTTCAGCGTCCCCTCTAGCCCAAAATTTTGCTTATAAAATTATTTTCTTTCTTTAGATTCGTGTTTTCCCACTGAGCATCGGACCAACTTTTCCTAAAGTTCGAAGGATTTTAGCCCAAATCTGTCAAATTAAATGGATTTTTATATCAGTTGACGATGGAAATGATAAAAAGACCCTGAAAAAACATTCCTACACAGAAAAAAAATCTGAGCATTTACTCGTAAACGATTCATGCACCGTTCGTCCTGTGTGGTAGTTTCCAGCTCATCGTGGTAGTTAAAATGCTATCGTGTTAGTTTCCAAGACTTTGTAGGATACGTTTCTGAAGTGTTACAAAACATTATAGTGGTTGTGTGTTTCGCATGATAACCCTAGAACTCGTCAATTAATTACCACGGTAAACACATAAATCACATTTCAACACCACGAAGAAGCTAAGCTGAGGACTCAAGAGGTTCAATGTGATGATTGACAGATGGAGATCATGCCCTGGACTGCCAAACAACACCTCTGGAAATCTAAAGCAAAAGAAGGTCATCAGTTGAGCTGTGGTGGACCAAGCAACAGACAAAAAAAATGATATAACAAGAAATATCTTTAAAAAAGATATTCGGCGGCTCTCAAATACTGACGATAAACGCAACCAAATTCGCTGGTTTAGACGAGGGCGCAACACCCTTGGGCCCTTATAGTGCAACGAGAGGATTTACATCGTAGTAGCAAGACTGATATGCCGATAGTCGGTCGGTTGAAAATGTCCGATAAACAAACAATTTTAACACAATTTACTCGAAAAAAACGTTGATTTTTTCTTTGATATTTTCCGACTTGAAAAGGGGATTTTTCATCCGAACATAGGAGAAAAGAAACGTTTTGGCATTGGGAATATAACCGTATAACGGCCAAAAAAGACTATTGTCGAAATATATGAAACAGACTATAATCGTGTCCAGATATGGGAATTGGAAAAGTTACAAATATTTTATTTAAATAACGTAATATTACTGTAAAGTCCATTCGAATTTAGTGGGTTATTTTATAATGCACTTCTTTACTGTGTGCAAGGCATGTAAACAATGATAGTGACAGCAATTTACAAATACGTACTGTACATCGGGGGTTGACCTATATTCGAGACGAGGTCGTTAATACATTTGCATTTTTAGACCAAATGCACAGACTGGTTCTCTGCCATTTACATGTATGTTTTCAAGTTCAGTTTCATGTTTAATAAGATTGTAAGGACATTCTGAGTATCAACCAATGAGAGCATCTTTTTCCAGTCGGTGTGATGAATATTACAATTTAAAAATGCTTCCGATTGGTGAATAATTTAGAGCTAAAGCGATATTAGAACGGCGGCCTTTTGGCCGCCGTAAAAAATTGAGTCACTCGCTACGTTGTTCCATGTTCAGTCAACTTTAAGATAAAATGGCAGGCTAAGACTACTGGCCCAAAGTATTGTCAGTACTTGCGCTTCAGAAAAAAGGGAAATATCCTCAGGTTGGGACACTTTTAATATACATGTGAGTGTGACAATGAACGGGCATGTTATTTGATAATTAAAAAGCATGTTTATTCAAAATCAAAATATGTGAATATCCCTTCTTTTCATTCTTCTCATCATTTCAATCGCCCACTAAAATTAAAATTCAGGCAGTCAGCATTTGTTATCTGACAAAAGGTTGTTTGAAAAGGTCTTTGTATGAATAAGAGGGGTATTCAAGATTCGGCCCGCACACCCTGTCTTTATAAAAATGAAGTAGCCCCTGAATAGTGAACATCTGCTGATGTGAACAACTGCTAAATTCCTACATAGTCTTAGAAACTACCACGATAGCATTTTAACTACCACGATGAGCTGGAAACTACCACACAGGACGAACGGGGCACGAATCGTTTACGAGTAAATGCTCAGATTTTTTTTCTGTGTAGGAATGTTTATTCAGGGTCTTTTATCATTTCCATCGCCAAATGATATAAAATTCCATTTAATTTGACAGATTTGGGCTAAAATCCTTCGAACTTTGGGGAAAGTTGGTGCGATGCTCAGTGGGGAAACACGAATCTTAAGAAAGAAAATAACTTTTCAAACAAAATTTTGGACTAGAGGGGACGCTGAGACATATTTACACGGAACCACATTGTCGGATTTCACCATTGTGCATTCTTAGTTGTAAAATAAAACTAAAATGAAAGTGACACCAACCTTTCTTTAACCAATTTTCGGCCTGGATACTACCACGATGTGTCCCGGGGTATGGCTTGGGAACAAAATTACGTTAACACAATTTCGTGGTAGTTCCTAGGTTTACCACCCGTGCAAATGCTGTATTTTAATTAAAGAAACTGCTACAGAGACTGTTATTATATGCATTCTTACCTTATTTACAGCATTCGTAGACCTCTTAAAGTGATAGCAAGGTCATAAAATTATTCTAAATTTCTAAAAATACCTACCTACCTACCCAAACTGAAATTGATGGGTAGGAGCGCGGCAAACAAATATATTTTTAAGGATGGCCTATTAAAAGTTGCATTCAAGAATATCTCTTTCAAAAAAGTTCATTTGGGTGAAAATTTCCCTGTAAAATTCAAAATTGTAGAATAAAATACTATTTACTGTCTACCTTTGAGTATATAGTATGTATATGGTGTAAAAAAATTTTAGCTGACTGCAAGAAAAAAAATTAAGGTATGCCTGGAAATGATCCGAGAACTCCACAATCACATACCAACTCATTGCACCCACATGACCTTGTGACAGTGACAGCCCATTATAATTTCTGGCAGGACCAAGAGCTGTCAGAACTTGCTACACCATACATGGCCTAAGACAAATAAGGAAAATTTAAACCTTAAAAATTACTTTTTTATTAAAATATCTCACCACATTTGTTTGTTCATCAGCAGATATTGTACTGTACATTTATTAGTAAGTTATGTCTACACCTTTCATATTTTAACAAAAGAACAACACCCCAAATGCTAAAGGTATTTAAAGTAAGTGGCCATGTCACTTTGATTTTGTTTACATCCATTTTGTACATGTACATGCAAACATCTACATGTATCATGAAGCTGTTACAAAGTCTTAATTTAACCCAATGTGATAAATGGATTTGAAAAAATCAGGGAAGGTTATAATCCATTAAGTCTGTGGTATTCAAATGAAAAGTGTTTACACATTTTCCCCTTCAAAATTTTCTGCAAATTTGGGATTTGGACATCCTCAACAATTTGCTTCAAACAGCATCATATGATTCACTGTATGTTTGATTTAAACAAACTTTGCATAACTGGTCCTTATACGGCTCTCATTGATACGACAGATTCATTGATTGATATTTAGTTGCACAAATATACTCCACAGAGGACAGTTACAGGTAAATTGCATTGCATATTATCAAAATCAGGGATAATCCCTGCCCCAAAATGATGATGGGCCCATAAAATAGGCCAATGGCCCATATCCCATTCAAATACATGCGAATTTCCAAATTTTAATGGGCCTTTGGAAATTTTCATGGGCCCTTTGCAAAATTTGATGGTCCCAAGAATCCTTAAAATCTCCATTAGACAGGTATATACGTATTCCATACCTGGAGTTTTTGCGCAGGGCGCAAAACATCCACTATTGGATTATTTGAGCTTTTTATAATAATCATTTGTTGGATTTTTTGCGCATATACGCAAATCCTTAATATAGACGTGGAAGATTTTTGCGTACATGCGCAGAAATTCCTAATAATGATTTCGGATAACAAAGTCTTCCAACGCTGGATTATTTGCGCATATACGAAAATCCTTAATAGAGACGTGGAAGATTTTTGCGTACATGCGCAGAAACTCCTAATAATGATTTCGTATAACAAAGTCTTCCAACGCTGGATTATTTGCGCATATACGCAAATTCTTACTAGAAACGTGGAAGTTTTTTGCGTACGTGCGCAGAAATTCCTTATAGTGATTTTGGATAACAAAGTCTTCCAGCGCTGGATAATTTGCGCATACACGCAGATATTTTTACAGAGACGAGGAAATTTTTTGCGTACGTGCGCAGAAACTCCTAAATCAATAGCAAATTGTATAATTCCCTTTGGATACGTGTAAATATTCTGCGCATCATTGTTGTTGGATTTTGTGCACTGATATATGCGCCAAATCGAAATAGAGACATGGAATTTTTCGCGTACATACGCAGAAAATCCTAATAGTGAAGTCCTCTAACTTTGGATTGTTTGCGCGAAAAATGCCATGTCTTTAAAGAGAATTATACAAATCGCTATTGATCTAGAGGAGTTTCTGCGCACGGATTTTTTGCGCAAATAATCCAGCATTGGAAGACAAATGATTATTAGGAATATCTGCGTACGTACGCAGAATACATCCATGCCTATGTTCTTGGTCATATGCGCAAAATATCCAGCATTGGAAGACAAATAATTATTAGGAATATCTGCGTACGTGCGCAGAATACATCCATGTCTCTATGAGGTACTTGCTCATATGCGCAGATAATCTAGCGTTGGACGATCAAAATCATTATTAGGAATATCTGCGTACGTGCGCAGAATATACCCATGCGCCTATTTGCTTGCGCAAACAATCCAGCATTGGAAGACAAATGATTATTAGGAATATCTGCGTACGTACACAGAATACATCCCATGTGTCTATGTTCTTGGACATTTGCGCAAAAAATCCAGAGTTGGAAGTCCAAATTCATAATGGGTAATATCTGCGTACGTGCGCAGATAATATCCGGCGAAAATGATCAACTTATCATTTGTTTTAATCAGTGGTAATAATCATATCTCTAAATGCGCGAATAATCCAGCATGGAAGACTTTGATAATTTTCATTTTAAGATCAAGATTTCGAATGGACGCAAATGAACTCCAACTTTGCGTGCGCACAAATGATCCAATTAGCTAATAGCCTTCTGCGTATCTACGCACAAACTCCAATCATGTACAAATGGATTTTTTGCGCTGTACGCAGATAATCCACTAAAGAAAGCTTTTCAGTGCACACATAAGCAAAAATTCCACTACAGGATGTTTTGCGCCCTGCGCAGAAACTCCAAATTTGGATCAATACATACCTCTCTTATGCATAAGAGCACAATTGACATGAGATTTGAATAGCTTATACCTGAGGCCAGCCAAAAATATAAGTCAGTTTTAGCAAAACAATGATAGTTTTCTCACAAAATGGATTGGGCCCATCCCAGGATTATCCCTGTGAAAATCTGACCAGGATTATCCCTGTGAAAATCTGACCAGATTTTAATGTATTCTCAAATTAAAACCCATTTAAAGGTTCGCCATATGCACCCACTCTGATTATTTCAGCCCATTTCCCATTCAAATGCATGCAATGTTTTGAATTTATATGGGCCTTTTGAAATTGTAATGGGCCCAAAAATCTGCAGAGCAAGTTTAATAATAGGTTGGATAGCTTATGAATATATGGAGCCAAGCCAAAAAAGGACACACTTTAGCTTTTTACAAATAGTTTTCTCAAAATATGGTTCTACTCTAGTCCCCAGGAGGGAGCGGGGGTACTCTCAATTTTCTTGCTACATAGGCTCGGCCCTAGCATCTACTAGTTACAAAAAAAATATCAGGCATATCAGATATACAAAGAAAATGTTTGAAAATTTAGCATGCCCAAAAAATATTCCCGGGCCATTCTGTTCCACCAGAAACCACTAAAAAGGTTCTTTGACAAACAGTGACAACCCAGATAGGGTAATGCCATATGATGGTGACATTTCATCAGGGTCTGCATAGTTTTCTAAAACAAAATCTATCTTCAGGGAAAGAAATACAACATTTTTTGGGGAAATATAACCTTTGACCCCTCAATATATATAATGGACCATCCTGACTTAAATATTTCAAACTTTATGGAAAATTACATTGGTCTTTAATAAAAGGTATATGATAAATTTACTCTATTTCAATATTTCGGCCAAAGGCCTTTTTCAAGAAAAAACATGCACTTTAGTATCAACTACATAGTCTCTGTTCCACCATTTTTAATTTGTTTATATTGATGTGTGACATCACGTTGACATGAACGTAACGCCACGACGTCGCACCGCTTTTCCCGTAAAAAATACATGTTTCATGCTCACCCTTACCAGGCATGAAATCCATCATGCTCACAAGTACCCAAATTTGTATTCTCATACTTATTTGCATGACAACACAACACTCGGAGCCCGGAAACAAACCCCCTCATCTTTTAAGCATATATAGTTTGCATGTTTATGAGGGGGTTTGTTTCCGGGCTCCGAGTGTTGTGTTGTCATGCAAATAAGTATGAGAATACAAATTTGGGTACTTGTGAGCATGATGGATTTCATGCCTGGTAAGGGTGAGCATGAAACATGTATTTTTTACGGGAAAAGCGGAGCGACGTCGTGGCGTTACGTTCATGTCAACGATGTCACACATCAATATAAACAAATTCAAAATGGTGGAACAGAGACTATGTAGTTGATACTAAAGTGCATGTTTTTTCTTGAAAAAGGCCTTTGGCCGAAATATTGAAATAGAGTAAATTTATCATATGTGTTTAACATTATTCCCTATGGAATATAAATGAATATTATTTTAATAAAAGGGTTAATAGGTAGAGTAAAGTTGCATGTGGCTTTTGGTGAGAGAGATAAATTGCATTGCACATCAAAGTCTGACCAGCTTTTAATGTATTCTCAAAATAATTCCCATTCAAAGGTTCTGGCATGCCCTCCTACTTTGATTAATTTAGCCATTGCATGTAAGTTTTTTTTTTTTTTTTATTTTATATGGGCCTTTTGAAATTTTGATGGACCAAATAGGTTCTACTCCCCATGAGGGGGTGGGGAGCTACTTTCAATTGTTCTTGCTACATAGGCTGAGCACCAGCATCAACTGTTTACAAAAACATATCGGGCATATCAGGCATACCAAGAAAATATTTGAAAATTTAACATGTTTTTTTTCACCAGAAACCACAAAACAGGTACTTCAGATGACAAATAGTGAAGACCCAGATGAAATGTCACATGATGTGACATTTCATCAAGGTCTGCATTGAAAGAAATAAACATTTTTTAAAAATATAATCTTTGACCCCTCAATATATACAATGGTCCAACCTGACTTAACCTGTTTTAAGGAAAATTCCATTGGTCTTAACATATTTGATATGTGGCTTTTGATGAAAAAGTAGGAACATGTGGGGATCATTTCAAGAAAAAAAGAAGGAAAGTAGAAAGAATCTGATGATAAAAAGTAGGACTTTTCCCTCTAAATGAGCAGCTTTTTCCTAAAAAGTAACCCCCAGTAGCAGAAAAATGTGTATGTGGCAGCTGACAGCCATAACAAGATTGGAAGTTGCTAAATATGAGTCTCCTAATTTATAAGGCTAGGTCCTACTGCACATAGGAGGCTTGAATAGGGGGATACAAAATATCTCATATCCCTTGAAGTAAACAGGCAAGTATCCCTTAAAAACTGGCAAATATCCCCGTAATTAATTTTCCTAAATATTCAATATCCCTGAATGTAACCAAAATATTGAACACAGTTTCCCATATCCCTGGAAGTAAAATAGATAGTATCTTATATCCCTGGAAGTAAAGTGGCAAATATCCTTTATCCCTAAAACCCCTATACAAGCCTCACCTAGGGCCCCAGAAACTGTAGAGTAAATGCTGCAAATTCTGAATATCAATTATAAGTATAATAATTATGAATATGGCAGTGTAGGAATAGTAAATGTATAGTAGAAATTTTCTTAATAGGAGTAGGAAAAATTAGGAAGAGGTAAAAAGAAAAAAATAGGCAAGTAGGAATACTTTTGATGGAGTAGGAATACTTTTGATGGACCAAATAGGTTCTACTCCCCATGAGGGGGGTGAGGAGCTACTCTCAGAATCTGATGATAAAAAGTAGGACTTTCCCCTCTTAATTAGCATCTTTAGTTTTAGTAACCCCACAGTGACAGAAAAATGTGTATGTGGCAGCTGACAGCCATAACAAGATTTGAAGCCACTAAATATGTGTCTCCTAATTTATAAGGTTAGTGTTCTACTGCGCCTAGGCCCCTAGAAACTGTAGGGTAAATGCTGCAAATTCTGAATATCAATAATAAGTATGATAATTATGAATATGGCATTTTTATGACAAAAAATGTAGGAATAGTAAGTTTATAGTAGGAATTTTCTTAATAAGAGTAGGAAAAAATTAGGAAGAGGTAAAAAAAAAATAGGCAAAGTAGGAATACTTGTAAGCCATTCATTAATTAAGGCTTAATGCACCAGTCATTTGTATCCACGGCCCCCAACCTACAGGGGTAGCCATTGAATAGGTGGGCTGAGGTGCAGGGTAATTACTTTTTGATTGTCCCCGCAGTGCCGGGATTATTACATTGGGAAACTTAACCCTGGAGCTAAGAGCAGGGTAACCTGGGTTGTTATCATCAGCTTGGCCCCACAAGGTGGGGCTTATACCAAGGCTCTGAAAAGTGAAAAGTCATTATCCCATCCTTCCCCGTAGGTGGGGGAGCAGTGGATACAAATGACTGGTGCATAAGACAGTCAACAATATTTCAGTCATGAGGGAGAGAGAAAAAAATAGGATAATCAGACTGAAGGGCCTTGCCCTGACCCCCTCCCAAATTTGCCCCTTTTATCCTGTCAACAGGTCAAATATGTCAGTGCTACCTCTCTGAAAGCTGCATGATCAGAGACTGCACCACCCAACCATCCACTTTTGTAAGTCTACCAGAAAAAAATCGGCCAAGCCTCAATGTTTGACATGTATTATAAGTATACCAAAGTGCCCCCCCCCCCGTCCTGGGTTCAGACAGGTCACCATCCAGCCTAGATTTTGAATCTTTCAGGTATAAATAACACCAACGCTCCCAAGCTATGTTACACGATGCATTACACAGTCACCGTGGGAAAAACAGAATGTCTCATTTCGTACACAGTAGGTCTATATGTATATCTGTGTGAAGCAGAAAAACCCTACCGAAGACTATAGATCACACTGGTCAATGTAAACGCACCGGTGGTTGCTACAACGAGCTGGTGGTTGCATTTTTTAGCACCGGTGGTGGCGTAAAAGGTAAAAAAATCTATACCTGTTGACTTTATTATTTATTTATAAACTTGCATTTATTTTATTTGTGATGACACCTGGCGCACAGACCACCGGTAACATTGCAGTTTATGGCTCTGCCAAGCAATTGGTGATATAATTCATGGTTTGGACTGCAAATCCAACAAAGTTCTGGAGTTTTGCCGTGAGAGGTGCTTTTTTCTAGTGTAACTGCCTAAATTGAGTGAAATCTGCATGTCTAAGCGCAGCTGTTGTCATATTCCCATGAAATAACATCAAAAAACCGATTAATACTTTGGGGTTTTTTCTTGGTCAACTAGCAAATGTTTTATTGAGGATTTTTTATTACAACGCACTGGGAGCATTTTTTGACGCATTGATACAACGCACTGATGGTTGCACAGAATTCCTGTGGTTGCTGGTGCAGACTTACCACAACATTCGCTGTTCGCATAAACGTTGCAAAAATCGCCATTTCAACCAGCACATGATATTTCGATACTGTATAGAAGGCTCAGGCGAGCCTGTGCAAACGTGCATACTCCCAAGAGCCTTTGCTGCCAGCACAAGAGATCTTGATATTTATTACATTGTCCAGTAACTGCTTGCGCAAATGTGCAGACTCACCAGAGTATTCGCTGCTGGCGTGAATTGCACACAAATCGCCATTTAAGGCAGCACAAGAGATTTTGTACAGTGACGAAGGCTAAGGTAAGCCTGTGCAAATGTGCAGACTCGCCAGATCCTTCGCTGCTCGCACAAAATGGCATTCAATCGCCATTTGAGTCACCACATGAGAATTTTAAACTGTGACGAAGGCTCAGACTAGACCGAGCAAATGTGGCCAAAGCCATCGATGTTCGCATGAATGACACCCAAAAATAGTGAGTATCACAATCACAAACTGCAGACAAACCCATGGCACTGACAGGAATAGCCACACAACAATCACGAGACACCACGAAGACAAACTAAGCAAAGCAGCCAGCCTTCTCTCTTCCCCATCAAGATGATTGCAAAACAAGAATGGACATAAAGTAACAAAATATAGAACAATTACAGAATCCTATAATGGGAGTAACAATCAACAACGAATCAACAACAACAGAATCACTGCCTTAGAACAGACAGCAGCCTATATCTCTGGGGTGCTAAAATTGCGTTTCACTGGTACCAAATCTTCGCCCTAGAATCTGCTGTTGTTTAGGCACAAAATTTTTAAGCTCGCATGGAGGCTTCTTAACTATTGTAATGTAGCATAACTGACAAACAATCTCATTAAATTAAAAGTTTTGGGGCCAATCTGAAAAATAGGCGGAAACACTCTCAAAGTGCGAACAGGGCTAGCTCTGGAGCATCTCTGGTGAGGCTTAACATTTGCAGAGTCACGCTTGAGCCTTCATCAGTGTACAAAAACCACAAAATCTATGCCTATTGACTGTATGATTTCTTTATAAGCTTGCATTTATTTTACTTTTGATGACCCAATGCGCACAAACCGTCAGAAACATTGCAGTTTAAGGCTCTGCCATGCAATTGGCGTTTTAATTCATGGTTTGACCGACAAATCCGACACAGTTGTGGAGTTTGACAGTGACAGGTGCTTTTTTTTTTATTGTGACTGCCTAACTTCAGGAAATTCTGCATGTCTAAGTACAGCTGCAGCTATGTTATCATAGTCCCATGAAATAACATCCAAAAACGATTACTACCTTCTATTTTTTCTATGCAGAGAAGGCTCTGGTGAGTCTGTACATTTGCACAGGGTGACCTGAGTCTTCTTCCTGGTACTGAAATATCATGTGCTAGCTCAAATAACGATTTATGTACCGTTTATAAGAACAGTGAATGCTGTGGTGAGGCTGCACCAGCAACCACAGGAATTCTGTGCAACCATCAGTGCGTTGTATCAATGCGTCAAAAAATGCTCCCAGTGCGTTGTAATAAAAATTCCTCAATGAAACATTTGCTAATTTACAAAGAAAAAAAACAACAAAGTAGTAATCGTTTTTTTGGATGTTATTTCATGGAAATATGACAACAGCTGCGCTTAGACGTGCAGATTTCACTCAATTTTGGCAGTTAAATTAGAAAAAGCACCTGTCACGGCAAAACTCCAGAACTTTGTTGGATTTGCAGTCCAAACCATGAATTAAATCACAAATTGCTTGGCAGAGCCATAAACTGCAATGTTACCGGTGGTCTGTGCGCCAGGTGTCATCACAAATAAAATAAATGCAAGTTTATAAATAAATAATAAAGTCAACAGGTATAGATTTTTTTACCTTTTACGCCACCACCGGTGCTGAAAAATGCAACCACCAGCTCGTTGTAGCAACCACCGGTGCGTTTACATTGACCAGTGTGTAGATATAGATCCAAATCCAAATGAAAACAGACTGAAAAGCAACATTTTGAATAACAATTTAAGTTAACAAATGCAACTTATTTCCGGTAAAATGGTTGACCCTTGCCCGCATAAATATCTCCCTTGAGAAATAATGGACAAGTCAGGATAGATTAGATTGAGGGGCTCTTTTTGGGAAACATTACTTTGCGGGTTCTCTTTGGGGATAGCACTGCTGATGCGACAAGGATTTATCCATCTATAAATGGTAGGGAAATCGCTGTGCAGTCTTTTTTTGCAACAATACCATCAAAGATATATTATTATTGCGATTTTTTTTAATGTTCAATATCCAATCGACTTAGCCAATATTTGCTGTGTGTATTGCGTCCCGAAGTGCGTTGTGAAACACGAGCAGCGATTGGATGATTTAAAAATAGAACAATCCGGAAAACCGACGTCAGAGAAGATAACCTCTCACGGGTCAGTGTCAGATCTACCGGCGGACATAGTAAGCGTAGATCGGGTTTTAATCAGATTGTACACACAGCTGTAACCCGACGTTTTTAAGGCGGCATGTGTATCTTATATGGAGACAGTAGGCGTCTTTGACCTTCATACGGGACATGTGCGCTATGGTTTAGCATGATAACATTGGTTAGGTCCATTAACACGGCCTCCAATCTCGGCCTCCTTCTCCAAAAAGAGCAGAGCGTAAAGTGAGGCGAAGGCCCTTCCGGGAAGCAGGCAGTGGGCAAAACAATGGAACACGGTAAGTTGTGTTGACACATTTTCAATCATAAGTAAATTTTCAGCGCAAAACTCGAAAATCTAAGAATGCTATGCTTCGGGCAATTGTTCAAGCTATCCGTAGAGCATGCTGTTTGCACATTTGAACTTAGTTTGTAAGCGTGAGAGTTTTTCTCCCGTTGCACAGTTGTCCAAGAAACGGTGGTTCCCGCATGGTTTTGCCTTCTAACCAAACGTATAGTAGCGTTTGGACCCTTATTCATACTACCGAGGCCCCTCCACACCCATGTTGTCCCAAATGCAATTTTTCGAGATATTTCAATGATAATTGAGTGATTTAGAGCCAAATTTCTTTAGGAGCAGGAGGCGAAGGGCAGGAGAAGCAGGCTGGGAGAGGAGAAGCAGGTGGCGATGAAATCAAAATTTGCATTGATTTTGCTTATTTTTAATAATATACTTATCCAATCGGTCGCTGGACATTTCGGCCCATAACAATTTCGGCCCATGTCAATTTCGGCCCATAACCAAATCGGCCTATACAATTTCGATGTTCGAATCAAACTTTAGCCACTATAGTACGAACTATAGTTCGATTCGAAGTGCGCCACTGTCGTCCGGGTAAGAGTTACACATACACACACAAATATTTTAAGCCGCATCTTAATCATGCGATCGATAAAGCAGCCAACAGGGCAAACATTTAACGCAACTTTGTAGGGACGTAATAGTTGGTAAACATTATTGAGAATAACTCATTTATAAATGAATATTCGGAAGACATTTTGTATATCTTATAAACATTTATTTGCGGAAAAAAAACATACAGCTGTCAACGTTTTTTGATAGCGAAAATCTCAAAGAAGACTGAATGCGTCACCAGGACAAAATGGGTTTATAAAAATGAGATAAGTAAGTGACAAACCAAATGCTGTTTTTATATAAACGTCAAGAGTCAGCAAGAATGGGTTTATAGGCCCCCATCGGTAAAAAGATGTGTTTAGATATTTAATAATTATGTTGATTTAAGTAAGAGTCTGTCAATTTGGACTATCTATTTATGATTTATAGGCGTAGGAGTCTCGTAGAACGGTCAGTGGGGCGCCCCGATGTTCAAATTTCAAGGAACACTTGGTTTGAATTCCTTTTTTTTCTGCGTCTAAGTCTTTCGCACCATCAGTAATTGTTGCTCTTAATCAAAGCTTGAGAGGGGGTGGGTATAAAACAGAGGTTCGACCCAGTCTGAGATTTTTGATAATCCTTTTCCCAAGAACTTAGGGAGAAATTCACAAGTATCACTAATCTGTGAGCATTACATGATTCCAATGAGAAAAAAAGTGAACCACACATTACGTTGGTGGTGGCATTTAAAGCGAAGTAATTTCGATTTATTTAAATGTTTTGAAATATTCATACATGCAAGTTTGATATAGATTGGATAAGTATATTATTAAAAATAAGCAAAATCAATGCAAATTTTGATTTCATCGCCGCCTGCTTCTCCTCTCCCAGCCTGCTTCTCCTGCCCTTCGCCTCTTGCTCCTAAAGAAATTTGGCTCTAAATCACTCAATTATCATTGAAATATCTCGAAAAATTGCATTTGGGACAACATGGGTGTGGAGGGGCCTCGGTAGTATGAATAAGGGTCCAAACGCTACTATACGTTTGGTTAGAAGGCAAAACCATGCGGGAACCACCGTTTCTTGGACAACTGTGCAACGGGAGAAAAACTCTCACGCTTACAAACTAAGTTCAAATGTGCAAACAGCATGCTCTACGGATAGCTTGAACAATTGCCCGAAGCATAGCATTCTTAGATTTTCGAGTTTTGCGCTGAAAATTTACTTATGATTGTAAATGTGTCAACACAACTTACCGTGTTCCATTGTTTTGCCCACTGCCTGCTTCCCGGAAGGGCCTTCGCATCACTTTACGCTCTGCTCTTTTTGGAGAAGGAGGCCGAGATTGGAGGCCGTGATTAAGGGCCTACCCACAAAATATAATTTCAGAATTGGAGCTGTTCATGGAGGAGCATGTGAGCGAATGTAACCAATCATGCGACTTCTGTCTAAAATTAATCTGATGTCATTTGTAAATATAGATTTCTGGTATCCCAGTCTATTTTATTCTCATTGCATCATTTGTAGAGAATATATTACCGTAATATCAAGCAAGAACTAGCCTTTCAGTTGAGTTACAAGCTTTGCTTGCTTTTTATTCCATACATCAAACTATGAAAATGAATGATCTATGATATACAAAACTATTAAGA
Organism: Loripinus fragilis; assembly: GCA_964019695.1. Lineage (NCBI taxonomy): Eukaryota > Metazoa > Mollusca > Bivalvia > Lucinida > Lucinidae > Loripinus > Loripinus fragilis. The sequence continues at coordinate 24,406,453 of OZ026531.1, forward strand.
AAGGTTCTGTGCCCAGGGGGGGGGGGGGGTACTCTAATTTTTTCCCCATACGTAGGCTCGGACCCAGCATCTAAAAATATCAGGAAATTTAAGTGCCCCAAAAAAATATTTGGAATTTTAGAAACCCAAAAAAATATCCCAATTCTGTACCTTGGCCTTAAAAAAAACCTAAATTGCATAGAAATGACCCTCAAACTAGCCCAATTTTGTGGTGACCTCAAAAAATATCCACAAAATCTCCATACCCCCAAAAAATATTCATTTTTCTGAAAACCCAAAAAAATATTGAAATTCAAATTTTTGAACCCCCAAAAAATGGGCCGAGCCTATGTATGTGTGAAAGGGTAACCCTAAAATGCGTAAAGGACTCCTTTTCGCGTAAAGGGCTCCTTTTCGCGAAAAGGAGTTTTATTTTTGCGAAAAGGACTTTTATTATGGCTTAAACTATTTATTAGGATTATCTTCGATATTTAATATTATAAAACTGAAGTTAAACGATATTAATCTATCAATATATGCAGTAGAAATCGTTTTTTGAAGCGATATTTCACGGAAATGGCAGAAATATGACTAACGCAAAGGAGTCTCAATATTAAGAAAAGGACTTTTTATCTTATCTATTTTTTACTTATTTAGTTATCTATATATATATTTATTTAATAATTTATTTATTTGATTTGCATAATAGTAAGCGAACAGATATCTAGTGTTCAAAAATACAATTCGAAAAAGCACCTGTGTACAATACATTATATAGCCTTGCGAAAAGGATTGTCGATACCGTCTGAGAATAGATGTTTGAATATCCATGTCCGTTTGCATGCTATTATTTTTAAGGAATACGGCAGAATAAGTATTGCCTGAATAAATCAAATCTCCAGATGTCGAATAATGAGTATAAGAGACAATTGCACCATATAAAGTTGACTTTGAAAAAGGACTCAATTCCGCGCAAAAGAGTTTTATTCTTACGAAACGGACCTCGTTTTTCGGATAAAACTGCGTAAAGGACTTGATCTTCATATATTACGTTCACGAAAAGACCCTGGACTTTGAACGATTTATTGCCTGGTAATAAATACTTCCCTGAGTTATGTTTATAACTGATCTTAATAGGTTGGCATTTTGCGAAAATGAAACATAAGGACATCGAGATATTTATACGTTTAAAACCATTAAATCACATTTAAGGTCTTTTTTTGTCTTTTTTCAGACTTGTCTGCAAAGGCAACATTTTTTTAATTTAACCTTAAAAAATAGAAAACGGTTTTGAAGGCTAAAATGTGCCCTAGAATGCACCAAATTGCACCAATTTTTCATTATTATTTACGGGGGGGGGGGGGGCATGCTCCCGGACGCCCTAACATGGCTTAGCACATTCTGTGCTCGCAGGAAAATACTTCATGTTTCAAATATGATGAAAAAGATTTGTATTTTGAGACATGTTGGAAGGAAACCTAGAAGTTCGAATCATCTCCTACAAGCAAATATTATGCCAAGTTTAATATTTTTGTGTGCACTGGAAATATGAGGCCCATTATTTAATATTTTACGCTAAGTTCGACCCAACGCCTACCTTAAAGCAGTGAGGGTTCTAGAGAGAATGTGCCCATGCTCAGACTCATATGAGCCTTCGCTGCTCGAGAGGAATATAAGTTGCTGAAAATTGTCATATTTTATTTCAGCGCCCATTTCTATCCCGTTTTAATGCGGTGAGGCTCTAGCGAGAACGTGCCCATGTGCAGACATATATGAGCCTTCGCTGCTCGAGAGGATAAGTGTTATATATCATTCCGTCCACAATCATCTGCTTCTAATTATAGGTTTAGATAAACACCATTTTTGAGCGTATAATTGTCAATATTTTCTTACCCACCAATTTTAACTTATGTTTTGGGTGCTCAAAAGAACCGTCTCATAGAGATGTTCTTTTGAGTACCCACAATATAGGTTTTGGATGAGAACTAAGAAAATTTATGTTTTGTTACGCACTCTTAACAGTTGGGCCTCGTCGCGAGAAAACATGTCTTCGGGATTTCCGCCAATGCGAGTTTCAAACCAGTACCCTCAGCTACAGAGACTAGCTAGAAAATTGAAATTTCACCTGTAAGAAGTTTACATACGGTACTTTCCAAAACGCGATTAACAAAGGCGCTGATCAGACTGTGCGGATACGCAGGCTGATCTGCGCCTGTGTTGTTCGCGTCGTGGCCCAACTAAAGGCATGTAAACCCAATGTCGTCTGCTGATAGCATTTACCCAGATAAAATGTCGGGCCTGATCTAGATAACTCATGTTAGACACAATCACACAATCACAACGTTAACAATAGTAATCAACAACCAAACAAGCCGCTTTTTTCATTCCTAACCTTGTTAGGTTAATATGTTAATCGGCCATGTTTATTGTCAATGCTTCAGAGAATGTGATAAGCTATTGTCATCCGTTCTTTAATTGGGGACACGCGTGCGATGATAGTTCATTTGAGCCGCGACATGAGCTTTCCAACAATGTGGCACTATTTTGATTAAGAAGCTCCAAATAATTTTCCGTTAGTAGTTAAACGTTCGTGGAATATTTAAGCGACTATCAAGGGCTCTGGTCAGACTTTGCATATGCACAGTCTGGTCTAGGCTTTTGCTTGTTGCAAATAACACATTGTTGGAAATCTCAAGTCACGCCTCATTTATGATTGTGGCAATACACATTGTTGCAGAAGTTGTACACAAAAAAAAAAACTTAAGTAAATTTCAGTTCAGTATATTTATATGGATTATGTCTCCACTATGGTCGAAAAAGACAAGTGTAGCTGCTACAGATTGAGAGAAATATTATAATTCTGCACAGAAAAAAAAAACATTATGATTTCATAGTCATACCTTCTCGTTTGGTGCTGGCTGTAAACTATGGGTTGGTGAGCATTTCACGTCCATATGCTAACATGACAGGTCGACTGCTATATCTTGTTAGTAGTTTTACTATTTAGATGAATGAATTTTCTCAACACTGCTCAGTTATCTAGCATATCGTAAGAATATTATAATGCAAATTGCGTTTTCGGTAAATCAACTGATCCCTATATTTTCTTCAAGTCCATCGGCTAAGATGATAGATCAACTCATATTCTTCAGACGAGTTATTTTATACCAATAATTGTTGTCTCATATCATAGGTTAAAATACAGTGTGCGTTTTTGGTAGGCATTATAAATACTCCAAAGTCCAGGCTCTTTTCGTGAACGTAATATATGAAGACCAAGTCCTTTGCGCATTTTTAACCGAAAAACGAGGTCCTTTTCGTAAGAATAAAACTACTTTACGCGGAATTGAGTCCTTTTCAAATTCAACTTTGTATGGTGCAATTGTCTCAAAATCTCAATATTCGACATCTGTAGATTTGATTATACTCACTTCTAGTATGGGTATTCAAACATAGTCCCAGACGATATCGACAGTCCTTTTCGCAAGGCTATATAATGTATCGTACACAGGTGCTTTTTCGAATTATATTTTTGAACACTAGATTTCTGCTCGCTTACTATTGTTCAAATTAAAGAAATAAATTATTAAATAAATAGATAATTAAATAAGAATAAAAATAGATCAGATACAAAGTCCTTTTCTTAATAATGAAACTCCTTTTCGTTAGTCATATTTCTGCCATTTCCGTGAAATATAGTTTCAAAAACGATTTCTACTGCATATATTGATAGATTAATATCGTTTAACTTCAGTTTTATAATATTAAATATCAAAGATAATCCTAATAAACAGTTTTAGCCATAATTAAAGTCCTTTTCGCAAAAATAAAACTCCTTTTCGCGAAAAGGAGTCCTTTACGCGAAAAGGAGTCCTTTACGCATTTTAGGGTCACCGTGTGTGAAAATACCAGAGTACTCCCCCCCCCCCCCCCCCCTGGGGTTCTGTGCTACTGTCTTATTTCGCCCATTGTGAAAAAATATAGTTTGACCATGAAAATGTCTATTGGCTCCATCACTCCCCCTACCCTACCCTACCCCCACCCCCCTTACTTAAAGAAATAATATTTCTAATCTCAACTGTCATGTGATTTTCACACTTTCTCTTATTTCTAATGGCCAATTTAAATCATTACTTACAGTTAATTTCGTCAATAATGCATTTTATTTTATACTTAGCAGTGAATTCAATGCATATCAAATGTGAATCGAATCAGTATTTTTCTACAGTGAAAAAATATCGTATTTTTTCACTAGTGACTGATTGCGGTCGGCCGTGGCCGGCCGCTTATATAAACATCATTCAAAACACACATCAAATTCGGGTTTTGACAGAAGCTTTATGCCGTGCTCAGGCTATATTTTATTCGCTGCCGAACAACGAGTGGGGTACCAAATATCGTGGGTTAACCTACAGCGCGAAGTAAACTGTCCGTGAAATCTGTAGTTTCACAAAGAAGGCGTCAATTTGCCCTGTCGCTTATATAAACGCAATAAGTATTTGCTTTTCAAAAAAGCTGGCGAAAGTAAAACGTCCCAAAGTCAAAACGTCCTTGATTGGCAAAGAGTGCAAGCGAACTTCACATCAGTAAACGCACTTCTGTGGTTGTCATCCACATCTGATTACATAGAATTACTATGAATTCAGGCACTGTCTTATGACGGTCATGACAAACAGGTTTTATGCCCCCAAAGGGAGGCATATAGTAATAAAACTGACTGTCCTTAGTGTTCTAGGTGTTTGAGTGTTCATATCATATGCGGAGTATATCTCCTATATTATTTTAGGCAGGAATGCCAAAATTCGTGTCTTAATGCATTTAGGGTCATGGAGCGTCACGCACCTTTACCACTGCCATCAGATCTAGAAAAATCGTGTCCACAAGCATACATCCTAGGAATCCCAAATTTGATTTGTGAACACATCTTGGGGTCACGGAGTCTGTACATACACAGTTAAGCGACCACTGTGACCTTGATTTACTGGCATTAGTTTTAAGAAAAATGTGCTGTCTAGTGTTGTCAAATGATTTTCCATAAATGTGTCGCATGCTAGATACATTACCATAACATACCATGATTAAGCTGGGTGCTTTCAAAAGATCAAGCAACAACTCGCTGGACGCATGTGTTAAATGGTAACAAATCACAGTTCAGATGTTAATAACCAGGGCTTAGAATAAATCTACATGGACAAGCTCTAGAAGTTCAAAATGGAAGCATGCAGTGGGCAAGCCTACATACAATGATAGGGCTAAGCGACCGCCAGCTTTTTTGAAAAGCTAATACTTGTACGATTTATATTTTCACTGTAGCGAGCCGGAACTACTTTTTTCTTGTTTACATTCCCAACAAGATTTGCCCCCCTTGCGACTTGGCTACTAGCCAACTATCAGCCATTGATCGAGAAAACGGCGTCTATTTGTAAACACCAATAACAAAGATATTGCTAGAGTTAAACACAGAGTATTAACATGGAACAAATAGATTTTATGAATCAAGAAATAAGTATATTTGAAGAAACTGAACTTACTGATACAGATCTTCTCAATGCTGTAGAGTTATTGTCATATCCAGCAGCAGCACCTCAAACCAGAACAACAACAACCACTTCCAGCAGATTCTTTCCCCATGTTCCTTTGGATGTTTTTTTAGAACAGCAACAGAATTCAAACACAAAAAGAAAAACCACTAATGATTTAAACCTATTCCAGACCTATCTCACTTCTCAAAATGAATCAAGATTCCCACAGTTTATACCACCAGCAGAGTTGTCAGAATTCATCTCTGGATTTCTGTTCTCAGTTCGTAGAAAAAATGGAGAAGAATTTGAGCCAACAACTCTCCGATCTTTCTTTTCCTCTATAAACAGGCATCTTATCTCAAATGGCTATAAGTTTTCTTTAATGACAGATGCCCAGTTCAGAAGGAGTAGAGACATTCTGGCTGCAAAGCAGAAGCAACTGAAGTGTATGGGAAAAGGTAATCAGCCTAAGGCTGCAGATGAAATAACTGATGATGATATTGATGTTATGTACGAGAAACAAGTTCTAGGTCCAGCCAGTCCAAGCTCTCTAATATACTCAATGTGGATGATGTGCACATTGCAGTTTGGCATGAGGACTGGCAAAGAGACTCATGATCCACGTTGGAGAGATGTTGCTTTAAGAATTGATGATGATGGGCATGAGTATATTGTATACACACAAGAGCGACAGACAAAGACTCGCACAGGTGCTAATCCCAGAGACATAAGACAAACCAAACCAAGGGCGTACGCCATTCCTGATGTTCCTAACAGAGATCCTGTAGGTTTATACAAAAAGTTTAGGGGACTACGCCCTATGGAGATGCTGGAACCCGACAGTCCATTTTTTCTCTCAATTAACTATGCTCCCAAACCTGGACATGCATGGTACAAGAAAATTCCCATGGGAATAAACAAGCTATATGCAGTTATGAATGAGCTGAAGGAAGGTGCTGGGCTTCAGGTCACCGACAGACGACTCACTCCTTACAGGTGAAAACTTCCAAACGTATCCGATGTATACCGAATTATCAACACATAATTGAACAGCTGAGCTCTTTGACACAAAACTCCAGACCTCAAAGATGATTTCCTTTTTTATACTGTCTGACCTTCCTCCTATTTATACACTGCTCCAAAGCTGAGTTCCAAGATGATGAAACAATGCATGGCAAGCTGTATAAGGAAATGTTTACAAAATTGATGATTGCTGAAGTAATAATCCAGCCAAACACCATTTTTGCAACAACCAGCCAATGCATATATATCTACAATGTCTTTGCTTTCCCTGAAAATAAAAAACAAAAAACAAAAGTGAACTAAGGCTTAGGTTACACATTTTATAACACACCTCATTATAACAGATTTGGATATAGCAGGGTCATGTTGTGGTTTCAATTTCGTTTACCACAGAATTTTTTTCGGGAAAGATATAGCAAGAGATTTGCAAATTTTCTACAAGAATTATTGGAAAATGACCACAAAACTATCATTTTTTTTTATATTTCCCATGGTCCACTCTTACAAAGAGGGTCTAACATAAGTGCGTATGATTTATTGAATTTATTATACGAGTTGAGGAAAAAAAGAGATTAAACGCGAGGCTTGCCGAGCATTTCATATCTTTACACAATAAGTTTAATAAATTCAATAAAACAGAAGCATGAAATTGTTAGATTCTATTAACATGACATTAACATTACTTTAAGTAAGTAAGGGTGCAAAGATCAGGAGTCGATACAATCAATAAAATCACAATTTGAGTGTGAAAACATCAAGGTGTCATCTTTTATGTTTTAGTTTACATTACGCAACTATTCTGTAAACCACTTGTGGTTTATCGATTTTACTGCATGGCATTCCACACTACAATAGCTGCAATCATGTGAAATAGAAATTTAAAAAAACGGTAGGTAGGTAAAAAAATATGTTCATTTGCTTAAAACTTGAGTTTTTACACATGATAGTAAGGAATTACTATGACAACAGTGAAATTTGCCACCCAAAATGCTTTTTAAAAAAATTAGCCTGGTCAGGCAACCTGTTATTATATACTAGGCAGTTGAACTTTCCCTTTCTGAAATGGTCCAGTAATGGGAAACAAAAGAAATCCTACCAATCAGACATATGCATTGGAGAAAATTAAAAATTAGAAAAATCCTGAACTTTAGAAATTCAAATCTTAAAATTTGCAGTACTTATGCCTATAGACAATTAAGTTTTTAGAAATGGCCAATTGTCTTCAGATCTGAAAATATATCCGAGAACCGATTATAATTTGCTAAATTCAGCATTATGAGGTTGACTTTCTACATGAAAGTCAGTCTCAAAATCCTGAATTCAGGAATAATCCTGAAAACTTTCACCCATGCATATGTGGGGCTGTGAACCAAAACTATCTTCGCATATTTGGCATAAATAGCTCAGTGTGCACTCTGTAATGCACAATCATTAAACTTTTTCACATTTCCAGACTCTTTTATACAAAGTGGTCAGTGTCTTGTTTCTGTTACTTCTCCAATGGTTAAACAGTCCGTAGGTTTAACGGTCAATTTTGTTCTGTTTTTACTAAAGAGGATATGGAGAACATGCCAGATAAAGGCCAGTCGCCGCATCGAGTTATGCCCACAATTAATATATCACTCAATGGTGTCATCGGTTGTGTGAAAAGGTTGAATCCAAGGAAAGCATGTGGACCGGACAAAATGCCTATTTTAGTTCTGAAAGAAACTTCCAATGAAATAGCACCAATACTTCAACATATTTTTCAAAAATCGCTTAACACTGGAGAAATACCATCTGACAGGAAAAATGCCAACATTTTACCTATCTTCAAGAAAGGTGACAGAACCAAACCCGCCAATTACCGACCAGTTAGCTTAACCGCTGTTGTTTCTAAAATGTTGGAACACATTGTTGTGGCTCAAATTATGGACCATTTAGATCGTAACAATATTTTACATGAAAATCAACATGGATTTCGTGCTCACCGATCGTGTGAATCTCAACTTTTGCTCACTACAGATGACATCAATAGAAGTATCAACCAGGGACGCCAGGTCGACATGGGAATTCTAGATTTTGCGAAGGCATTTGACAAAGTGTCACATCGAAGACTTGCCCTAAAGATGTCATACTATGGCATCAGGAATGGAACTCTGAACTGGATCACAGAATTCTTGCGTGGACGTCAACAACAGGTGGTGGTTGATGGTGAGACTTCTGAACCCGCTGAAGTAACTTCTGGAGTTCCCCAGGGCACCGTCCTAGGGCCGACATTGTTTTTGATATACATCAATGACATTGCTGATAACATTAATTCAACCATTAGGCTATTCGCGGATGATTCAGTAGTGTATCGCCAAATTAATTCACCTGATGATCACCGTATATTACAAGAAGACCTCCAAAAGTTAGTAGAATGGAGTAAAAACTGCCAAATGGAATTTAATGTTGATAAATGTGCAAGTATGAACTTTGGAACCTTAAGAAATATCTCTAAATTTGATTACAAAATGAAAAACCAATCACTGCAAGTTGTAAAACACCATCCATATTTGGGAGTGGAGCTATCGGATAACATGAAATATAACCTACATATAGACAGTATTACCTCTAAGGCATCTTGTGTACTTGGATTTGTTAAAAGAAATTTAAGACATTGTCCTAAAGTGGTTAAGGAGAGAGCATATCAGTCCTTAGTGCGTCCAAAGCTTGAATACAGTTCAACAACCTGGAACCCTCAACAAGTCACTCAGAAGAGGCAAATTGAACAAGTACAGAGAAATGCTGCTCGTTTTGTATCAAACAAACCATTTAACTACCAAAATCCTACAAGTGTTACCTCTATGATCCAGCAGTTAAATTGGCCAACCCTTGAAGCTCGACGTCGATCATCTGACCTTGTCTTAATGTATAAAGTTGTTCATAACTTGGTTGCTGTACCTATTACGTACCATCCACCTAGATCGCCAAGGTATATGGAATGTGTTAGATTTATTACATACCACTGTCGTGTGAATGTGTACCAACATTCATCTTTCCCACGAACTGTTATATTCTGGAATCAGTTACCAGAATCTACAATAAACCTGGAGAGTTGGGACAGCTTCAAGTTAGCTGTTCAACCACCAACAACTATGTAAACCGGCAGGACATTGTAAAGTGTAAATACACGTTGGTTTTTAATCTTCACCGAGCTCATCTTATTTGGACCGTCTGACACCGCACATGCACAATTTTAAACCCTTGTCGATGATGTCTGCCTAGCTGATTTTGACAAGTACCCTCATTGAAGTTGAAGTTGAAGGTACTAGCCAAACTATTTTATACAAACTTTTCTCTATGGAAAATATAAAATAATCCTGAAAAAAGTCTAAGAAAAGACTTTAATCATCCCAAAAGGCTCAAAAAAATTGAGTATAACTTGGCTGCAAAATATAAGGTAGTGTCACCATATAAAACAAGAGATTTTTTTGGCCCGAGGATCCTGATCAGCTGACTTCAGACAAATCGTACTGATAATGAACCATACTGTTTTCCCTCCCATTAATCTTTAATTGTCTGGTCTGGAAAACATGCATCAAGGTTATAAAGCTTTTTTTCATGCTCAACTCAATGCACCCTGCTTAAAATGTAATTATTTCAACAATTGTTGGAAGTTTACCATTTATAAGCAGGATAAATCAAGAACAATATTTATTTTGACTACCATTCCAGCATTTGTTTGTTTTTAAGCAAATAGAAATTTCATGCTCAGCTTTGTTGAGCATGAAAAAGATTTATAAGCTTGAAGCGAAGCCTAAACTGTGCTTAACAGGTTTTACATGGTTTATTATTTTCATTACAATGTGAGAAAACATCTGATCCAAAAACGAACAGATGAAGGACTTCCACCTAATCAGATTGTACAGATATCTGGACATAAGAATATCAACAGCCTAAACAACTACAGCCACCTGAAGGCAGAGCAAACCAAAAATATATCTTCTATTTTGTCAAATTGCTCAGCTCCTGTAACAAACCTAGACATTAAAAACCTAGGTGTAAAACCTACTGTTATTACTGAAACCTCGACAAGTTCCAGTCAGTTTTCGTTGCAAAGCGTGTCAACAAATCAGGATATGACAGCAGTGCAACCATAAACAAACCAGGGTCCAGTCCCTTCCACTAAGACACAGTCTCAGATTCTCCAGAATCCGTGGTCATTTCAGCGTACACTGAACCCCTCAAACCTTGGTGGCTTGTTTGCTGGAAATACTATTCATGGAAACATTAACATAAATTTTAACCAGTCGCACTCCCAGCAACTTAGTCAGAATACAGCAAAATTAAGCGTGACCAGCAGCCCAAGAGTGCTGATGGCCGACCCGAGATCGCCCATCAAGAATCACTACAAACGGATAAGATAATCGAAAGTGACAGTGACTGAAAGGAATATCACTAACCTTGTGTCCACTTCGTGTCAATTTATCTCAAAATGTAACTTGATTCAACTGTTGGCGTTAAAATCCATGATTTTGTGAGAAGTCGAAGTTAGCGTGACCTTGTGTCTTCGTCTTATGTCTGATGTTGCGGGTTGTACATATATCATTCCGCGTGTTGTCATGTAATATTTCTTCTGATAGAAAACTCGTTGCAAACTTTTTATGCAATTATTTTCTGTTCAAATTTATGGACATGGTTATTTAAAGGGTCATTTGATTAGATTTGGAAAAAAATGGCTAATAAATTAATGAATATTTCTGGAACTAAACTCCAGCTTTTAAGTTTTTAGACTTTATTTTTCGCAATAACTTTTTTATCTTCAATTTTAGCAAATTGTGTTTGCGATGAAAGTTGTAGAGGAGAATTTCCTCCAACTTCTCCAAAAGGTATTGTGCTTGTGGCGCAAACGGATTTTTGTGTATATAGATGAAGATTTTGCAATAAATTGAATTCGTCCTAAATTTCTAAGTCTTTTAATGACAGGTATCATTCGTATACGCGTGACAGAAAGGGGTAGTTTCAAAAAAATATTCGGAAGCGGTGCTGTAATGTTTGAATGGATTAAGACAACAGAGAGAGCAAGAGCGATTTAAACACATCTGTATTTATTGTGTAAACGTGGGTAACTGACTTGTTATTAAAATGCATTGAGTCAATAGAATATAAGCTCCGCCTATTATAAATAGATGCCAGCTTCAGTGGGTGTATGCTAATTCTAAAGGTTACTGAATACTGTATGCATTACAGGTGCATATCCCGCTCTTAAAAGGCTGTACAAAACATGAAACTGCCTTTAACATACTCAGTATTTACTGTGCATATGCAGAATCAACTTAAAGCAGGCTCATTTGTTGAAACAAAGGCTGAGTTATCGCATGACGTGCAATTTTTCTCTTATGCGTGTGCTATGAAATGAACTGTTTTGAGATGACCCTACTAGCTGAATTAAGGCGGTGCAATCAAGGTTGGCAAAATGCCGGCAAATAAGCATATTTGCCATGCCAGTGGCATTTACCGGGAAATACCAGCAAATAATGGAAAATACTGGCAAATATGATTTACAACCTTCCACATTTAGATTGGTAATTTCAATAATAGAGGTTATTTGTCTTAATATTTCATCTCTATTAGTTTATCAGGCTATCAGCTAAATTATCTTAGTTTAAGGTATAAGTCTCATTCTTTAAACATTTAAATGTAAAAGGTGAATTTTAGACATAGAAAAAAAAAACACTGTTTCATACCTGCCAAAGTACTCATCAGTTGGCTTGTGCAAAGTTACAGATAAGATTGGTAAGTGACCCTTATCTGTACTATAAAACACCGGGCCGCGTAGCGCAGTCGGTAACATGTCTGGCTACAGATGCGTGTCTGACTGCAGATCCAGGGGTTGCGAGTTCGATCCCGGCCCGGTACAATACTTTCGTGGAGATTGATCATGAAATAATTTCTACGGTCATTCTCCTTCCTTCCGCTGATTTATTCAAGAAGGGTTGTTGTCAGTTACAAGCGAAAGTATGTGCATAAATTACTGGTTAACCGCTTGCTCAAGCCTGCCCAGGAAAAAGTGTGGTTAAGTGAACTGACCGTCCCGCAATGACCATAGCTGTTGACATGGGACGTAAAGCAACAAAAACAAACAAACAAACTGTACTATAAATCAATTAAAGACACTCCTGTTTGTGGTCACCTGGACTTTAATTGTCTTAAGTTAAAATATGAAGTATTAAAGTTGGGCGTTTGGATGAGTGACGCTTATCTGTACTATTACGTAATTAAAGACAACCCTGTCTGTGGTCACCTGGACTTTAATATATAAAGTCAATCATGACACCCTATTGTTCATCCTTGCCCCTGGCTATACAGTATCCACTTGTGTTGTTTTAACAGTTTATGACAGGGGTTTATTCCTGTTTCTCCCACTTTTAGAAATTCTTATTCCTGTTATTCCCACTATGTAAAATTTAGGACAACTTACCTGTATAGTATAGTCTGTTTCAGAATTATTTTACTTCTTCACAGTAAATCCATTAATCTTGGGATTAGCTTAATTGCTTAAGAGCTTAATTGGGACAAGACAGTATGATTAATCATAATTAACCTTAATGTTTATCCTAATTTTCAATTAAAACACTAATCCTTAATTTGAACAATTCTTATCAACTCTTTAAACTAATTGATAATGAAGCTTTCATCTGTTCATAATTTATGAATCTTTATTTATCAAACTATTTGTCAAGTATTAACATTTGCAAACAGTTTAGACCCAGATCAGGCCCAACAGAAAGTCAGCCGTGATCAGTATCCAAACCGTTTGATACTGACATAAAACTGAAGAAATCCCGTTCTGGATTCGATTTGGTTATGGTTCTCTGGGTCCGTGGTTTAAAATCTTTATCTTTGTATCGGGGCAAGCAGTGCAGGCCCTGAATAGGTGTTCTGATTGTGTGTTTCCAGTAACAACCTTTTTCAGAAATTACCTTTTATTGATATATTCTAATGTTTTATCTGAAATATCTCACAATGCACAGTTATCGCATTTTCAAGAAAAGAAGGCTCAGTCGAGCTTATGCCAATGCACAGCCCCGCCTGAGTTTTCGCTGCTTGCGTTAAACGAGAGAGAAAAAAATCGGGAAATTTGGTATTTGTCGCATTTTAAAACAACGAAGGCTCCAATGTACAGACTCGCCTGAGCTTTCGCTGCTAGCATCAATGAGAAAAAAATCTGGAAAATTGGTATTTGCGCATTTTAAAGCAACGAAGGCTCAGTCGAGTTTTTGCCAATGCACAGACTCGCCAGTGCTTTCGCTGCTGGCATCAATGAGAAAAAATAGGAAAATTTGCATGTTCTAAAAGGTTCCTGTAGACTCCTAAAAAGTAACTTAGCAATGCAAGTGTTTCCAACTCATGATTGCATGCGGGGACACAGCTGTCTAGTTGAGGCATCGAATAGTATAACCCTTATCCAATATGCAGCTAAAGGAACGCGCCCCGTTAAGAGGAGGAAGTATACAGACTCAACACTCTGAAACTGCGACTTCAAGCTGAAGAGATCACTGAGTACAGTACGTCGATGCTGCATCCTATCTTCTGCATATTTGCATGATTATGAACTGAATAATTTATATTGCATTATCGAGCAATGAAGTCTTAGGCAAGCCTGTACACATGCACAGACTCGCCAGAGCCGTCTATGCAAGCATATACAAAGATTGCGGTTTCCACTATGCAGAGGGTTGAATTAGAAAATTATTACGAATAAGTTTGTAGCAAGAGCCGATCACTTATGCAAATGCAAAATCTATCAAGCATGGGGGTCGTAGACACACCTGCCCTCATGCACAGATTCGTCATAGCCGTCTCTGCTCGCCTACACAAAGATTAGAGTTTCCAGCATGCATTCCAGGGTTAAATTAGAAAAGTATTATGTATATAATACATGTAGATGTACAATCTAGCGGGCAAGGAAGTCTTTAGCGAGCCTGCGCGCATACACTTATCATAGCCGTCTCTGTCTGCATATACATAGGAGAAATGTAGAGTTTCCATTATACAGCCGGTTAAATTAGAAAGTTCTTGTAAATAAGGTTGTAGATATATAATAATAATAATAATAATAATAATAATAATAATAATAATAATAATAATATTCTCATGCGCTACAAGTTTGCAACCGCATGAAATTAAAAAAAAATGAAGTCTGGTTTGATACAATGATAAGTATGTTTTATCTCAACAAATAGTGCAGACCCTGATAAAATGCCACATATTGCAACATTTTATCTTGGTCTTCACTGTTTGTCTGAATTTGATTATTATAGCAAAACCTAAGTATATACATTTAATCTGATGTGCTCAATTATTATCACCTGTATGTGCTTTATAGTACCTGTTTTATGTTTACCTTTACTGAAATAAACTATATGTCCTCAGGTTATGGATTAACACCTTTACACCTTATCCACAATTCCTGTTCTTCCCACCCCAAATTTACCTAAAAATCAAAAAGTGGGAGAAACAGGAATACACCATGACAGGCACAGGCGTCAAACAATTGCCAGATGCACAGGTAAATTTTCTCAAATAAGAATTTACCCTTGTCCTGCTGAGCCAAGAATTAACCCTTGTCCTGTTGATTCCATTTTTGAAAAAACTAGATCCTGATCAGCTGGTTCTTTCAGAGGCCATCTTATCAGGATCTACACTGTTTTCCCCACTTATTGAAAATACAGATTCAAGATGAACAGGATAAAATTTGGGAGAAGTGTTACTGTGTAGTACATAAAATATTCAGCATGATAACGGCTAAAGATACTATTTATTGTTAAGAATTATTTCAAAATTTCAGTCTGTTTAAATGTATTCAAAGGTTTTTCTGCTGATACTGTAGCCTCATATTCAATATTTCCATTTTCACTCATTTAGTTAAATTATACTATTTTAAGTCAACTTCTTAAAGATATCTGCTGCATTTCACAGCTAAAAATTATGTTTGCCAATATTTTGCGGCAAAAAAGTTATATTTGCCATTATTTGCCACTTGAGTCTTATTTTCCATGCCGGGAAATACCGGTAAATTCCACCGGTAAATACCGGGGTGGAATTCTCCGCCCAACCTTGGGTGCAATGTAACTTTTTGACTGACATCTTGGACTTAGTTTATTTGCGCCTTGCTTAAAATGTTCAAAGAGTGCATCTAAGCACAGATGAACCTGCAGCATCTAGGATGTTGGAACCATTTGGAGAAGTTGGCGGAGATGCTCCTGAATACTTTTTATCGCGAACACATTTTGCTAATATTGAAGATAAAAAAGTTATTGCGAAAAATTAAGTCTAAAAACTTAACAGCTGGAGTTTATTTTTTTGGTGAGTTGAGTGTTTAACAGCTTGTGATTAGGCTTGAAGCGGCTCCAGGTCAAAAGGGCGATCCAATTACCGTATAACATCTAAAAAAAAGTATAAAATAAAGAGAAAATTTACTTTTTTTCGGTAAATACCAAAAATATTTCATCGAGTGAGTTGAAAACATCTGAATTTTCACTCGTGCTACGCACTCGTGAAAATTCGGAATGTTTTCAACTCACTCGATGAAATATTTTTGGTATTCACCTCAAAAAAGTAAATATCCTCTATTTATTTTATACTTAGCAGTGAATTCAATGCATATCAAATGTGAATAAAACCAGTATTTTACTACAGTGAAAAAGTATCGTATTTTTCACTAGTGACTGCGGTCGGCCGTGGCCGGCCGCTTATATAAACATCATTCAAAACACACATCAAATTCAGGTTTTGACCGAAGCTTTATGCCGTGCTCAGGCTATATTTTATTTGCTGCCGAACAACGAGTGGGGTACCAAATATCGTGGGTTGACCTACAGCGCGAAGTAAGCTGTCCATGAAATCTGTAGGGCTACCTATAGAGAGAGGCAAGCTCGTTTGCTAATTTCACAAAGAAGGCGTCAATTTGCCCTGTCGCTTATATAAACGCAATAAGTATTAGCTTTTCAAAAAAGCTGGCGAAAGTTAAACGTCCCAAAGTCAAAACGTCCTTGATTGCCAAAGAGTGCAAGCGAACTTCACACCAGTAAACGTACTTCTGTGGTTATAATCCACATCTGATTACATAGAATTACTATGAATTCAGGCACTGTCTTATGACGGTCATGACAAACAGGTTTTATGCCCCCAAAGGGAGGCATATAGTAATAAAACTGACTGTCCTAGGTGTTTGAGTGTTCATATCATATGCGGAGTATATCTCCTATATTATAATAGGCAGGAATGCCAAAATTCGTGTCTTAATGCATTTAGGGTCATGGAGCGTCACGCACCTTTACCACTGCCATCAGATCTAGAAAAATCGTGTCCACGAGCATACATCCTAGGAATCCCAAATTTGATTTGTGCACACATCTTGGGGTCACGGAGTCTGTACATATACAGTTAAGCGACCACTGTGACCTTGATTTTCTGTCATTAGTTTTAAGAAAAATGTGCTGTCTAGTGTTGTCAAATGATTTTCCATAAATTTGTCGCATGCTAGATACATTTCCATAACATACCATGATTAAATATGTTCTTAAAAGGGTATCCTTTGGAAGCAAAGACTGCACCAAAGAACTAAAACCAGAGTGTGCATATTTCCTGGGCCAGACTAGCTAGTTTCTGCCATTTAGGCTTCATCAGTGACCCTCTAATAGTTTCAAAGTTCCGCAATGAAACCCATGATCCCAAAGGACAAGAAAATAAAATCTACACTATAGTGAAGGGCAGGGAAACGTTCTACCGCCGCCACACAGTCCCAGTCACCAGCTGTAGTGAAGTCAAATATGTTCTTAAAAGGGTATCCTTTGGAAGCAAAGACTGCACCAAAGAACTGAAACCAGAGTGTGCATATTTCCTGGGCCAGACTAGCTAGTTTCTGCCATTTAGGCTTCATCAGTGACCCTCTAATAGTTTCAAAGCCTGGTGCTTTCAAAAGATCAAGCAACAACTCGCTGGAAGCATGTGTTAAATGGTAACAAATCACAGTTCAGATGTTAATAACCAGGGCTTAGAATAAATCTACATGGACAAGCTCTAGAAGCTCAAAATGGAAGCATGCAGTGGGCAAGAATACATACAATGATAGGGCTAAGCGACCGCCAGCTTTTTTGAAAAGCTAATACTTGTATGATTCATATTTTCACCGGTATGACTAATCGGAGTAATCAAGTTGATTTCGCGAAATCAACTTTTTATTTCGAAATCAGCCTATAAAACCGTTTTTTTGGGGGCAAGTGCATAATTTCTTTCTATCATATGATTCAATATATGTTTTTGCAGTAGTATTCGAAAATTCATGCAAAAATATCAAATTTTAGGGTTGATTTTGTCTATTGTTTCACTCGGGCACAGATCTTTTTAACTCCGCACTATCGTGGTATCAAATTTCTTTGCCGAAATCAGCTTATAATACCCATTTAAAATAAAGAAAATGATTTATTCTTTACCATATGATTAAACTTATGTTTTTACAGTAGCGTGCAAAAAATCACGGAAAAAAATAAAGTTAAAGCTTGATTTTGTCCAATATATCCCTTCTGGTACCAATAGGACTCCGTAATATCGCGGTATCAAATGTCTTCGCCGAAATCAGGCTATAAAAACCAAGTTTTGGTTGTTAACTGATACTTTGCTTTACCATATGAATTGATGTATATGTATTTAGTATTTTAACAATTATCAATAATATAATAGTAAATTTGGGGTTGATTTTGTCCTATGAAAATTGCCCTTCAGATACGGATATTACCTTGTAATATGCCTACTGCGAAATCAATTTCTTTTAAGAAGATGGACTTTACAAAACAAATATTTTTGGTGAGGGGTTTCATTATTACTTTACCGTATATCTAAATACCTATATTTCCCAATTTTCATGGAAATTGGAATTATTTTGGACCAATTTTTCGATGATGGAGAGTAGTTTAGGCTAAAATCCGTTTCCTCAAAATCATCACGTTTCTCTTAAGAAATTAGCCTATCGAAACCAATTTTAGCGACATAAACACAATTCAGTTTACAGAAGTCTATATTTGTGTGCTCAAAATTTTATTATAAAATATTAGAATTGAAGGGTGACTCTAACAAAAAGAATGTCCTTATTAGTCAGTAAACCGCGACGAAAACAGAGTATATAACAAAAATTGCGACATCGGTAAAATGCCATTCTCCGTAATGAATTTAAATACTTTATTTTTTGTAGAACATTTTTGTAGAATAATGGATTTTGGCTAAAGACCCATTTGCTACATTTTCCATGATCAAACGTGTTTGTTTTTTTCTGTGCTCCTTGGAACTGAGTATAAAATTTTAAATTTTATTATGACGTTACTGAGTGAATGAATGAAAAGACGGACGGACGGGCGGATGGATGGATGGACGGACGGACGGATGGATAGATGAATGCATTGAATTGTTCATGGCGGTATGGCATTAATGATAACCGATAATCGATTGATCCTTGATTAGGCAATATGAGTTAGTAAACCGACACCGTCACCAGGTGTGATGACTATTATCTTCTTTAATTGTTAATATGTGTGAATTGCCACCGTTGTCGGTAAACAGTTTAAATGAACACAGAATACCCAACCTCTGATCTCCAATTAAAGAACCCTTTCCTGATTAAGAGACATGCTTTACATGTTTTGATGTTAGCATTTCAAAGAATTTTTGTTTTTTAAGGAATGTCAAATTTGTACTTTAAAGGAGACACCGACTTTGACTGCGTATAAAACCTAATCTCTCTTATGTAGCAGCACTTTGAATGTTTCTGAGTGCTGAATTCGGGAGATTTTAATAGGGTTTCTAATTTATCTAGGCATTACGGTATTACCCCCATCCCCCTAACCTTTGGGACTCAGATCAGTCTCCGAAAAAATCCTGAACTTTAGAAGATAAATTCAATTTTAAATCGTAATTAATAAATATATGTAAGAAGCTGTTTCAAACATTTTGGATCCAGACCACGCCCGCCATTTGGTCTGACCTGATCTGGAATCAAACTGTTTGGAAAGGTTACTAGATAATGACACAATAAGCATCTACATTTGTGTAAGTTTTCAGGAGTATTCCTGAATTCAGGACTTTGAATCTGACTTTCCAGATTTTAAAAGAGTTTGCTAATTTGTCTACGTATAACAATATTACCCCATCCCCTAACCCCTGGGAATCAGATCAGTATGCGCATCTGCATTGGCGTAATTTTCAGTGATATTCCTGAATTCAGGACTTTGGGGCTGACTTTCCTGAGAAAGTCAGTCCCCCAAACCTCTATGACCCAGATCAGTCTTCGAAAAATCAGGTTAAGCCTTTAGTATCTACAAAGTTTGACGAGATTTGTCGCTGGTCACTAAATCGAATTTTTGATTTGCGCGACTTTAAATACATGAAGCGCATGTCATAAAAATCACTCAAGAAGCAAAGAGTGAATTATTTTTGTTTTTACAATTATCAAGCTTTAAATTGGCTTGGCAAAGCGCATTGATTGAACAGAACAGTAGCCACACTGATTTGACAGAACAGTGATCATTGACGGTATGGCACACTGATTCATTCACGGTATGGCAAGTTTCGCAATTTTAATGCGACCTATAAATGCTAGATTAGAATTGTCATCAAGAGCATCTTTTTACACCAATGTGGCCACTTTCCAACTTCAACCATATCTAGAGAAAATTAATATTGTAAAATTTCAAAAAGCAGTTAGTAGGCTCACCCAGGTAAACCCCATGTTTAGATCTCGGAGGGTGTTGGCTATCGGAGGTAAACATTGCGATTATGGATGGACAGGGTCTGTATTTATCCATTTTTATGTCCTATAGAAAGTTTCTTGGAGACGAAAGCAGCAAACAGGTTGCTTCTATAATGAATGATAAGGACTCGGAATGTGTTAAATGCTTTTGATCCATGTCCGTAGGACCCTGGGCGACCTTTCAAACGACGATTGTGAAATTTTCAATGAAAAAATGCTATTCGTTTGATCATAGCTGGATTTACATCAACCTTTGACACAATTTGCTTGTGTCGCCACAATTCTATATCATTCTCCTGCATGATTTATAAGAGTTGTATCTCAAAATGCTATTAAAACATCAATCAATATCAAAATGTGCAGAGGTAACTTTTACAGCTGGCATCCTTGCTATCGGAGTGACAGTGGTTTTGATTTCGGAGATTGATACAAACTGCCGCACAATTAGTGCCTGAATCTGATATATTTTAAGCATGTCTTGATACAAAAAAAGTATGTAATGCTAGAAATGGAAGACTATGAGGGGGGGTGGGGGGGGGGGGCGAAATACAGAAGGGTATTTGAGACGTTTTACAGTTGTGGTCTGTTGTGAAAAGCGCTCGTCTTCAGTCGGTGCCATTATGCATGTTTTTGTCTAGTGAGTCATGGAAAACATATTTATTTAATTCTGCACTGATTCATTTTTGGTGAAACCAGTATGCTTGATATAGGAAGGGGATATGATGGCTGGGTGGGATGGGGGTGAGGGTATGGTCCCTGAAAGAAGGCAAGAACATGTGCCATACTTTACTCATTATCTTACCTGGCAACGCAGTATTTTAACAACGTGAACAGGGTTACAAAATGCAGGTTCACATTGAGGCGCATCTTGTTGTGTAAATGGAGTGTCAAAATGCAAGGAAACTGTTGGTTAAGATGCCACGTGTGCATGATTAGTAAACCTTTGATCCAAAAATATATTCATGTATGCCATCCAGACAATTGAAACACCCATAACCACCAGTCTACTGAATCGCCACAGAACACCCAAACGCACACAGTCCACTGAAATGCACAAAACAGCCAACCCATTGAAACTCCCGAACTCCCTAGGCAACTGATACACCCAAACCGCCCAGCCCAGGGAAGCACTCAGACCACTCAGTTCACTGAAATACCCTGATCAAATCCATTGAAACATGCAACTCACCTAGTCCACTGAAACACCCTCCTGTTGCACCGCCCTTTAGGATTCTATTCAATGAAACAAACTATATCAACAATTTACTCCCCACCCCATAGGGTATGTCCATGTCTTGTACTGTCATCTAGTAGCGTTGCACTGACACGCTTTCTTCGGTTTTGTAAAATATTAGTGAGAAAAATGCAACAAAACATCCCATGCGATGCTTAATCATGCATGGATCCAGAAATTTGGGATTCCTACATCAAATAATATAGGAGATATGCACCAGACTCAATGCAGTTTCTAAAAACTAGGTCAGAGGTCAAGTTCAAAGTCACAGTGACCCAATTATGGTACATGGCACTTCGTCATCTCAAGATGCATCCACATACCAAATTTGAGATTCCTTACCCAAATAATATAAGAGATATGTTCCAGACACGATTATTCTAAAAACTAGGTTAGGTCAAGGTCACAGTGACCCGAAAATGGTAAACAATACTCCGCCATCCCAAGATGCATCCACATCCTAGGATTTAGGCTCCAGCCGCAATAATTCTTAAAACTAGGTCAGAGGTCAAGGTCACAGAGACCCGAAAATGATATGTGACACTCTGTCATCCCAAGATACATTTACACACCAAATCTGGAATTCCTATCTAAAAGAATATAGGAGATATGCATCAGACTCAATGCAGTTTCTAGAAACTAGGTCAGAGGTCAAGTTCAAGGTCACAGTGACCCAATTATGGTAAGGGACACTTTGTCATCCCAAGATGCATCCACACACCAAATTTGAGATTCCTGCCTCAAATAATATAAGAGATATGCTCCGGACACGATTATTCCAAAAACTAGGTCAGAGGTCAAGATCAAGGTCACAGTGACCCGAAAATGGTACACGGCACTCCACAATCCCAAGATGTATCCACATACTAAATTTGGAATTCCTACCTCAAAGAATGTAGGAGATAGGCTCAGGACATAATCATTTTTAAAACTAGGTCAGAGGTCAAGGTCATAGTGACCTGAAAATGGTATGTGACACTCTGTCATCCTAAGTTGCATTTACACACCAAATTTGGAATTCCTATCTAAAAGAATATAGGAGATATGCACCAGACTCAATGCAGTTTCTAGAAACTAGGTCAGAGGTCAAGTTCAAGGTCACTGTGACCCAATTACGGTACGCAACACTTTGTCATCCCAAGATGCATCCACACACCAAATTTGAAATTCCTACCTCAAATAATATAAGGGATATGCTCCGGACACGATTATTCTAAAAACTAGGTCAGAGGTCAAGGTCACAGTGACCCGAAAATGGTATGCGACACTTCGCCATCCCAAGATGTATCCACATACCAAATTTGGAATCCCTACCTCAAAGAATCTAGGAGATATGCACCGGACACGAAGCGGGACGGACACACAGACGGACTGTGCAATTACTATATGCAGGGCTTAAGATTTTTTTCAAGATTGTTGGGCCGAAGTGACCCATGGAGCAAAAAATGGTGGGTCATTTTCTGAAATTATGGGCCCAAGCATATCAAACTAAACACAGTTGACATTTTGGTAGTTTACTTTACCTACACACTGACACAGACACTTGTATGCATATATGTATATTGACTGCTGATTATACAGTAAAACCTGTCTTAAGCAGCCACTCAAAAAAGAAGACAAATTATCGGTTAATGCAGGTAAAAAGTATTGCAGAATGCTCCAAGGGGAGCATTCTGCAATCCTTTTGACCTTCATTAACCTACTATTTGTTATTAAGATCTTTGTTTTGTCTTTTTTGAGTGGCTGCTTAAGACCGGTTTTACTGTATTGACAACCTACATGTACTTTCTGTTTTATGGAATTCGTAGACTTGCTGTAAGATGAATATTTATATTAAGGACAGATTTTTCAACACATAAAGAGGATGGGTCCACTGGGCCCACTGCCTTGGAAAGTGATGGGTCATATTTTGAAATCATGGGTCAATGACCCGGGCCTACCATAAATCGGAAGGCCTGTATATGCCTCCCAAAGTTCCTTTGGGGGCATAAAAAACCCAAAGAAAAACGTTGTCTAAGATTTTTTATCTTTTTATGACAGATAAACCTGGACGCCCCACCTGACGAAAATTCCTGGATCCCCGCATGTAGGCCTATTGATACAAATCTTGAGATTATGCTCGAATGCCTTATAACAATAGCTGGGAACTTTTCTTAAAAAGGATAGCTTTTATGACAGGCTGCATATTGTACCAAAGGCATTGAGTGTTCTACTGTTGTTAAAGTTCCTGTAACATTAGAGATCACATCTAAATGATCACAAACCGATTGCCGTTCACCCCACCCACATCCAAGTTTTTCAATAATTTGTGAATAATCGGTGAAATTATAATTTAATTAATCGTGGTGGGACAAAAGACAATGTTTTTCCTTCGAATTAAGCGCAGACTGGTGAAAAAATCAGAGAATTTGAATGAATGCAGCACGTTTTTCATCATTTTCCTGTTACCCGTAAAGTTAAAATTCACTGTCCAATTCACCTCGGTACATTTGTTTATATGTGCCGCTAAGGCTGTGACGTCAAGGCGGTCCCGAGAATGCAGCATCATTTCTTCTGGTTGTGAGGTTCTATCGACTAGTGGTAGGAATCGGCTGGATTTTTATAATCGATCATTGAAAATAACAAGTGACCAATGATCAATCATTAATCGACTAAAATAAAATACATATTATATATGGTACATATCATGCCAGGTATGTCTAAGATGCCTAACGGGGTCAAGTTGATTGACCAGACATGTTAGGTGTTCAGAGTGTGTACCAAAAAATTAATTTTCTCAATCCAAAACATATGTTGTGGGTACTCAAAAGAACCATCTCAATAAGACGGTTCTTTTGAGCACCCAAAACATATGTTCAAACTGATGGATTAGTATATATTTACAATTTTACACTCAAAACTTTTGTTTATCTAAACCTATGTACATTATTTGAACCATATGCAGTTCATACCAGAAACTGAAATTGCAGAAAAGGGTCATATTAAATAAATACACCAAGCTAAAAATTGAAGGCCAATGAAGCAGAATGTCTATACTGAGTAATCGATTATTGAAAAACTACCGATCAATTAATCAGTTCACTGAAAATGACCAATGATCATTGAACTCGATAAATCGGCCTACCACTACTATCGACTGTACATCTACATCTACATCGATACATTGTACTGTCACAATTGACTTTAACACAACTGGCTCGGTCCCCAGTGGGCCCGTTCTATCCATTTTCTGCCAATGGTTTGTCTGTACCGGCTTAAAAATTGTTGTTTAAAAATGTGACAGTGCAAAAGTTTATGTAAGCTGTTATTGTTATTAACAGCCCGTTGACTGTATTGTCTCGCAAGTAGTCAACTCTTTCACTCAAATCAACACAAATTTACTTGCAAATCACAGTTAATCACTGGTTATTTTCTGTCTACAGAGGCAGGGCCAGGGGGTGGGGAACTTGTCAGCTTGTAGGCAAAATGAAAGTAGCTAAAAACTAATTGACAAGGCAAAATCAATTTACCTTTCATCAGCTAGTTGTCAAAGTGAACACATTCCAGTAATACTTTTCTTGTAAATCTCACTATAACTTTGTAACTAGTAAAAATAGAATGTCAGGCAGATTTAGTAATCAATCTGCCATCTTAGTTTTTTTAACTACCCAATCCGTACTCTATCTTCCTGTACACTCCCCAGGAGTTTGGTGCATTGCTATAGGCGCGACCCACGTCATGGACCCGGAATTGGTACATCAATTAAGATCTGTGAAATTGGTCTGCTTTAGACCAGGATCTCTCTATAGGATACACACAGGGTTGTAGAAAAGACCCAAATTTCTTGATGCCCAACCCATTCTATGATTCCTAAACAATCAATGAAGACCGTGATCAGATGCTACATTCTGCTGCATCTGATCCTGGTCTGCACTGTCTGTCAATGTACTACATATTGACCAGTTTATAAGATTGCAGTTATGTATGACAGGTACTGCAAGGGCCGTTATTAATATTAGTGCTTTTATCTGCTGTTAGAACTGTTTCAACCCATAAGACACATCCTAACATGACTGATAAATGGTTGACTGGGATGTAATGAATCGTGCTAAACAAATAATATCAGTGCTACCTGAACAATATTTTTTGAGCCGTTCGGTGGTGCAAACTTGGTAGTGATCACCGCTGATGCAGTGCATGGCGGACGAGGGGGGGGGACAAGGGTTGGGGGGGGAGGGGTCATCGAGAGAATTGTTTTATGGCCTTTAATTACTGTAAAAACTTAAATAATATGAGCTCTAAATGTATACCTGATCTCAAACATTAATAAAACTAATAATCACTCTTTGGTAAAAACCCCGCAGGGTTTTTCTCCCATTTCATTTTGTGGGGGAAAAAAACCCCGTGGGGGTTTTCCCCAGCGGGTTTTTTTTAATTTTGCTTGAAAGGCTTCAAATGATGAGAAAAACTTCAATTCAGCTTCTATATTGCTTTGTAAAGCAATACAATTAAAAACAAACCTTTTTATTTTTTCAAAAAACCCTGCGGGGTTTTTCCCCCACAATCTGAAATGGGAGAAAAAACCCGCGGGGGAAATTAAAGGTTGGAATTAAGCCTTACCAATCATTTTCTGAAATAATTACAATCAAACAAACTTATTTCTTGAACTTATTTTGATATTTATTTTTTTTTAAAAAAACCTGCGGGGTTTTTCCCCCCATTTGAAAATGTGGGGGAAAAACCCCGCACAGGGTTTTAGGAAAACCCCGCGGGGTTTTTGACTTTGACAATTTTTTTCATTATGATGGCATATATTTTTTTAGTCATAATTATATATGTTTTGCTCCCTTATGTCTGTATTTATGTATTTTAGTGGTTTTGAGTCTTTTGCACCACTAGAAAGATGATGTGATTTTGCCAAATTCTGGTGTGGCAAAAAAAAAAACTGGTGGCTGTTTAAATCGAATTTTTGATTTGCGCGACTTTAAATACATGAAGCGCATGTCATAAAAATTACTCAAGAAGCAAAGAGTGAATTACGGTAAATCTTGTATTAGTTCGTACAGTAAAAAATAATTATTTTTCGCTGTGTACGAACTAATAAAAATTATTTTTCTGACAAACTGGACTGTACGAACTAATAAAATGAAATTCTGAAGATCGAAAAACGGGACCAAAAACATGCGAAAATTGCCAAAGAGGATGGAATTTCTGTTTATCCTTTTAGCCTAAATACAGGCTGAATGTCTGATCAGTATTTTCTATTAAACTAACATTCTTAATAGCATGGTGAAAGATTGAAAATAAACAGCCAAACATAAAAGTCCGGATTGCCGTTTCAACCGACTCACATGCAATGTGCGATATACCTGGCGATATCACCCGGTTACAGCTTACGGAAGAGATGTCACGTCGGACTTGTTCTATGACGATTGTCTTGATTGGAATCATACTCGGACCCAGTAAAAACTGGGACCAGGAATCATAACAAAAATACAACTTCTGTTCACTACCGACGGCTAGCTCTACAACGTAACAGAGCAATGTATATCGCAGCTTTCGTTTTTGGTCATGATGTAGATTCTTATTTTCTTAGAACCCTCGAAACTGCAGCAGACAAGTAGACAAGACAATACATGTACGTACATTCAGTCCTACAGGTTAGACGTACGCGTACACTCATTGATTTGGAATGAAAACTGAAAAAGAAAATGGCGACTTCTAAATATGAAATATGAACAACTGGAACGCAGAACTCTCATGAATCAGAGTAGTACATTTCTCTGCCTTCATATTGTAAAAAGACCCACAACTTACGTTTTTGCGAATGCTTACTCCATTTAAAGGCTTTGTATGAACACCTATATTTCTGCATAGGTTGGTTGGTTCGAGTCTTCATCATACGTCGTATTCCTTGTGGCGACATAACATGCTCAGCTTGTTCGCACACCCCCTTACGTGTTAGCTCGGACCCAATATAGCTCGGTGTTAGGCTGTTAGCATTCTAAGATTATGATAATCGCAATCAATGCGTACTTTGTCATCTTCGGTCGTTTGACCATGGAAAAGCCATTACAACAGAAAATCTGTCTTTCGTGATTTGAGGCTGACTGACTCTTTTACAGCCAGAATTAGGGTTGGATGCACATGCTTGTCTTCGCACTGCTATTTGAACACCATGATTTCCCGTGTACACCTTGCTTTCCATGCGCGGATCCAGGATTTTCGTCAGGGGGGTCCGGGTCAATCTGACAAAAAAAAAGCCCTGACAACATTTTTTAGTCCTCAGCTTATTTTACTGAAGTCAAATGGTTTTTTTCGAAGAAAACTATCCTTTTCAAGGTTCCAGAGGGGGTCCAACTTTTTCCAGGGGGGGGGGGGGGTCCAATTGCATAGAAACCCATATAACTTGTGATTTTCCAGGGGGGTCCGGACCACCTGACCCCCCTCTGGATCCGCACTTACTATCTCGACCAGCAGGAGATAACTTTTTTTTCCATTTAGTCGTCTTTGGGTGGTATTTTTCAGTTTTATCTAAATTTTGATAGACCATGATTCTGTAAGCAAACAGTGGCGACAGGCGACCCCACGTGCGGATCCAGAGGGGGTTAGGGGGTCCGGATCCCTCCCCGCTGGAAAATCACAAGTTATATCGGTTTCGTTGGACACCCCCACCCCATGGAAGAAGTTGGACCCCCTCCTCCCCTCTGTAATAAAACCATTGGATCCACTCTGTAAACTGTAAAATAAGTTAATGACTAAAAAAAACAATGTCCAGACTGTTTTCTGGCCGTCGGGCCTCGACCCCCCCCCCCCTCCCGCTGCCTGACGAAAATTCCTCGATCCGCGCATGAACCCTGTTCGACTTGTTCATAACGCCTGGGCCACTGTTTAATGTGTAATGTACATTTTCTTGCGTCAAGGCCATCATCACGTGCGACCCCAAACTTTAAAACAACACGTGGCCGGAATTGATGTGCGCGGTCTCTTTGATCTTAAATAGATCATGCTGTCTTTGCCCTTAGCGTCAGCTGATATAATTAGCAGACGCTTTGTGTATTGACCAGGGCCAGCAAAAAATTAAAAAAAATAAAATAAAATGTGAATTCAAACTGTTTGAAACTCTGATATGGGCGGAGACAGAGGGGGCAGGGGGTCCGGACCTCCCCATGAAAATCATAAGTTGCCATTTGTTTCCTAGAATAAAAACGGGTACGAACCTCCTTCGAGAAGCAATTCGAACCCTCCCCCCCCCTCCGTTGGAATTGTCTGGATCAGCGCACGCATGTCTGACAGGAATTTTATTTTTTATTTTTTTGCATGTAGCAGGTTTAGCTATCATACTTTCTAGAGATAATTGGTAGAACTGCGCAGGTGCACTGGCTGATCTGCGCCTTTGTTGAGTTTCTCGCGGAATTGGGTAAAAAAGCCAAGATACACGGACAGTAAACGAGAGGCTTTTTCGACCATTTTTTTTCCTATCTGAAAGCAAGGAATTGTTGCGGTAAGCCTAACGTTAGACATGCACCTTCATCCACATTCCTTGTATGAGTATTTATGCCCCTGGCAAGACTGTGCGGATGTGCAGGCTCGTCTGAGCCTTCGCTGGTTGCATGTGCGAGAGGTACCATAATCTCATGAACTGGCTCGTTTCATAGACAGCCCAATGTAAAGCATGATGCAGAAGCATGCTTAAATCACTTTTCATCTTGGTTTGTGCGTCCGTGCGTACGTGTGATGATCCACAGGAATTATTAAATGTGTAAGACCCATAATACAATTTCATGAGGACGCCGCGCTAGGCTCATCAGTGTCGTCTTTGTTTGATAAAAAGTTCCATCGGATATACAATGTATATAGTTATTTTATTGCGCTTATTGCGTGCGCGTTTTGGTGAAACTTAGAATAGAAATTGATGCACGCACATTTAAAGCACAGCTAATTAGTGGGAGTACGTAGGTGTCTAGATTCTTCATCAACTCCAAAACTTTGAGTTACCCGACGAGAATGCACAAAAGCACAGGCTCCCCTGAGCCTTCGCTGATAACATTTGTGATAAACACCAGCCGATATGGTTTCATCATGCTCGGATCCAGTGATTCAAAAAACGCTTGGGCATATTTATGACACAGAAAGACCAGAAAGGCGCAATGATCACAGACGCATAGGACACTGTGTGCACGCGCGCGTGGTTGTGTACATGTATTTGATTTTTGTCATGACTGGACAAAATATCCGCGATTTGCATCAGTCCGACGTTCATTGAACCTAGCGTTTATCATTGAATAAAAGTTTGGCATGCATCAATGCTGGATGCACGCGCACAAGCGTCACTGACGATCGCACTGACAGGCGAAACGCTCCTGTTCCGCTGATGTGTTTGTTAACTGACGTGCTCGACGAAAAACGAAAGCATCGTAGACAGACACTGTGAGACACACTGATTGACCAAATGAACGGAAAAAACGTTGTGTACGAACTATTAAAAATTACAAATAGGAAAAATGATCACTGTACGAACTAATACATGACATTTTGAGCTGACCGGTCATGAATAATTTATGGTGTACGAACTATTCGAGTGTACAAACTAATACAAGATTTACCGTATTTTTGTTTTTACAATTATCAAGCTTTAAATTGGCTTGGCAAAGCGCATTGATTGAACAGAACAGTAGCCACACAGATTTGACAGAACAGTGATCATTGACGGTATGGCACACTGATTCATTCACGGTATGGCAAGTTTCGCAATTTTAATGCGACCTATAAAAAAATTAAATAAAAAGCAAATAATAAAAAAAAATCTATAATCACATTTTTAATCCAGGATTTTTAAAAAAAAAATACATACACACCAGAGGGGCACACACTTAAAGGCACAGTTTAACACCTTTTAACACCTTTTTAAATTAGCAAATTATAAACGGCGCATGTCTCGCTGTATATTGTAATTGTAGGGCACGCGCCATCTTAATTGAGATAAGTGAAAACACATGCCAAGCTTAGGTAGAACCTAATCTACAGTATATGTTTATCTCCCCACCCGCAGAGCCGGAATTGCATGGCAATTATTCGCATTTTGTGTCCTAAGGTGCACGACTTTTCGCCAAAAACCCTTTCGTCGAATACGACTGTACAACTACATGGCCACAAGAAGATTTGAACAACACCCCGATCGCAAATATGGGAAACTGTTTTAACTAAATGAATACAGTTGCTCTTATTTGTACTTATAGGGCTGTTTGTTATACGCAGCAGGAAGGCGATTTTCAGAAGGGATATTTGAGGATGTAGGTTCCAGATATTCGGCAAATGTATGTAAGAAATTGTATTTAGTCAATTGGTATGGTAAGTGTTTTTTCTCGTATAAATTTATACTCTACTTTAGGTATAAACACTTAGTTGATGAGGGAGAAGAGAGGATCCAAATACCCCTTAAAGTGGGCCATCATCGGCGCACCAGCGAAACGCCATTTAAATGGCAGGCCGATTAGAAACATTCGCCAATTATTCTTCAAAATCATCCGACAATTTCAATATTTATCTATAAAAACACACTAGGTATAGGCACACATTTAATCAAATGTAAAAATTAAAATATTTATTTACACAATTGTTTTGGTTTTATGGGCTAATTTCTTCACAAATGGGTTGATTTCGAGGGAATAGAAATTATATATATCTGTCAATTGTTCGACAAAATCAATCCCCAAAATTATTTTTCTTGCATGATATTTTGTTTACTATTGTAAAATTACATATTTAATCGTATGGTAAAGAATACGAATCAATTTACACCAAAAATATAGCCTTTATATAGCCTTTATAGCTTAATTTCGGCGGAGATTTCCGCAAAGAAATTTGTTACCGCTATAGTGTTAGTAGATATCTTACCATTGTATACACTGTTGAATTCTTCTTGAGTGGTTCGCAGTTCGTCTTCAATCGTCTGTCGATGTTCTCTCCTGGAAGTCTCTCAATGCAATGCGCCAATCCCGTGCCTCACGCCTCAAACATTTCTTCACCAGAGGGGGGTCTCTGTATTGATGCAATTGCCCGGACTGGTACCCAGCTTATCATACAATAGCCCGGACTGGTTCCCAACATGTAATCTAGATGAACCGCACCACACACACACTACCAGCAATGGTCTTTGGGTCTAACTATATGCCAAATCACCACACTCCCCCCCACTTTAAATTAAAGGTGTTCACACCAGGGATGGCAACAGTAGAACTTGGCAACTATGTTCCTCTAATACCATTGGAAATCAAGGCTGACATCTAGATTCAGGCACTCCACTGACAACTTCCAGGATTAACAACTTGGCGTGTAACGCCTTTGCCGTATAAAATAGGTTTTGGAAACCAGGTCATAGTTTAAGTCTGTTCAAAATCATCATTGGTATCGAATACCTTATTACTGCTATATTGTTCATAGTTTTCTTTTCAAATTCACCATAGTTATCACCTCTATATAGTTCATAGAATTCAGTTCAAATTCACCATAGGTATCACCTCTATATAGTTCATAGAATTCAGTTCAAATTCACCATAGTTATCACTACTATATAGTTCATAGAATTCAGTTCAAATTCACTATAGGTATTGAATACCTGCAATAAATTCAAAACAAATGTTATTAAAAGTTTTATACTTATATCTCAAAAACAGATTATTCACACGAGTTATATATTAAGCATAAACAGTGATCCAATCACATAACCTAATAGCTACTGGGATCCAATCCCTTATCTAATGCCTAAATTCTTTAATGGCGACGCGCAAATGGAGATCCCTGGGTCTCACCCCAGTCACATTGTGGTTCCAGTCTTTCCGCATACAGACGATGCGCATTCCTGGTTGCTACTGCTAGTACCCTCCTCCATGTACCACCACGGATTGCTGCTATGGCCCTCGCCGCCATTCCAATCTGAGCTGGCTAAATGCTCTACCTCCTCCAAACTTTATATATGGGGAGTTGGTCTCAAGAAGGAGTCTGGCATCATCAAGTTGGCGAAGAGCATCTCGCTGACCTTCCTCAAAATTGTCAACTACCCTAGCGAAGCTGAAGTATGTAAAAGGGAAAGACTGCAGCCATCGACTCACTACATCATTGTCTCCATCGAAGCAGTGTAGGTGTATGAGCTGGACACCAGGTACAAATTGATGAAGGCATGTCCTCAGAATATCATAAGCCTCACTTGGGTCCTCACCCATCACTCCCCGGCACTTGACTACTAGGACCTTCTGTGCCCGTATGGACAGGCAACCCAATAGCTTCTGTGTGTTGACAGTCTGGCGAGCCCAGTACTGGATTGGCACACTGTGGTCAACCCCTATCTCCCCTAGAGCGGAAACCTCCAGCATTTCAAGTAGTTCTGCAAGATGGTTCAGCTGTGCCTCACTAGCATCACTCTTTGGCCGGGCACCAAGGGCAACGTAGAAACCCTTTGCCCTAAATTGTCTGATCTGATCCTTAGTGGGGTAGGCGTCTGGGTTGGAGAACACCAGAAGAGCGGACTTGAGGTCCACTTCGAACCCGGATTCTGCTTGGGCTCTTGCAAAAACTAATCTAGGATCGGATTCCAGATTGAAACCAAGGTTCTGGGCGAGTTTGTCGTACTGGCAACAGGTGTCGAATCCCTCTGGAGCATCTTGAAGAGAATCCAATTCTCTTCTTGTAAGAGGGAACTGATCTATGAGGGCATCTCTCTGATGTGACTCTAATGAACTCACTAGCAGACTGACCACGGCCCAGTGGGTCAGTAAGGCTGGACTATTCCCTGTCAAGTGGATGAAGTTATGGTTTGGAACCGTATAACCGGTGGCATTTGCAAATTCCTCCATGGCTACCCTTTGACGCCGTGTGATCCTTGGATCCACCAAATTTAAGACACCTTGGGTTTCCAGGTACACCATCAAATCCGAAAAAGTCCTCCCCACACCAAGTATGAGTCTCATGACACTGCGCAGGACTCCAAGTCTCCGGTTGGTGATGTCTACACCACTCAATTCCTCGTGGAACACAGGCGGTAGGTGTTCTTCGAAGCAATGGGATCGTACAAATGCCTGATCACAGGTAGCTACCGGACAATCCGGGTTAATAAACTGCTCAACCGTAGTAGTCTGGGTGGGAAGTTGGATAGTCATGCCCCTTCCCCTAGCTTCCACGCGGCGATCTCCATCCAGGGTAGACCTAGACCTATAGAATTCTTCCACAAGTGGTCGAATCAAGTGATTTGAAGTATCCTGTCTGTGACGGGGCTGCACAGCTCGAGTAGCTGTAGCCTCCTGTCTCCTCCTGTCATCTTTATATTGGGGCCGAACAGGTCTGCAGACTGGTTCTTCCTGTCGCCTCCTGGCCTCCTCGTGGCGGGGCTGCATGGTCCGGCTGACCAAAGCCTCCTGCCTCCTATTGGATACGACTTCTCTACACGGCGCATTTCTAGTTGTAGCTCCCCTCTTTTCCCTTCTACTGTCCTCGCGGCGGGGCTGGCGGATCGAAGCCTCCTGCCTCCTCCTCTGCCTACCAGCTGTCTGATGGCGGCCTCTACTTCTCCTACCCTGGGGTTCTGAGCTTGAGTCCCTAATTCCTCCACAACTACGGCTGACTTCCTCAGCAGGGACTCTAAACAATTGCTTCTCTGCTGAGATAAGTCTCCATCCCATTGCCTTTTCATCCCTGCTGCCGGCATCTTCAGTAGAGGAAGGTGCAGGGGTCGATTGTAGGACCGAGTCGGACTTGTCCACAACGGGCTCACTGATAGAAATATCCGGGCTTGAAGCCAGCAAATCATCCTCCTCCTCCTGTGTCATTGGTGGTGACACATCTCTCTGGGCGTCGGACACCCGCAGCTGGATTGATGGGTCCACTTGTAGCCGGTAGTCTTTTACTGGCGTGGTGCTAAAATTTTCATTTATATTAGCCGCTCGTCTGGATCTATTGTTTCCACGACGCGGTGGAATATGGCAGATGTGGTCACATATCCATTGGTAATTTCGAAAGCCCTGGTCATTGGCCACCTCTGCCGCCCTCCGTAGCCAATTGTGATCATCCATCCCCTGGGCAAGTCGGACTTGACCCATCAGATATTCGACTCTCCGGGCATACGGAACTCTGGAGTTCGCCAGCTCCTCAACGAACCGCCTAGCACTTCTAACTAACTCCCCTCTAGCGGTCGCCTCCTCCACCTCCTGAATAATTGGCTCCTTCAACTCAGAAAATTTTTAGTAACCAGCCTGAAAGTAGACAAGGAGAGAATGATTAATGTGATCCATTAAAGACGGAGCCTTCGCTGACAGTCTCCGCACTGATATTTGTTAATATCCAACGCCTCAGAGGGGGTGATGTTAATGCACGACCCATGGTACCACTCATCGCAGTAGTCACATTGTATCATGAACCGTCCACCCCAAGGTTTTTTGCAGAGACAGTATTCTTTACCAGATGCCAAAACTTCATCATCTACCACTGGCTTCTCTTTTTGCTGTCTGAGCCAGGCTGGTAAAGACCTGTCCCTACACCGTTTAATCATATCATGGTTCAAAACCATGATGGCATTTCTGAGTTTTACCCTAAACAAGTAGGATGAAAATTTCTTTATTATGATACCTGGTCCCCTCCAAGGTGGACACAATTTCTTACACTGGCCCTTGACCGAAGCTTCATCTAGGATATGCACTACATCTCCTACCTCATAATTGCGTTCTAAAAGCCTCAGGTCGTAGTTACGCTTCATCCTCTTAGTTGATGTTTTTAACTTTGTTCTAGCGGTCTCGTGGGCCTGCTGTAATTTTGTTGTCAATTGATCTACATAATTACCTACATTTGTGCACTTCTCACCTGCTGGAGGGAACATCAGATGGGCTGGCATATTCACTTCCCTACCTAACATAAGTCTATTAGCAGTAAAGCCCGTTCGACGGTTTACTGAAGCACGCAGTGCACCCGCTATTTGCTGCAGATATATGTCCCATTGATTCTGTGCCTTACCAATAAAGCAGCGGACCGCATCCATCAAAGTACGGTTATACCGTTCAACTTGGCCGTTTGATGAAGGTCTGTATGGGGTTGTCCGAGCCTTATGGATATGAAGGGCCTTGCAAAGTTCTGTGAATAACTTAGATTCAAAATTTCGGCCTTGATCAGAAAAAATTTGAAATGGGAAACCAAACCTTGAAAAAAAATGGTTTACTGCTGCCCTAGCGGTCTCCTCTGCTGTCTGAGTAGGTAGAGGTATACATTCGACCCATTTCGTAAATTGGTCTACCATCATAAGTACAAACTCATTCCCATACTTAGTTTTTGGGAGTGGCCCTAGGAAGTCCAAATGAACTCATTCCATGGGTGCCCCTGCCTGATATTCAATCATAGGACACTTACCTCTTCTGTCAGACTTCTTGCACTTATTACATATTTCACAACCAGCTACATACTGTTCTACAAATTTGCTCACCCCATACCAAGTAAATTTCTCTTTTACCCTCTGCTTGGTACGTTGTCTCCCTTGATGACCTGCCGACGGAAGGTCATGACACCATTGGACTGCTAAATCCTGTAAGGATTTAGGAACAACCAATTTTTTATCACCTGAAATTGGCTCATCCTGATAGAGAACGCCATCAATGAGTACAAAAGACTCTTTGTTCAACCAAAAAGACTTGGCTGCTGGACTAGCTGAGAACAGGGCCGCTTCCCCTGGCACGGCAGAGCTGTTCAACCAATCTATAATGAAGCAAAGGTCAATGTCTCTACTCTGAGCTTCTCTAAGGTCTGCAAGTGAAAACCCCCAACTAGAGGGTTGGTCACTATCGGTAGCAATAGCCTTGCTAGATGTACCCAAAGCAAACACATGCATGTCTTCTTCTGAGCATATTATCTCCACATGAGCTAAATCGCTACCACCCATGCATTCTGCATCCATATCAACATAACTGATTTCTGGGTCCATGTATGTCATCTGAGCTAATCTAACCTCCTCACATACCTGACATACTTCTGCATTCATCCCCTTAGCTTTGACGTCCCGCCGTCCATCCAAGTCTTCCGTGCTCACAATGCCAATGTGGCCATCATCAGCATTGATACCTAGCAACCCCTGGGAGACCAATGGACCCGCATCATCAACAGCCACTGTAAAGGCTCCCCAATTTTTATTAGCCTTAATACAGTATTTACAGCCCCCACATGGCAAATCTACCGGATGTACACCCCTCAAATGCCTGACAATGTCCATCTTCAGCCGGCATCCTGGACAAAGCGTCAGCATTTTTGTGTTTGCGTCCCTCACGGTGTTTCAACACCATGTTATACTGTGACAGCTCCTCAAGCCATCTTGCCAATTGCCCCTGGGGCTCATGGAAACGCATAAGCCAAGTCAGGCTAGAATGATCAGTCCTCACTGTAAATGGTTTTCCCAGTAAATAGTGTCGATACTGCCGAGTAAATCTAACCACTGCTAAGAGCTCTTTTCTCGTTGTACAGTATTTGCGCTGATCTGTTGTTAAAGAGAAGCTACCATATGCCACTACCTTTTCCTTACCATCCTGAATCTGAAGTAATTCAGCTCCAATGGCCAAATCTGAGGCGTCTGTGTCCAACACAAACGGGTCGTCTCGATTAGGCAAAGCAAGAACTGGTGGACTGACTAAAGCGGTCTTGAGCGCTTGAAATGCCTGCTCTTGTTCCAAACCCCATTGAAACTTATGTTTGCCCACTACCTGATATAGTGGGGCTGCCAACTCTGAGAAGTTCTTCACAAACGCACGATGATAGTTTGCGAGGCCTGCAAACCTCTCGACATCTTTACTACATTTTGGTGTAGGCCAATTTTTGACTGTTTGTATATCTATGTCGGACATAGCTATACAATTACTACTAACCTTTCGGCCAAGAAAATCAACTTCTCTTTGAAAGAAGAGACACTTCTTTGGCTTTAATTTCAGACCATGCTCCCTGAACCGTGATAAGGCCTCTGCCAGGTTTACAAGGTGTTCCTGAAAAGTATGACCCAGAACCAGTATATCGTCTAGAAAGGCTAATACAGTTTTCCAGTTTAAACCACGTAGCACAAGGTTTATAACCCTGGCATACGTCGCTGGAGCGTTGCAAAGACCGAAGCCCATTTTAACATGCTCAAATAAACCGTACTTGGTTATAAAAGCTGTTTTCTTACGGTCTTCCTCTTTAATTTTAACCTGCCAATAAGCTGAGTTGGCGTCTAACTTCGAAAACCATACACTACCTGCTAAAGTGTCTAAACAATCATCTACCAGAGGAAGAGGGAAAACGTCCTTGACCGTGACCTCATTTAAAAGTCTGTAGTCTATGCACCATCTTACCGAACCATCACGTTTGCGTATAAGCACCGGAGCAGAGGCCCAGTCAGAAGTTGAATCTTGAATGACCCCTGCTTGCAACATTTTCTTTAAGTGTGCCTCCTCCTCACCTATAAAACAAGGTGGTGTACGTCGCATACGTAATTTAATAGGTCTAGCATGACCTGTGTCTTTGTTTGTTTGATTTGATTCTTTACGTCCACTCAACAATCTTTCAGTTATGCGGGACGGGTCTTCCTGGGTTGAACCAGTACTAAGCTAGGATAAATGTGTCTTGCTATGACCTGTGTCAATGGTGTGCTCGATTCCAGAAAAGTGGCCAAGGTCAAATTCAGACCTTGCAAAGACATCTTCAAAGCTTGTAAGTAAATGAGCCAATTGAAGGCTTTCTGATGAAGATAACTGCTTTGTGGAAGCTTTAAATACCTGTTCTAAGTGTTCTGGTACCACGCATTCATGTTCCTCTGAGTCTCCCTCCGAATCTGAACGACTGAAATTTACCTCTTCATTTTCTAGAATACTATCTATTTGGTAGGCTTCAGCAATATGTAGTCCTTTTTTAATGAGACGATATTTATCAGACGGGTTCACCAAGCAAAGTAAAGGCTCTTGACCTGCTTTTCTGACTACTCTGGGTGACATTACCTTGAGATTATCCACTGGTTCAATCACATAATCTGGTAGCGCACTATCTAGCGCGCATTTAACTCGCATTACAGAATTGGGGGGAATTACCTGACGTTTAGCTACCGTTACTCGAGCAACAGATGGTGCTTGACCTTGACTTCCCACATTCAGAGTGATCTCCTGGTCATCAAATTTAAGGGTGCCCTTAGCCATATTTAAAACCGACTTACCCCTGTGAACAAGAATATCAAAACCCACTAACATCTCTTGCTCTATTGGTGCAATGTACACAGTCCCATTGTACCATCGGTCACCAATTTTAAGTCTCACTGGCCCGGCCACAAACCCTTTCATCGCCATTTTTCTACCTGCTGTTAGCAATGTCACTTCCCTCAATTTAGGTGGTTTGTGAGTTAAAGCCTGATAAACTTTGTCAGATAGAATAGTTACCTCTGCGGCGGAGTCTACCACTGCATTTACTTTTCTATCACCTACTCCAATAGCCATAGTAAATTGTGATGCCGATCTCAATTGTTGAACTGTAACTACCTCAGGTTCGGAACCATGAGGCACATTTGATTCTACTGTTGCACTGTCAAATTGCTTTATATCAGAATTACTGTGGCCACCAGACCCCTCAGTTAATGAATATTGGTCCTGTGCAGATCTCTCAGCAATCATCGAGTTCTTACCCTCATTATGCTCATTTCCAGATGGACCTTCTTTAGTACTAACCTGCTTGTCACTTGAGTGACTGTAGACCTCATTCAGAGAGCAAGTCTTTATTTCCTGCTCACTAACTTTCAAAGCATCTATTGTTCCAGTCCCCAAGTTTGATTGTGGTAACATTGTCGAACAATGACCTTGACCTACCTCGGTCGGCACTGAAACACCATCACGACTCTGGCCTAATTCTAATTGGGTCGGGGTTTGGCCGCTGCGCCCGACCCCCTGGAGTTTAACGGATTCTCTTTCTGATTATTAGGAGAGGGACGATTTTCACAATCTCTAGCATAATGTCCAAGACCGCCACATGCAAAACAAACTAAGTCTGGTGGTGCACGGCCCGGTGGTCCACGCCTTCTATTTCTCCGTCCCTTGTATCTTTGGGAGTCAGAATTTCCAGATGAGCTTGGTCTAACTGGTTTACTCACCGTAGCATTGACTCTGTCAAGCTTCTGACCTATTTCTAGACGAAAATCTGCTAACATTTTTTCAACAGAACTAAGGACAGGGTTTGATGTAGAACTATTATGAGCTGCACTTTCTTGCTGACGCTTGTTGATTGGCAT
Source organism: Loripinus fragilis (assembly GCA_964019695.1). Classification (NCBI taxonomy): domain Eukaryota; kingdom Metazoa; phylum Mollusca; class Bivalvia; order Lucinida; family Lucinidae; genus Loripinus; species Loripinus fragilis. The sequence continues at coordinate 24,446,220 of OZ026531.1, forward strand.
GACCCTATAAGATTCTTCTGAGTCTGACTCAGATTGTTTGGATCGGTCCACCTTATTGCCATACACAGCCTGATGAACATGCTGGCACCATTTAGCATTATTAATGGCCTCTTCCATTGTAGTTGGTACCTTACTACTAACTTGACTAGCTACTTCTTTATCTATAAGGCCCTGACAAAACCGTGTAATGGCTTGTTGTACTGAATAACTTTCAGGCAATTCTCTAAATGCACGTACAGCCAATGTCATAACTCTGTCCGCCCAATCTTCTAAAGACTCACCTTTTGACTGAGTTGATTGGAGAAACCTAGCCTGTGCTGTGGCAGGCAATTCCCTTGCCCCAAAACGGTGTTCTATTTTTTTCAGCAAGCCCTGGTAGGTCAAACCTTTCTGATCTCCTAAAACAGCATAGTATTCTGAGGCCTTACCTGTTAGACTCCATGCTAGAGCGGTAAAACATTCATCAGTAGTCCACTCCAATGCAGAGGCACACTGCTTAAATTTCTGCCTGAAAGCTTCCCAGTTACCTTTACCATCATAATACAAGCCCTTTGGAAAATGCTTAATAATATCATTAGTACGACGCCGTTGATCAGCAGAGACCCTTTTGCGTCTGTGTGGCTTATTTTGTTGCCTACTAACTGCTGAACAATAAGATTCCTCATCTGATGAGTCAGCATTACTTGTACTTGTTTCAGAAAATTGCAGTCTGGTACCCTGCAAAGAACCAACAGACCTTTTGGGAGTTACATCAGTTACATTACCAGGGGTACCTGTTGGAACGGCCGGTAGGCTCTCAGCATCGGACTCCTCGGGAGTACCCGGACTCGCACCTTTAGACGTTTGAACTAATTTTACCATTTCCATTAATTTTTTCCACTCAGCTACTGGTACACTAACCTGTGCAGGTGGGGAAACCAGCTCTGGTTTAACTGGTTTTGGCGGGGACAAATGCTGCTTAATTGTATCAAGAATTGCACTGACCGACCCTGGTGGGTGGGGTACCGTGCTACCCTTAGATCCCTTAGGTGTTTCTAGTGCCAATTTTCCAATAGGCATAGTAGGGGCCAAGTCTTTGTCAGGGTTTTCCATGACGCACATTTTTGTGCGTTTAGACGCACATTTGGACCAAATGACCCAAATAACTATCACTACTGCGTCATGGTGGACGCAAAGCTGTGTGCGCAGCACTTGCTTTTAAAACGAATGATTCAGATCGACGTCGGCGCCATTTGTTATCTTCGAGTAAGTACAACGCGAACTTGGGTCCGAATCGCGGATATTGGGGACGAAACTGTAGACTGTGTCAGCGTCCAATTCTTCACTTCTAAGCGACAGACTTTGTGCATACACTATTGATATGCGATAAACCAGTCTACGAAAATGTCGCAGTCAAAATTGATGTCGTTTTTCTCGTCTGCAACCGAAAAACCAAAAAGAGATAGCGATGACTCTGACGAATCGCAACCTGGGCCGAGCACGCCTAAGAAAACATCAAGACCAAGGGGGTTTTGTGATGACTGGCTCGTGAAATACGACTGGTTGTATTTAGAAAATGGCAAAATGAAATGTCATCCGTGCGTAAACACTCGACAGAATAACCCATTTTCAGCAGGTTCGGGTTGATGCTACCAGTATATCCTGTAAGAGAACAGTATGTGACCCTCTCAAATTGAAAATGACCCCCAAAGTCAACTACCTGGGGGTCACAATGACCCCTGAAAATTTTTTTGAAGGGAAAACCCTGCTTTGTTCAGCGTGAAATCCAACATTTGTAATGACTCTGTAGTCAAGGATCCCCTAGTTAATAAATGTAGCACCTGCTCTGAAATATTGCCGCTACTTTCTCTCACAGACAAAATTGCATTAGCTACCTTGTCACCAATTCCGGGGACAGATTTTAATTGGTCTTTACTGGCAAAATTAATGGAGACTAAATCACTAGCAGCAGAGAAATCGTCAGCCTCTTCCTCTTTCATGGATTCTATAATCGAAATATCTTTCGCAGCCATTATGGAAATTCAAATGAAACAACACAACAGAAAAAATGAAATTTAATTACTTTCAGAGGGAAAACACAACACTTGTCATAAGATTTTATTCTTTATTTCATTTTTCAAAAATTTGCAAGTAGAATGGATATGGAATATGTTCACAATATGCAATAACAGCGATGTTTATTCTGGGAGGGGTTGATTCTGTGTATAATAAGATTTTCACACTGAATCCAATACAGGATGGGTGGGTCCTTTATACAGACTGCGACTGCCCAGACGGTATGCAATATGTGAATGATACAAAAAAAAAATGCAAATTACTCACTAATCGCCGAAATTAACAATCCGAAGGTTGTTTACAATCCGCAAATCCAGAACGGAAATTGGCTATACAGACATGCGCGGTCAGGCCTGCGCAAATGGCGTCCAATGGCTGAGAAATGACGCAATTTTCCGCCAAAACTTTCAAGTCCTCTGCAAAGTTTTCCAGTCAAAACAGCTTTCGTTTCAATCTCAATTCACTTTTCCAGGGGTTTGCAGTGTTGGACACATACAAAAAATGCATCAGGGCAGTGCACCGAGAGACTCAGGAGTTGCCGACGGCCATGTGCCTTTCTCAAAAGGTTCTTGACAAATTTCGAAAATTCGTCTCGCTTGAGATGGTCGCTCGCTCTTTTTGACAGTCTGGCGTGGAAATTCGGGTTTTCTAAACACTTCCTGACACCATTATAGTGTTAGTAGATATCTTACCATTGTATACACTGTTGAATTCTTCTTGAGTGGTTCGCAGTTCTTCTTCAATCGTCTGTCGATGTTCTCTCCTGGAAGTCTCTCAATGCAATGCGCCAATCCCGTGCCTCACGCCTCGAACATTTCTTCACCAGAGGGGGGTCTCTGTATTGATGCAATTGCCCGGACTGGTACAATACGGAGTTATACATCTGTACCCCAAGCGAAATAATAGACAAAATCAACCCTTAAAATTAATATTTTTGCATGAATTTTCGCATACTACTGCAAAAACACATATTGAATCATATGATAGAAAGAAATTATGTACTTGCCCCCTAAAAACGGTTTTATAGGCTGATTTCGAAATAAAAAGTTGATTTCGCGAAATCAACTTGATTACTCCGATTAGTCATACCCTATTTTCACTGTAGCGAGCCGGAACTACTTTTTTCTTGTTTACATTCCCAACAAGATTTGCCCCCCTTGCGACTTGGCTACTAGCCAACTATCAGCCATTGATCGAGAAAACGGCGTCTATTTGTAAACACCAATAACAAAGATATTGCTAGAGTTAAACACAGAGTATTAACATGGAACAAATTGATTTTATGAATCAAGAAATAAGTATATTTGAAGAAACTGAACTTACTGATACAGATCTTCTCAATGCTGTAGAGTTATTGTCATATCCAGCAGCAGCACCTCAAACCACAACAACAACAACCACTTCCAGCAGATTCGTTCCCCATGTTCCTTTGGATGTTTTTTTAGATCCGGTCCGATCCGGTGATTAGGCCCGATCCGGTGAATACATGGACCCCAATATACTCATGCCCATCATCATCAATTCTTAAAGCAACATCTCCCCAACGTAGATCGTGCGTCTCTTTGCCAGTCCTCATGCCAAACTGCAATGTGCACATCATCCACACTGAGTATATTAGAGAGCTTGGACTGGCTGGACCTAGAACTTGTTTCTCGTACATAACATTAATATCATCATCAGTGATTTCATCTGCAGCCTTAGGCTTATTACCTTTTTCCCATACACTTCAGTTCAGTTGCTTCTGCTTTGCAGCCAGAATGTCTCTACTCCTTCTGAACTGGGCATCTGTCATTAAAGAAAACTTATAGCCATTTGAGATAAGATGCCTGTTTATAGAGGAAAAGAAAGATCAGAGAGTTGTTGGCTCAAATTCTTCTCCATTTTTTCTACGAACTGAGAGCACAAAGAGAAACACAAAAAGAAAAACCACTAATGATTTAAACCTATTCCAGACCTATCTCACTTCTCAAAATGAATCAAGATTCTCACAGTTTATACCACCAGCAGAGTTGTCAGAATTCATCTCTGGATTTCTGCTCTCAGTTCGTAGAAAAAATGGAGAAGAATTTGAGCCAACAACTCTCTGATCTTTCTTTTCCTCTATAAACAGGCATCTTATCTCAAATGGCTATAAGTTTTCTTTAATGACAGATGCCCAGTTCAGAAGGAGTAGAGACATTCTGGCTGCAAAGCAGAAGCAACTGAACTGAAGTGTATGGGAAAAAGGTAATAAGCCTAAGGCTGCAGATGAAATCACTGATGATGATATTAATGTTATGTACGAGAAACAAGTTCTAGGTCCAGCCAGTCCAAGCTCTCTAATATACTCAGTGTGGATGATGTGCACATTGCAGTTTGGCATGAGGACTGGCAAAGAGACGCACGATCTACGTTGGGGAGATGTTGCTTTAAGAATTGATGATGATGGGCATGAGTATATTGGGGTCCATGTATTCACCGGATCGGGCCTAATCACCGGATCGGACCGGATCGGACCCGAAATTGGCCTATTCCTTTGCTTAACTGATTGTTTTTTCTTTACAAGAATAATGTGCATAAAAGATTATGTATTTAGTACAATTTGTATGCACTTGAATATATTAATATTGATATAAACGGCAAAAAAAAAAAATACTCAACGGACCCCAATAGGGTCCATGTATTCACCGGATCGGACCGGATCGGACCCGAAATTGGCCTATTCCTTTGCTTAACTGATTGTTTTTTCTTTACAAGAATAATGTGCATAAAAGATTATGTATTTAGTGCAATTTGTATGCACTTGAATATATTAATATTGATATAAACGGCAAAAAAAAAAAAAAAATACTCAACGGACCCTTTTTGCAATGGTCAGCTATCAATTCACACCTGTTGTGTTTTACATAAAATGACATGCCCAGGTCTATCCTTTTTTCAGTATAAAGAAACCAATTTTCCTCAAATTAAAACTAGCCATTTTTGGTACAGACGTCATTAATTTGATCCTAAAAATACTTGAAAACATAAGATAATTATATCATAGCGTTATTTGACCATTTTTGGGCCCGATCCGGTCAGATAGTAGCCATCGTCTCCGACCTTGATGATCCAGACATCATTATTATGATCAAATACATACTTTATAAACATAATAATAATAAAAAAAAAATGTTTTAAAAATGAGCTAAATAGCCAATTTCGGGCCCGATCCGGTCAGATCCGGTGATTAGGTCCGATCCGGTGAATACACGGACCGAGTATATTGTATACACACAAGAGCGACAGACAAAGACTTGCACAGGTGCTAATCCCAGAGACATAAGACAAACCAAGGGCGTACGACAATCCTGATGTTCCTAACAGAGATCCTGAATTTTAGCTGGATGAAGAAATCTCAGTGTACTATAAGGTCTTAATTGACACTTTCAGATCACTGGCTCTGGTCTACAGGAAAATAAATCAACTTCAAGAGGCTAATCTGGTTTTGAGAAAAACATTTATGTTCGGCTACTCCATTCAGGACTCTAAGCGCACAACCTAAACTCGATTACTTGTGTGTTAATTCTACTAAGAGAAGATACAGCGAGAATCAATACCGAGAGATAACTACAGCCAATTGGGGCTTAGCTACAACCAACCAACCAACCAATCCTGTAGGTTTATACAAAAAGTTTAGGGGACTACGCCCTATGGAGATGCTGGAACCCGACAGTCCATTTTTTCTCTCAATTAACTATGCTCCCAAACCTGGACATGCATGGTACAAGAAAATTCCCATGGGAATAAACAAGCTATATGCAGTTATGAATGAGCTGAAGGAAGGTGCTGGGCTTCAGGTCACCGACAGACGACTCGCTCCTTACAGGTAAAAACTTCCAAACGTATCCGATGTATACCGAATTATCAACACATAATTGAACAGCTGAGCTCTTTGACACAAAACTCCAGACCTCAAAGATGATTTCCTTTTTCATACTGTCTGACCTTCCTCCTATTTATACACTGCTCCAAAGCTGAGTGAATGTTTCCATTTTCCAAGATGATGAAACAATGCATGGCAAGCTGTATAAGGAAATGTTTACAAAATTGATGATTGCTGAAGTAATAATCCAGTCAAACACCATTTTTGCAACAACCAGCCAATGCATATATATCTACAATGTCTTTGCTTTCCCTGAAAATAAAAAAACAACAAAAGTGAACTAAGGCTTAGGTTACACATTTTATAACGCACCTCATTATAACAGATTTGGATATAGCAGGGTCATGTTGTGGTTTCAATTTCGTTTACCACAGAATTTTTTTCGGGAAAGATATAGCAAGAGATTTGCAAATTTTCTACAAGAATTATTGGAAAATGACCACAAAACTGTCATTTTTTTTATATTTCCCATGGTCCATTCTTACAAAGAGGGTCTAACATAAGTGCGTATGATTTATTGAATTAATTATACGAGTTGAGGAAAAAAAGAGATTAAATGCGAGGCTTGCCGAGCATTTCATATCTTTACACAATAAGTTTAATAAATTCAATTAAACAGAAGCATGAAATTGTTAGATTCTATTAACATGACATAAACATTACTTTAAGTAAGTAAGGGTGCAAAGATCAGGAGTCGATACAATCAATAAAATCACAATTTGAGTGTGAAAACATCAAGGTGTCATCTTTTATGTTTTAGTTTACATTACGCAACTATTCTGTAAACCACTTGTGGTTTATCGATTTTATTGCATGGCATTATATCACTACAATAGCTGCAATCATGTGAAATAGAAATTTAAAAAAACGGTAGGTAGGTAAAAAAATATGTTCATTTGCTTAAAACTTGAGTTTTTACACATGATAGTAAGGAATTACTATGACAACAGTGAAATTTGCCACCCAAAATGCTTTTTAAAAAAATTAGCCTGGTCAGGCAACCTGTTATTATATACTAGGCAGTTTAACTTTCCCTTTCTGAAATGGTCCAGTAATGGGAAACAAAAGAAATCCTACCAATCAGACATATGCATTGGAGAAAATTAAAAATTAGAAAAATCCTGAACTTTAGAAATTCAAATCTTAAAATTTGCAGTACTTATGCCTATAGACAATTAAGTTTTTAGAAATGGCCAATCGTCTTCAGATCTGAAAATATATCCGAGAACCGATTATAATTTGCTAAATTCAGCATTATGAGGTTGACTTTCTACATGAAAGTCAGTCTCAAAATCCTGAATTCAGGAATAATAATAATCCTGAAAACTTTCACCCATGCATATGTGGGGCTGTGAACCAAAACTATCTTGGCATATTTGGCATAAATAGCTCAGTGTGCACTCTGTAATGCACAATCATTAACATTTCCAGACTCTTTTATACAAAGTGGTCAGTGTCTTGTTTCGGTTACGTCTCCAATATGGTACTAGCCAAACTATTTTATACAAACTTTTCTCTATGGAAAATATAAAATAATCCTGAAAAAGGTCTAAGAAAAGACTTTAATTATCCCAAAAGGCTCAAAAAAATTGAGTATAACTTGGCTTCAAAATATAAGGTACGGTAAATGTTCTAAAATTTCGAACACTCTAAAATTACGAACACCTAAAATTATCGCCGGAAATAATTTTTAAAACATCCTAAAAAATCGAACACTGACCTTTTTTTTGAAAAGTGAATTTCTAAAATTACGAACACAAGTTATTTTCGGCGGAAAATCGTTGTCGGTTTATCTTTTTGTCCCATCATTCTGTGCTCGGTTTACTTTTAACGTACAGTGCGTGAGCGGTAGCGACATTTGGAAGGTTCCATTCCACTTAAATGGGTACTCTGCCACGTGACGTTCTTTTTGCAAGACTATACTTTTTGTCTGCTAATTGTGCGATACATGCTTTCAGATAAGATCAAAGGCAAGAGCGCATTAAAAGCACGAACTTTCCTACATGTAGTACGTGACAAAGTTCATGCATGTTATTGGTATCGGCTGTATATGCATCTATCAACGGAAAACAGTGCAGGCTACCTGCAGCGTGTTCAAATATTTTTAAAACCCTTCATTGGCGAAATTTTTACCTATAGGAAGCATCCGATCCATCGGAATTGTTTAGCAATGGTCATTAATATGCATTTCCTTTGTCAGTATATTGTCACAGACATAAAACAGACATGCCTCGGGCAAGGATTAGGAGTTAAAATTACCGCGAGAAAACACACATCTAAGGTGAAGAACTTAGGTCATACCAGTGATCTATATATAGGGCACTGGTCATACGCTGCCTGGTCGTCAAAATTGAGCATTTACAAGTAACAGTAGATGTTGTTACTTTTTAAAAGCCATGCAAACCACAGCGTTAAACAACTGAGTAAATTTACTTAGTAAGTTTGCTTATACAAACTTATATACAAACGGGCCTTTTTTCCAAGTTGTGGTTTGAGTCGTGAGACACAAAATTAATGACCCGCGGTGATGCTTGACATTCCTGAGCCATCAATGCTGTATTTAAAATGCACACTTGCGCAGGCTCGTCTTAGTCTTTGTCGCACGTTGTATGTACCAAAATATCGTGAAATTACATGTGTGGATCCTAGTCCAGACCCCCACAGTGAAAAATCACAAAAATATAGGGGTTTCTAGCAATACCGGTCCGGATCCCCTGAAAAATCGCAGTTGCTAAGCCAGCATTCAATGTTGAGCATTCATCGGCATGCCAGCGAAACGCCTTTAATGGCGTTTCGCTGGCGGGCCGATGATGGCCCACTTAAAGTGGGACATGGATCCTCCCTCCCCCCATCAACTTTAAAAACAAACGTTGTCAATGTTGGATCCCCTTTGACAAAACTTTCTGGATCCGCGCATGAATTATGTCCGTCGACAGTTTAATTTCAATCGAGCCGGTTCACACGCACTGCATGCATGCGCTGATCCAGAACATTTAGTCAGAGGGGGTAGTGATAGAGGACCGAAATGCCACTAAAAATTGATCACCATCGGCCCATCAGCGAAACGCCATTGTCGATAATGGCCCACCATTGAATGCTGGCTTGGTAGCTTTGTGATTTTTAGGGGATCCGGATCAATATTGCTAGGAAACCCTATTTTTTTGTGATTTTTCAGGGGGTCCGGACCCCCTGTCCCCCCTCTGGATCCGCCCATGGCATGCATCTGAAAGAGGGTACTTGTCTGAAATGTTCCTTTCAGCGGACGCAAAGTCGAACTAGATTATAACTCTTGGTATGCATGTTTGCCCCTGATCAGGCACGTCGGACGATCTTCTAGACCCAAACTGTTTGCAAACTTTGATAGCAGGTCGTAAAAGTAGAGAGAGAGAGAGAGAGAGAGAGAGAGAGAGAGAGAGAGAGAGACTGCACGGTGTTTGCACACGAATCTTTTGTTTTGGCTTGGTTTCTTAGAATATCTAAACGCAATGTTTAGGTCAGTCAATCTATCTTGTTTTACAACTGCTTCCGATGAGGACCCAAAACCCAAACTTATCGTGCGCGTCGGCTTTTGTACGGCAAAGTCGGACATTCCACAGTATTACATGTAACGCTTTGCGTACTTTCTACCGTATGCACACATTTTTAAATTGACGAAACGTTCTATTCTGAATATCATTCGGGTCTGATCTGGATCTAAACCCTGTTTGCAAACATCAAAGTAAACATTCCATCGGCGGATCGACAAGTAGAGAGAGAGAGAGAGAGAGAGAGAGAGAGAGAGAGAGAGAGAGAGATGCATGTGTTCTTTTTGAATTTCGCCAGATTTTTTTTACTCTGGGAACTCGTCTACGTATTTCAAAGTTTGTGTAGACCTATGCAAAAAATCTGATCGTACGAGATGTCTAGCGGTTTCAATTCTTGAGTACAATATTAACTGGAAAGGAAGAACGAAATAGTGTAGTGATTCATCGGTAGTCCGAGGCGAGTGAACAAAGGAGACCCTGTTTATCGATTAGTTTAAATCAGAGGACTTTCATGACTTGTAAGTAAATTGAGTGACATAATATGCACGTGCCTGGCTCTCGACTTGGTGAATACCGCGCGCGCTGGACATTTTACTGACTCAGTCCGCATGAATTTAGCGGCGGTTTTAATAAGATTAAAGAAAAGAAAAAATGAGTAGATAGCGCAGAATCATATCGCCGTGTTTTCAACACGTTTCTAACACATTTTGACAGGCATATATACCGTTTTTCTCCTGATAAAGTCCACATTCTAAAATTTCGAACACTGGCATTTTTTTCATAAACGTAATTTCTAAAATTACGAACAGCGGAAAAAATAATTATTTTTTAGTGTTCGTAATTTTAGAACATTTACCGTAGTGTCACCATATAAAACAAGAGATTTTTTTGGCCCGAGGATCCTGATCAGCTGACTTCAGACAAATCGTACTGATAATGAACCATACTGTTTTCCATCCCATTAATCTTTAATTGTCTGGTCTGGAAAACATGCATCAAGGTTATAAAGCTTTTTTTCATGCTCAACTCAATGCACCCTGCTTAAAATGTAATTATTTCAACAATTGTTGGAAGTTTACCATTTATAAACAGGATAAATCAAGAACAATCTTTATTTTGACTACCATTCCAGCATTTGTTTGTTTTTAAGCAAATAGAAATTTCAGCTTTGTTGAGCATGAAAAAGATTTATAAGCTTGAAGCGAAGCCTAAACTGTGCTTAACAGGTTTTACATGGTTTATTATTTTCATTCCAGTGTGAGAAAACATCTGATCCAAAAACGAACAGATGAAGGACTTCCACCTAATCAGATTGTACAGATATCTGGACATAAGAATATCAACAGCCTAAACAACTACAGCCACCTGAAGGCAGAGCAAACCAAAAATATATCTTCTATTTTGTCAAATTGCTCAGCTCCTGTAACAAACCTAGACATTAAAAACCTAGGTGTAAAACCTACTGTTATTACTGAAACCTCGACAAGTTCCAGTCAGTTTTCGTTGCAAAGCGTGTCAACAAATCAGGATATGACAGCAGTGCAACCATCAACAAACCAGGGTCCAGTCCCTTCCACTAAGACACAGTCTCAGATTCTCCAGAATCCGTGGTCATTTCAGCGTACACTGAACCCCTCAAACCTTGGTGGCTTGTTTGCTATAGAGACTCTCATAACATGTAAATAGGGTGGTGGACTAAATCAACCATTTTAACTGTGAAACGGTACTCCAGCGAACTGGAGGTGTGCCAACTGCAACCTTTGGTTCACTTCTGTGTGTTAATCCGTGAAACAAAATAGTTCGTTTAACCTACGACCTTTGGTTGAGCAGGGTACCAGACATCTTCCCTTTTCGTCGGATCTACCTTTCGACTACGGAAGCCCTGGAGGGACATTTTGACTTATTACTTATCACTTATTGCTTACTACTTATTACTTATTACTTACTACTTATTACTTACTACTTATCATTTATTACTTATACTTATTACTTATCATATCATTTATCACCCCTATAACGACGGGAAGCTCCATTGTACATTCCCTGTCATAGCCGTAGCAACAGCAGCAGCAGCAGCAGCAGCAGCAGCAGCAGCAGTAGTAGTAGTAGTAGTAGTAGTAGTAGTAGTAGTAGTAGTAGTTGTAGTAGTAGTAGTAGTAGTAGTAGTAGTAGTAGTAGTAGTAGTAGTAGTAGTAGTAGTAGTAGTAGTAGTAGTAGTAGAAGTAATTATATAGTATATATGTAGTTGTTGTTGCTGTGTTTGCTGTATTAGTAGCAGTGTAGTAGTAGTAGTTGTAGTAGTAATATGTGAGTAGTTGGTGTTGCTGTTTTTGCTGTTGTAGTAGCAGTAGAAGTAGTAGTAGTAGAAGTAGTAGTAGTAGTAAAAGTAGTATTAGTAGTAGTTGTAGTAGTATATGTGTAGTTGGTGTTGATGATTTTGCTGTAGTAGTAGTTGTTGTTATAGTAGAAGCAGTAGTAGCAGCAGCAGCAACAGTAGTAGTAGTAGTAGTAGTAGTAGTAGTAGTAGTAGTAAAGCTAGTAGTAGTAAAAGTGGTGGTTTAAGTAGTAGGAATACTGGTTGTTATTGATGTTGTAGTAGTGTATTAGTAAAATAGTTATAGTTATAGTTTGTAGATGTTGTTTGTTGCTGTAGTAGTGTTGTTGTAATAGTAGTAGTAATAATACAACCACTATTACAACAACACTACTACAGCATCAAACAACATCAACAAACTATTACTCTATCTATTCTACTGATACACTACTACTACTACTACTACTACTACTGCTGCTGCTGCTGCTTACAAGTACATATTAAGTAATAAGTATTAAGTAATAAGTATTAAGTAATAAGTATTAAGTAATAACTAATAAGTATTAAGTATTAAGTAATAAGTATTAAGTAATAAGTATAAAGTAATAGCTAATAAGTATTAAGTAATAAGTATTAAGTACTAACTAATAAGGTATAGCAAAAAAGTCATTACTATTACCACCACTACTACTGTTTCTAACCACCACCGCAACCACCACCAGCACTATTACAACAACACTACTACAGCATCAAACAACATCTACAAACTATTACTATAACTATTCTACTGATATTCTTCTACAACATAAATACCAACCAGTTTTCCTACTACTTAAAGCACGACTTTTACTACTACTAGTTTTACTACTATAACAAAATACTATTACAGCAAAAACAGCAACGACAACACATATACCACTACTACTACTGCTAAAACTACTACTACTACTACTACTACTACTACTACTACTACTACTACTACTACTACTACTACCACTTCTACACTACCACTACTAATACAACTGCTACTGCTACTACTACTAATTCTTCAACTCTTACTACTACACTACTACTGCTACTACTACTACTACTACTGCTACTACTACTACTACTAATAATAATGATATTACTACTACTACCACAGCTACGACTTTTACTATAGCTATTTTAATATTACAACTACTACTTTAACCTTTAACAACAACCATTTCTACTGCTACAGCCACAGCTTTAACTCTACAACTACTACTTCTACTATTACTTCTACGACTACTACTACCATTACTACTACTACAACAACAACAACAACAACAAGAACTACTACCACTACTACTACTACTACCTCTACTACTACTACTGCTACTACTACTACTACTACTACTACTACAACTACTACTACCACAACAACTACTACTACTACTACAACTACTACTACAACTACTACTACTACTACTATTACTACTACAGAAATAACAACTGCTACGACTATTTTACTACTCCTTTTCTACTACTACTACAACCACCACTTTTTCAACTACTACTACTACTACTACTACTACTACTACTACTACTACTACTGCTGCTACTAACAAGTAAGTAAGGGCTTCCATACTCTACGGCTATTACAGGGAATGTACAATGGAGTTTCCCGCCGTTATACACGGGTGGTAAACCTAGGAACTACCATGAAATTGTGTTAACGTAATTTTGTTCCCAAGCCACATCCGGGACACGTCGTGGTAGTTTCCAGGCCGAAAATTGGATAAAGAAAGGTTGGTGTCACTTTCATTTTTGTTTTATTTTACAACTTAGAACAAACAATGGTGAAATCCGACAATGTGGTTCCGTGTAAGTATGTCTCAGCGTCCCCTCTAGCCCAAAATTTTGTTTGAAAAATTATTTTCTTTCTTTTCGTACGTGTTTCCCCACTGAGCATCGGACCAAATTTCCCCAAAGTTCGAAGGATTTTAGCCCATATCTGTCAAATTGAATGGAATTTGATATCATTTTACGATGGAAATGATAAAAAGACCCTAAATAAACATTTCTACACAGAAAAAAATCTGAGCATTTACTCGTAAACGATTCATGCCCCGTTCGTCCTGTGTGTGGTAGTTTCCAGCTCATCGTGGTAGTTAAAATGCTATCGTGGTAGTTTCCAAGACTTTGTAGGAATTTAGTAGTAGTTCGCATCAGCAGATTTCCACTATTCAGGGGCTACTTCATTTTTATAAAGACAGGGTGTGTGGGCCGAACCTTGAATACTCCTCTTATTCATACGAAGACCTTTTCAAATAACCTTTTGTCAGATAACAAATGACGACTGCCTGAATTTTAATTTTAGTGGGCTATTGAAATGATGAGAAGAATGAAAAGAAGGGATATTCACATTTTTTGTTTTTGAATAAACATGCTTTTTAATTATCAAATAACATGCCGTTCATCGTCACACTCACATGTATATAAAAAGTGTCCCAACCCGAGGATATTTCCCTTTTCCGAAGCGCAAGTACTAACAATACTTTGGGCCAGTAGTCTTAGCCTGCCATTTTATCTTAAAGCTGACTGAACATGGAACAACGTAGCGAGTGACGCAATTTTTGATATCATTTTTTTTTGTCTGTTGCTTGGTCCACCACGGCTCAACTGATGACATTCTTTTGCTTTAGATTTCCAGAGGTGTTGTTTGGCAGTCCAGGGCATGGTCTCCATCTGTCAAGCATCACATTGAATCTCGAGTCCTCAGCTTAGCTTCCTCATGGTGTTGAAATGTGGTTTATTTGTTTACCGTGGTAATTAATTGACGAGTTCGAGGGTTATCATGCGAAACAAACAACCACTATAATGTTTTGTAACACTTCAGAAACGTATCCTATAAAGTCTTGGAAACTACCACGATAGCATTTTAACTACCACGATGAGCTGGAAACTACCACACAGGACGAACGGGGCATGAATCGTTTACGAGTAAATGCTCAGATTTTTTTCTGTGCAGGAATGTTTATTTAGGGTCTTTTTATCATTTCCATCGTCAAATGATATCAAATTCCATTCAATTTGACAGATATGGGCTAAAATCCTTCGAACTTTGGGGAAAGCTGATCCGATGCTCAGTGGGAAAACACGTACCAAAAGAAAGAAAATAACTTTTCAAACAAAAGTTTGGGCTAGAGGGGACGCTGAGACATACTTACACGGAACCACATTGTCGGATTTCACCATTGTTTGTTCTAAGTTGTAAAATAAAACAAAAATGAAAGTGACACCAACCTTTCTTTATCCAATTTTCGGCCTGGAAACTACCACGACGTGTCCCGGATGTGGCTTGGGAACAAAATTACGTTAACACAATTTCGTGGTAGTTCCTAGGTTTACCACCCGTGTTATAGTGGTGAGAAATTATATAATAAGTAATAAGTAGTAAGTAATAAGTGATAAGTAGTAAGTTATAAGTAATAAGTAATAAGTGATGAGTAATAAGTAGTAAGTAATAAGTGATAACTAATAAGTAAAAATGTCCCTCCAGGGCTTCCGTATTCGACAAACACAAAAAGAAAAAGTAGAGAAAGAAAAGGTGCAAAGATCAGGAATAAAACCGAGTAGTCAGATAAAAAAAAAAGAGTCTAAGGACAAGATGGGTACCAGACTACATGTAACCCTATAAATATTGATCGCGCGCACTTTACATCTATTTCATAAACGCTGTAGTCTATAGCGCACTATGCAATATTTTAAGTAAAAAGTTCAAATAATGAAAGTATTATGGTGGTAGCATCATTTCTGCTATTCATTTTCGGAATATTATTTATTTTATTTTACTGGTACGTATTTTCTCATTCAAAAGTACATGGGTCCAGATGAGCGAATTTTTAGCATTAATATTTTTGCACCCATCAAATCAAACTTTTCTTTTCTTTCTTTCTTTCTCTATATAGATCTACTGCCTGGCGCTCGCTTTCACTCCGGGTTGCAGGATGAAAGCCTACAAGTAACCATATCGAAATTACCGTAGGGTTCTTTAACCTGCACAGGGGGTGACTTTCCCTGCACAGGGGACATCCAGTTAACGTCCCGATCCGAAGGACGATGCACTTATCTAGCGTCATCCCTGCAAATGACACTAGAGAAAGCGTGTTCGGACACCGAAATTTTTCTCGCCGCGAGCGGGAATCGAACCTGGGACCTCTAGCACCAGAGGCAAGTGCCTAACCACTGAGCTACCACGCTTTCTTCAAACTTGTGTTTCGGGTGCTAAAAAGAACCGTCTTATTGAGACATATTATATTTTGGTTGAGCTGTTGAGAAATAAAATATTTTTTTAAATTCCGCACTCTTATCTGGAAGCTATTATATTTTATTATAATAAATATCACTGTGCTAAAATTGTAAAATGTAGGTCTTGTCAGGGTTTGCGACCCAGGGTTCAATTACAGAGACTACGTTACAAATCGAAATTGTGCAATGTATCAAGTTTAGCTACTTTTCTTTTAAGGTCATATGCCACCAAATAATTCCCATGTTGAAATATTTTCAATAGGCCTACTTTGCATACATTTTGTTTTATGCACGGGCTATCCATTTATGAAATAAAAATGATATGTCACCGTGCTTATTTTTTTATCAGAATCTCATATTGAAGTTTTCAGCATTTGACCAATTTTCTAAAAATATAAAATAAAAACACTAGTCCTAAATATCGAGCTAAAACGGTTGTAATCCCCAGCCAGCTTCTTTCTTTTAACTTAAATTATTGCCCATGGCCTCAAACCTTTCAGAAAATGTGCAAGTTTATTTGTTATCCCATGCTGTGACAAGATACTGCATGATATATTTTGGCAATTCGTCGAAAATTGGAATTTGGTTTTAGAATAAATCATGTATTAAAAAAATCTGATGTTGTAAATCTTAAAAATTTACTTTTAATTCATGGACTATTATAATACCTTTCAGAAAAAATAATAAAAATCTGGGGTCACCTAACTAATTCTCTTTCAAGAGGGCCAAATTTAACCCCACCCCCATAGGTTTCATGCGTAATTCAATATAAAAAGTTCAGGAATTACCTTTTCGGTCGTTTTGATGATGCCATTTTACTAGTATATGAAGCAATTTAACATTAAAATGTTAAAAAAGAAAGAAAAAAACACACTTAAAACATGTGCGCACCAGGGAATCGATCCTAGTCCTATGGATATGTCTTTAAATAGAGTAAATAACAAAGGCGCTGATCGGACCGCATGAATGTGCTGTCCGGTATCTGTCTCTCGCTTGCAAGAAAATCAGAATTTCTCGTGACGGGTACTATTTATAAATAAGTATAGGTTATTCAATGTTTTGTGTTGGTTATGGAATATATACGAGGGAACGGAGTGTATATTTCATAACCAACACAAAACATTGTATAACCTATTTAGCCCTGATCCAGCTGTTTCCTGTGTTGGTTTCACATCCTGAAATGAACACATTATGTAGCATTTACTGCATTTCTTTTAGGATTACATCATTTCTTTTTTAGCCATGGATGCGTTCAGATTTTTGTTAGATTTTTTTTTTCTCAAAATTATCTGGGAAGCATTTCATTGATCTTACGTTACAGATGTATAGGCTGATCAGTCCCCGCTGTTTGTGCATTCTATCCTGATTCTCAAACAGTGGAGACACTCAGATCAGCATGTATATTCATGTGCCGTTTGGTCATGCTGTCTTTATCAAAAAGCATTTCGAGACAAGCAGTGTAATTTCTGACCAGGCATCAATGTACATGTTCAGCCTGGTCAGTGTTTTCTGCAGTCGCCTCTTTTTGTGAAACAGCTGCCATCTGAAATTCACATTATTTTGTGTCAATATTCTTATCACAGTTTTATTTAGGGTTCTAAAAATAAAAATAAATTTGGTGAAATTAACATTCCTCTCATCAAGTTATGGGAATGAGTCTCATAAAAGTGTTGGTTATGGAAAATATACCACGCTGAATATGGTCCTTTTCTTGTAACTGATTGGCTGAAAAAAAAATGAAGTGGGCGGGTCATGGACAAACATGGTATAACTTTTTTATACCACCTACATCAGTGTAGGCCTTGCACATCAAGTGATATTCCATGCTAAGGTTGGTAAAGGTGGTATAAGTAATACATGTTGTTATACCATGGGTTGTCCGCCTTTACTTGGAGGTAATCCACGAGCTTTAGCGAGGGGATTGTCTTACGTACAGGTGGACAAACATGGTATAACTATTTTATACCACCTACATCAGTGTAGACCTTGCACGTCAAGTGATATTCCATGCTAAAAGTGGTAAAGGTGGTATAACTTTAGATCTGCGTTTATAGTTAGTTGACAGTATAATACAAATAGCAAAGAAACAACAAATGCGCTTATCAGACTGCGCGAGTGCCCTTGTTGGCGTAGAAGTATACCAGTTTTTCTCACAAAATGATCAAAATCGATTGATATTCACATATTTTCCACGAATTTCATTCATACTTACGTTGGGGTCGCGAGTTCGATCCCGGTCCGGTCCCATACTTTCGTGGAGATTGATCATGAAATAATTTCTACGGTCATTCTCCTCCCTTCTGCTGATTTATTCAAGAAGGGTTGTTGTCAGTTACAAGCGAAAGTATGTGCACGAATTACTGGTTAACCGCTTGTTCAAGCCTGCCCAGGAAAAAGTGTGGTTAGGTGAACTGACCGTCCCGCAATGACCATAGCTGTTGACTTGGGACGTAAAGCAACAAAACAAACAAACAAACAAATCATACTTACGTATAACATGTTTAAAGGTTGACCTTCGACCTTTCAGCTAAGTCGCTCATATTGGAGTCCCATCAATATATTAAAACATAGTTTTCTCATTAACCATTGGCCCAATTAAACTCAAATTTCATGTGAAGATAAAAAGTGCACAATCGATGTGCACCATCGCATATAAACAAGCTTTGGATGCTTTTCACCCGCTCCCAGGGCCTCTAGTGGGGTGGGTAGGGGACAAATAAACGGGCGCTCTGCATGCCTCACTAGTATAAGCAAGTAACTCTTCAAATTAAGGTTGAGTTAGATCAAGCAGTATAAGAAAAGATAGCACATCGGCCAGAATTTATGCAACTAGGGTAGATTTAGGCTATCTACTCAAACTATACCTTACTCATACCTTACCATTACTCATATACTAACTTATATCGTGGATATGCTTATCCTATACTTTGTACTGGTTTAACCTAGGAAACCATCTCAGCATGACTGATAAACCCTTTAACAGGGACAAATAGCATCAACTCGAACAGACAAACATTTAAATTGGTTATTTGTAGAGGATATGGCATGTAAGACTTTTGTTTTGAACGTATGTGCATCTAACATCAAAGCGAAATTCCAAAACGCTCATCTACTGCCATCATCAGGAGGATGTAAAATGTGTGAAATAATTTTTCTGCACTATATCAAAAGCATGAACTTATACAATAAGTAAAACCCATAGCAAAATATGATCGTGAATAAGAACTATTTATTAACCATGTAACGGTGATTGTGATTATTTCAGGGTAGCATTATTACTAACATTTGTCTTTCGCTTAGTTACTATTACCAGACTGAGTTTGATTTTTTCGATGGCGTAATAAAAAAAATGTTTCAGGTAGAAATATATCATTTCTATTTTTTTAATGAGCAACCAATAAATATTAACCATCCTCAAATTTGCATGAATTCATGGTAATTTATAAAATCACTTTGCATATTCTGAGCCATTTTCACCTAATTAAGCTATTGTATATCGAAAAAATAAGTAAGACATTCTACCTTTCTAGTTATAAAAATCTGAAGATTGATTACGTATGAACTTTGGTGTAGTATAATCAAGTTTTATAACATATTAACATAGGTCATGACCCTCGAAGGTACCGTTAGTATCAGCAAATATCCATATGTAACGCACAGAGTAGAAGCCCATACATATTTTCAAGCTTATAATAATTCCTTCCATCAAGACACATGATAAAAAACGATATGTGAATAAGAATACTCTATAATCTCCAATGGTATTATTCTAAGCAATTTTAATGGTAACATACGTCACCAACTGTTATTCGTGATCACTGTAACTGCAAGAGAGCTAATGTCTGTCATTTTGATGCTTATATAGAGCAGTTTTAGAAACCATAGTGTACAAAATTACCCCTTGGGGAGGGGGTCTATACAACCAATCTAAGGACCAATACTATTAAGTGTAATCATACATGTTTTCATATACATGGTGTTTTCATGTATTACTTTCGTGGTCAGATAGACGCAGTAATGGTTTTGAGATTGAGATATTTGGAAATTGGTATGTATATATAGATTGTGATTGATGTATAATACGTGTATTATCTCTTTTAAAATAGTTAATTTCTTTGTGCAAAAAGCATTACTGGCAACTACATTAAATGATGAATTATATTATCATCACAATAAAAAAATACGATCAGAACAATTATAACTTTTTTTTCTAAATGGTCATATTATTCAAATTTTAATTCAAACTAACTATATAAGAGAGTGTCACCTCTAGACATTTTTATCCAGCTAGAGTAATCTGGCACTTATGATATGTTTCCAACCATGAAACAAACAATGTATATTGAATATATATAGTCGCATAGAGGAGCTCATAGTGGGTAGGGTATTAGGTAAGCAATATGTAAGTGTTATGCAATGCAGTTATCTGTTGCAACTGCCAGAAATTGTTTCTCATCATAATCCATGTAGCTGAAACACAAAAGTCTAAAATGGAATAAATGTATCCATATTTCAAAACAAAAATTATATGAAAAATGGGTGGGTGGGGTAACACCGATGCGCCAAATGTAGTTCAGCCTCTTTTTTGACTCAATTCTAACATTTATTACGTGTTTAGATTTTATATAAATTCATGAGAAGTCAATATACTCTCGTACATATTGAAATTGTGTGGAATGTTCACACATTTATATTACCATGCATTTTCAATGGGCGGGGTAACGAAATGTCGCCTGAAAAAAACCTGCACCACTTTCGTTTCTGGCATCCACCCTCATTTTACTTCTATATAGTAAATATACTAATGAAAATTTTCTACCAGACTGATTGAAAAAAAAACCCAATTCAGTTGGCCAGCCCTCAGACTAAATAATCCATACCGTTTTCGTATCTATTATATATGGCAGTGGCTAGAGGTACGGATCCGTACCCCTAGCCTGGGAGGCTAGGGATACGGATCCGTACCCCTAGTCTCGGAGGCTATGGGTACGGACCCGTACCCCTAGTATATTCTAACATGTCAGGCTACAGGTACAGACATATAACCCTGATGAGAAATTCTAAATTATCATGATGATAAGTGTTAGAAAGTGCCTTGTTGTTGGGTTATGAAATAGCAATCCAGTAAGACGCCATTTGCAATGTGGGATAACTCTGTATAGTAAATATAAAAACGAAACACGAATTCGGAATTTGAACAAGTGGTGCGGGATTTATGTTGTGTTGTTATTATTATTATTATTATTATTATTATTATTATTATTATTATTATTAAATCAAATTAAACTTGTTATTAATGATTTGTTTTTGCTGTTTTCACTTTCGGTTTGTTCATTAGCGAGGGTGCGAACAACATTCTGTGATTAATTGGTCGGCATGACGCACTACAAAGGCATCTTTAAACTTAAAAGAACAAATTACAATGATTGGCTGAACATTTTAATGTCCAACCTCACAGACATCAGAAGAATGTCCTGAATTAGCCTAATCCGTACAAACAGTATCTAGACCTATAATTATAATATAATAATAACTATTTGATGTAACCGCCTAATTCTCGCTGCTCATTTATAAAACTCCCAAGAAAATTATGTTCAGTCTCACTTTGTCAAAATGGCTAAAACGCTGAACATAGGGAAAAAGTTTGAGGACTTTTCCTCTTTCGAAATTGCCATCCAGCAGTATCAGAAGGAAGAAAATGTTCAATTCTTTAGGCGCCAAAAACTTACGTTAAAAGTGATAGAAAATACAATTTTACACACCGCCCGTCCGTCTGTCCGTTCGTCAGTCAGTACAATTTTATTATTTGTTTTCGTGCTTAGAAGTAACATAAGTACCTTAAGGATCTAAAAAATATTAAGTTTGTCCATAAATCTAAAGGTCCTAACAAATAAACCTAGCCATCACACAATGTCGGACCAATATCGTTCCGCTAGCAAAAAGCCATTCAAATGGTATTTCGCTGGCGGGCCGACCCTTGCCCGCTTTTTTATGTTTAGTTTTGATGTTAGTTTTGATATAATGCGTAAATCAACTATTATATTTTCAGATACACATTTTTGGTGCGCAAAAGAGTCTTCACGATGAGACGGTTCTTTTGAGCACCAAAAACCTACGTTAAACGTGATAGAAAATACAATTTTACACACCATCCGTCCATATGTCCGTTCGTCAGTCCGTACATTTTTTTTTCGTGCTTAGAAGTAACATAAGTACCTTAAGGATCTAAAAAAATATTAAGTTTATCCATACGTCTAAAGGTCATAACAAATAAACCTAGCCAGCACACTTACTTAGTTAAGTACAGGTGAGCTTATATGACACTGCTCACTCATCAGCTGCCAACGAGTGGTTAATTGGTTACTTTAATTGAAGATGAGAAGATAATTGCTGGTGAGAAGATAATTGATATGTTACAGGTGATTAATCTCCTTTACTCATGGTCTGTTAAGGATAAGAAAAATATATATAAAGAATTATGTTCTTTTTTTTAACTTTACCGTTATTTTTTAACCCTTTTGTATAAGATTACACTTGTTTGGATTATATATGACATATGACGTCACAGTAAATAGAGTAGCTTCCCTTTATCGAACAAAGCTGGCGGACAAAACAAATGTAAAACTTCAACACGAGTTTTTGTTCAATAAAGCTATATTTATCATGATAGCTTCTCATCAGGGTTATATGTCTGTACCCGTAGCCTGACTTGGTAGAATATACTAGGAGTACGGATCCGTACCTCTAGCCTCCCAGGCTAGGGGTACGGATCCGTATCCCTAGCCTCCCAGCGATCCGTACCTCTAGCCACTGCCATTATATATAGGTATCATTAGGGCCCCACCAACTAGTTGGCGGAGCTCTATTGTTTTTGGCTCGTCCGTCCGTCTGTCCGCTGTTGTGGTCACTCAAACTTAGTCATTTTTAAAATTTCATATATGGATTGCTTCCATCAAACTCTGGTTCAAGTTCGATTTTTTTTTGACGAACGATAATCAAGATGGCCGTCAAAATGGCCGCCGCCTATCAATGTTCATCCATACGCTGTTGTGGTCACTCTAACTTACTCATTTTAATCGGATTTCTTCCAAATTTCATATATGGTTTGCTTCCATCAAACCTTGGTTCAAGTTCAAATATGAGTTTTGTCGGACAAACTAGAACCAAGATGGCTGACAAATTGACTGCCGCTTATCAGTTTGCGTCCGTCTCCTGTTGTCGTAACTCTAACTTAGTCATTTTTATTCTGATTTCTTCCAATTTCATATATGGATTGCTTCCATCACACTCTGGTTCAAGTTTGAATATGAGTTTTTTCCGAGCCTCACTGTAGGCCCAGTGGTTTGTCCTATGACACTTTGTCTTGCTGCTAAATACTGGTTCACCCAGTAAAGAAAAGTCCCGACTTGACTAAAATTGTTGACCAAGGCGTGAAGCATCAAGTTCAACCCAAAGGCAGAGTGGACTGCTTAGAATATCAGTCAACAGCATATAAACGGGAGTCGTGCGGCTAGACAGTAACGTCTCTCGTAGACTGGTATCCAGCAAGCGTTTTCGTTTTCAATTGAGACGGTAACCAGTGATATGGAATTTCCAAAAATGGTGAAAAAGTCCATTTCTTTTTAAATAATAATGGAAAACCTCTAGTAAGACGCTAAATATTTGCCAACAAATGCATATGAGAACACTGCAAGTATATGGGCTCGTAAATTTCTACGATTTAATTGTATTTTAACGCGTAAAGAAGCTTCATAAATTTCATATTTGAAAACGAAAGTAGAATCTTCAAAAATCCTTGTGACATTTCCTTGAGCCTAAAGGTAGGAACAGTACTGAAACGCTGATTTAGTTTTTGGTTTAGTTTATTTCATATTTACTGGTGATTTGTATATTGATGGAATTTGCTCCAGTACTGTCAGACTGTACTCACCGTAATGTATCAATGACAGGAATGTGTTTTTTTTATTTGTTTTTCTTTGGGGGAGGGGGGGGGGGGGGGGGGCTAAAACACAGTCATAGGCTAAGATAGACAAAAGATTGCATAACCATCCTAGGGTCATTCTATTAAACTGTATGAAAGAATTCATAAATATACAAAGGGTTAATGTCATATCTCAAATACTACATCACAGCGCTCCAGATAGCGTTGGTACTAACGTAAATTACGGGTCCGTTTTCCCCAAATACGGATAGAGTTCAAAATTAGTATGTATCAAATATAGGTGTGTTCTTGCTTGTACGGCATGTTTGTACCGGTGACCCGTAGTTTCATCCATTTCAAATCAGAGCCTTGATATTTGAACTGTTCAGAAATCCAGAATCAACTTGCTGGACTGCGTATTGATGTTTTATTTTTGACTCAATACAATCTCCCTAATGTTCACTTGCATCCCCTTACCATGTCTTCCTTGAAGAACACGTGTTTTCAGAATATTATGTGTGCAGAGACCACTCTGGGGGAGTTTGGCAAATTGCAATCAGTTTAGTCCTTGTAATTTCGTGTGAACCAGTAAATGTAGGAACTGAAAGTAGGAATTTCTTGACTTTTGAAGCCCAACAAGTTTACAGATGTCAATAAAACAAGCATCCCTGTTCCAATATTCTTGCCTACATGCATATAAGCTATATTATATGGACATCGCTGTTTTGATTGATGGGTTGGCAAAATGTACATGAAAACATCAACTAGAGCTGCAGTCGATGGTACACCATCGCAAATACCCGCTTTTTTACCTATAACCTTTACCTTGGAGTCAAGGTCACACAAAATGTAGCTCAGTACCTTCTACATAATGTGACGTATGCACCTGTGAAGTTTGAAGTTGCTATGTCCAAAGGTTAAGGAGGTGCTGCATTTACAAGAAAATACATTATATGACCTTGACCTTGTGGTTAAGGTCACACAAAATGTTGTCCAGTACCCTTCAAATCATATGACCTATGCACCTGCAAAATTTGAAGTTGCTACATCCAACAGTTTAGGAGAAGATGGATTTACAAGAAAGGACATTATATAACCTTGACCTTGGGGTCAAGGTCACACAAAATGTTGCCCAGTAGCATCCACATCATGTGACCAAAGCACCTGCGAACTTTGAAGTTGCTATGTCCAATGGTTCAGGAGAAGATGCATTTACAAAAAAATACATTATTTGACCTTGACCCCAAGGTCAAGGTCACATGAATTGTTGCCTAGTACCCTCTACATCATGTGACCTAAGCACAGGCAAAATTTGAAGTTGCTACTTCCAAAAGTTTATTAGGAGATAAGTTTACAAGAAAATACATTATTTGACCTTTGACCTTGACCTTGGGGTCAAGGTCACAAAAAATGTCACCCAGTACCCTCGACATTATGTGACCTATGCACAGGCAAAGTTTGAAGTTGCTACTTCCAAAAGTTTATGAGGAGATGAATTTACAAGAAAATACATTATTTGACCTTTGACCTTGACCTTGGGGTCAAGGTCACACGAAATGTCACCCAGTACCCTCTACATCATGTGATCTATGCATCTACAAAGTTTGAAATTGCTACGTCCAACGGTTTAGGAGGAGATACAATTACAAGAAACGTGACGGACGGACGGACAGACACACGGACGGACGGACAGACGGACGACGGACCAACTTTGGTACGAAATTAATATACCCTATTTTTCTAACGAAAAAGCGGGTATAATAACGTTACCCGTTGTAAATACAAGTATAAGCTTTCATACATAATTTGGCTAAGCCAAAATTATTACATGTACAGATTGAAAACACAGTCTACTCTCGTTACCTCGAATTCCAAGGGACTGGACAAAATATGTCGAGTTATCAGTGGTTCAAGGTAACCAAATCCTGACACATGGCTACCATTTTGGGGCGTTATAAATCACATTCAACTCGTCCATTAATAGATCGTTATTGGGAGTTCTTACATTAATGAACTGCGAGATGAATTGACCCAAGATCAGTTAGTTAGGAATTGAAATAAAAAAGAAAGAATATAAAAGGGAAGAATAGAATTGTTTCTCGTGTACCAATGGAGTCTCGATATTATGCCTTTTTTTTCACTTTCTAAGACTAAATAAAATAACATTCAGTTCAAAGTAAGTATCTGTAACTGGTCCCGCGGTCGCAGGTTTTACCCTTTTGTATGTCATCATATTTTTAAGCCCAACAGTGATCAACAGTGTACATGCACATTTTAATTTTAGTCGGCTTGATGTGCATATGCCTTCCCAATCTATTTATGGCATGACATGAGCATTGTCTGAATATAGCCTTACACGCACATCTGTCCAGTGCCTGAACTGTTTTTCAAAATAAAAAAAAATGGTCTAAGAAACAATTAAATTATACTTTGAACTTATTTTAAACGAGCAGTCATCGGATGGGCTTAATACTCAAGAGATTGCTCAAATATGACACATTAGCCCATACTGTCACTTAATACATGTACCCGCTTTGAAGTTGTACACAATAGATCAATAGAATTTGCCGACCGCGGTCAGTTATGTAATTATGCAACACACTAATTTACAACTGCATGTGTCACACAGGTGGATCAAGTCAGGTTGTTCATTGATCAAACAAAGGGGATAATTAACGGTGGATTAAAAGGAGTCACATTCAGATAAAGAGGCAAGTTTAAAATTAGACAACCATGACTGTTGTTTTCTTATGAAATGTAATCGACTTAGGCGTTGTAAAATACACTAAAATTGATCAGCGGGACCAGTTTTCGTAACGAGTTATCAGTTTTTATGACTTAGGCGTTGTCGAGATAAACGTTATGGGATTGCAATAATATATAGGGGAAAATACAGGGACCGGGCCGTTGGGTCGAGTTAAGTGATAGTATTGAGTAATGCATAGTTGAGTTAACAAGAGTGGACTGTAGCTGGTACTGATCAAGTTTGATTTGGACCGGTGTCGTTACTGGTGGTAGTCAAAATCATCTGGAGCACTGTACATCAGAAGGATGATCGTTTGTGTTGATGCTTTTATTACCTCCCAGTGAACAATTTTCCCGGAGTAGAACCAGCACTAAGCCAGCATGGAAAAAAGTGCCTTGCTCAAGGACACAACACAGTGCCTCTAGTGAGGCTCAAACCAGAGACCCCTCAGTGTCAAGACTGAGCCACTGCACCAGCTTTTTCATTAACTTTTAACCCTTTTAGGACTAATAGAATTTTCCATAAATTTTGAATAGTTAAGTCTCAGGATAGTCCACTGTATAAAATGAGAGGTCACAGGTTATAATCTCAAACCAATATTGTATTTCTTTCTCTGAAGATCCATGTTGGATTAGCAAACAGTGCAGACCCTGATGAAATGCTGCACTACGTGGCATTTCATCTGGGTCTACAATGTTTGCCAAAGTAGTGCCCATTAAGGGGGTTTTGGTACATAAAGGATTAAAGAATGAGGCTGAAAACCTTGACACCACTCAATTAAATTGTAATGAAGGTAGTAACTTCAGGGATACAGACTGACCTTTTTCCCCAGGAGCAAGCTGGGCCCCTAAATGAAAATGATTGGGTGCCCAGCCCAAAACTAAGGGGCCCAGGATTTGGCGGTAAATTAAACTAATTTCAATACCATTGCCAAACATTTGCTTTACTCATAATAAGATGAAGTTAGGGACACTTAAAATATGCAATTCTCTAAATATTTACCATATTGACAGTATTTTAAATCAGCTGAATCAAGACTTGTCAACTTCCAACAGCTAGTGTCAGATTTGACAAAACACCATACTTTTGCATACTACAATTTTCAGGGGCAAGCTGGGCCCCTAAACAAATTTAGGGGCACTGGACTACTGGGCCCCTGTTAGTCTTTTTCCCTGGTAACTGTGTTCAGACGCAGCTTATGAATACCATTTTCTAATAAGATTATTTTTCTTTCACCTTACTTTCAGCAGCTTTATTTACAAACAATATGAGTCGCTACATGAGCTTTCCAACAATGTGGTATATGCGACCAGCAAAACCTCAGATAAGCCTGCACATACTTGCAGTCTGATCAGAGCCTTTGCTAGTCACTTGATTAAGCTACTGACAGAACATGATACTAGCAAGGTCTACCACTTTACTAACCTGCATGCTGCCACCTTCCCTAACATTGTTTACTCAAAGTTATGTATGTCTAAGCTTAAAAGGAGGTTGCACAGGCTTGTATGAGACTACACTTGTCAAATGCCCAGGGACCAAGCTAGGGGGCGACTAGGGCGAAATGGTCACCCTGGGGGCCGAAATTTTGCCCTAAATGGGACCCAGGGAGAAGTGGGAGTCTCCCTAAAAAAAAAAAAAAAAAAAAAAATTATTTTTTTTTTTAAGGGAGACTCATTTTCATTCTGTCACCACACAAATGCAAGCTGTGGTGTGGTGACATTATCAGACAATCTACTAACACTGCATCGTGTTTCTCCTTCCATTAAATGGCAATAGTATGTGTAATGGCTGATTTGCTTCTAAATTGACAGAAAATGTCGTAGTTTTGCGCTATAACTTCTCCCTATCTGACTGTCACTTCTCCCTAATTGTCCTGCAGGGAGAAGTCACTTCTCCCTAAAATTCTGGGCCAGCTTGGTCCCTGAATGCCTCATTGTTGGAAAACACATGTCACAGGTCAAATGTAAAGTGATCATGCAAGGAAACCTATCAGTGAAGATGCAGGCCTTTACAGAATAACAGGGCTTCAGATTTTTTTCAAGATTGGTGGACCCAAGTGACCCATGGAGCAAAAAAAAAGGTGGGTCATTTTCTGAAATGATGGGCCCAAGCATAACAAAGTAACCACAGTTGACATTTGAGTAGTATACTTTAACTACACACTGACACAGACACTTGTATGCATATTTGTATATTGACTGCTGATTATACCGTAAAATCTGTCTTAAGCGGCCACTCAAAAAAGAAGACCAATTATCGCTTAATGCAGGTCAAAAGTATTGCAGAATGCTCCAAGGGGTTCTGCAATCCTTTTGACCTTCACTAAGCTACCATTTGTTATTAAGATCTTTGTTTTGTCTTTTTTGAGTGACTTCTTAAGACATGTTTTATGAATATTTTTATTAAAGTGAGATTTTTCACAACTAAAAAGGGTGGGTCCACTGGGCCCACTGCCTTGGAAAGTGATGGGCCATATTTTAAAATCATGGGACAATGACCCGGGCCCACCATAAATCTGAAGGCCTGGAATAAGAGTGTGTACCACAAAAATAATTTTCTTTTTTCTCAACCAAAACATATGTTGTAGGTACTCAAAAGAACCGTCTCAATGAGACAGTTCTTTTGAGCACCCAAAACATATCGTTGGTTCGTTTGCAAAACCTCATAAGTGCACTTTAGTAAATTTTACAGGAGAGACAAAAAACTTTCAGGATTGTTTGCTTTTTGTTATTCTTGTGAGTTTCAGACTGAAAGCATAATTTAAGTTTATTTAACGGGTGGGAGTAATAAATTGGCAGAGTTTTATGTTTCTACCATATTGTGATACTTAATAAAATTTATACGAAATTTTGCAACCTCATATTGCAGATACGACATTTTGACATTGGCAGAGTTTTATGTTTCTACCATATTGAGATACTTAATAAAAGGATCATTGACGGTTTGGGCCTTATACGCCTATTTTTCTGATTCCCAGAACGCTGCTCTTGAGCTTCTGGTGTGACGCATGTAGTATCAGTGCAATAGGTGAATCTAATGGCAAGATTCAGCTAGCAAAATATTTTCAAAATTCTTACGCACTCGAGAGTTATGGCGGGTAGAAAGGGGAGGGGGTCTGGAATTTCATGACAATAAAAAGTGTTTTAAAAAGTGATTTCTGCACGTTTTCTTGATTTATTTGGTAGGCATGGTGATATTTATTGAACATATCATATGCAGAGTATTAACGAATCACGATAATGGATGAAATTGTTTTAAAAACAAAATATGTTTTGTAATAAAATGATTTTGGGGAGATAATTTAGAAGTTACCTGTACATTTTTAACTACATGTACCGTAAATAATACAAAACTGAGAGCTCAACAAAAGAAATAAATACTTTTGAAGGAATGAAAGTGTCCCTTATAGCATTGGAAAGTAAAACTGATTCTAACTGGATCCTTTGAATATTACTTTTGCTTTGTTTAAAGGACATAGCATGTCAAATGTATTTAAAGTGCCCGAATATTTATGGGATACACATATGCATGTATATCCAAGTTGAAAGCTACCTATATGAGACAATATATTGAACACTAAGTATTACCGGTTATAACTCTTTGCATGCCAGCGGATAATTTTGTCGTGTGCCAATGTCCTTTTGCAAACAGTTTGAACCCGGATGAAGACCAACAGAATGTCGGTCTTGATCTAGTTCCAAACTGTTTGACACTCCGATGTTGGTCATGGGTGGTTTATTTGTAAAAACTTAATTTTGAAGAAAGTCAGCAGACGAAATTAAAAACATGAACAATTGCGTAGCATGCAAATAGATAAGTACAGGACATTTGCAAAAGAATGTGTCATTCAATAACAGTGAGATTTTTTCATATGAAAAAATGCATAAACCTTGCTAATTCTACTTTTATTCTTTATGTGCTTTATATTAAACTAGCACAGATTACAAAAACAAATTAGGAGGTTGATTTTAGAGAACCTCATTACTGTCATTAATTTCTTATTCGGTAGAAAATGCATTTTATGGGCTCAGGCCCCGGGTTTTTGGGCTGCTGAACATCTTTCCCCCCCGTGTGCCAGCAAGCCACTGCCATACAAAGTGTAAAATATGGTAACACATATACAGGCAAAAGCTTTTGCTGGCACACGGGGGGGAATGATATTTTTAAAAATGTTTTCTGATTTCTATATATTTTAATGTAAAACTGATTGTTCTACCCAAATTTTTACACCTTTTAAGCATTTAATATCGAAAATGCATTTCACTGCCATAAAGTACTCAGGTCAGGGCAGCTTCGAGGTGAAGAAAGGGTCGATTGACAAACTTTTATTTTTACTGAAAACTATAGGCATTTACCCATAGCAAGTGTCAATGATCCTTTATACGAAATTTTGTAACCTCATATTGCAGATACGACATTTTGACATTGGCAGAGTTTTATGTTTCTACCATATTGTGATACTTAATAAAATTTATATGAAATTTTGTAACCTCATATTGCAGATACGACATTTTGCCAATTTTCAAAACTCAATACAAGTTGTGTTTTTATTAAATAGCTAAAAAGATAACCAAAGATAGTTCTTTTCCTTTTGAGACGTGTAAGCTGCATTTGATGTATCCACATTACTTGTGTGGACAGTTCTTCTTTAAGGACAAAATCTCGTAAAATACAAAATCCACAAAAGGGGCACGTTCACAAATTCTTGAATCTGCAGCACTTTTGTAAATACTCTGATTAAAGGCAAGAAACAAGTTCTCATGACAAATTTAAGCATAAATTGGCGAGAAAATATTCATAGACACCCTTTGAAGCCCTCACAGTAATAAACCAGAAAAAGCTTACCTGCTTTTTTGTCTATCCAATTTATGCATTATAGCTTTTAGAACTGGTAGTTTTGACTTAATTGAGGTACAAGCTTTTGGAACGTCACAAAACAACAACTTTTCATTGGCTATTCCATACAAACTTTTGTGACCGGGTCCACTGGACTGTTGTTTTTGGCGCCATGCTAAAACAAGGTTTCACAAAAAAAGTGCACAAACGAGGTTTTGTAAACGAATTTTTGTTCATCTAAACCCATGTTATATAAATAGAGGATCTTACATGAGTGCTCATGTTTTATTGAAGTTATTAAATGAGTTGGGGAAAAGAGATAAAATGCGAGGCTTGCCGAGCATTTTATCTCTTTTTCGCAACGAGTTTAATAAATTCAATAGTATAAGAGCACGAATGTGAGATTCTATTTATCATATGACATTAAGATTACTTTGAAATCTCATTTCTGTCGTAAAAACGGTAAAATTTTGTCATTATGTACGCAACGTTGTTATGGACGTCATAACGTTTCCCGAATCTATAAACCACTAGTGGTTTATCGATTTTATTGCATGGGGTCATTTCACTCCCAGACGCGATGTCATATGATAAATAAGATTATTTTACTTTCAGGTTCTTTCAGCGGGTATATAAACATAAACTATGTAAAGTGAACAGGCAAGAAAACCTATCAGTGATGATGTCAACACACGCTGACATAGAGACGGATGCAGCTATTCCAATCGAGCCTCCCAATCCGCCTTACCCTAGAGTCAATGAGGAAGAGCTACAGGATCAACTTATAGTGATAAATGAGGAGTTGGACTCCGAGGATCTCGAAGTTCTAAAATTCTTATGTTACGATTACCTGCCAGGTAAATAGGGTTGCGACGATTTAACTGTCATACAATATGTATTGTTATGCGTGCATTGAGATACTCGTACAATACTAATCATGATCAATATATTAATTTTTCGATAAAGCAACTGTTAGCAACTCATACATATAACAAGCACAATTCCTCTTGTAAATTAACAGATTACAGTTGAATATCGTTAATTCAAAGTCCTAGGGACTAGAGATTTTATTTCGAAGTATTGAAGGTACGAATATAGGGAAGTAGACATAATTAAGTATATATAACCCCAAAACTGTTTATTAGCAGTTTTTTCCTACCAAACAATAAAAGTATGCTTTGTGTGTGTAAAAGAAACGTCTCAGGGAGACGTTTCTTTTACGCAAACAAAGCATATTTTTATTAAAAGTATATTTAAAGTAGTCAATAAATAGGCCTTATTCTCTGAGTCCATAGTGTCCAAAATTTATTTCGAATTTACTGAGTGTTTCCAAAAATTGGAGTTTGGATGTTCGAGGTATTACTGTAATTGCAATTTTTCTGTATGACAAATGATACACATTCCATAATGTAAATTTTTTAGAACGACAAAGATTTTTAATCCATTCTGTTTAATTTTACAAAGCAAGACTTAAATGAATCTTAAGATTTTTGCAACCGTTCATAGCCTCATGAATGACATAAATTTGATTGACAGCTGCCATGCTCACTTGCCCGTGCAATACGCTTCGAGCATCAAATTCATTCCGCAGAAGTAACACTGGTGTTGTGATTAACAGCGAGCCACACCTGAGTCGCACGTGCAAAACAAGCCTCTTGTTTGCTCCATTAGCTATCTGTGGTCATACTGGCTGTTTCGCTTTTACGTTTTACACTCCAACCAAACCGTTAATACAATTACATATTAAATACAAAACTGTTTTTTCTCCTAAATTTTAAATAATTTCTATATCTCTATATTTTAGATATTGATAATAACATGTAAATATTAGCAATAAATTCAATTTTTGGAATGTTCACGGAATCATGAATACTTCAGGTCTCTTGCAAGAGGCCCAAAGTATTCATGATTCCATGAACATTCCAAAAATCAAATTCATTTCTTAAATGAAAAATTTGATACATGCTACAATAAAACGGCCACTCAAAAAGAAGACCAAAAATTGGTTTTCAAGACCAATTATCCCTTAATGCAGGTCAAAAGGGGAGCATTCTGCAATACTTTCCACCTTCATTAAACTACCATCTGTCATTAAGATTCTTGTTTTGTCTATTTTTGAGTGGCTGCTAAAGACAGGTTTTACTGTGCAATGATTATTTTAATTTCAGCCTCTAAACTTGAAGTTGCGGACAATGCATTGAGTATTTTTGAAAACTTGAAGAAAGGGAATAAGATTCACTATGAAAATGTGGACTTTCTGCTTGAGTGCCTGTGGTTGATGCACAGGAAGGATCTAATCCGAAAACTTGGGTTTGTTCCGGAGGATGTGAAGCCGTACATGGCACACTTGAATCAAGTGACACCTTTCAGGTAAATATGGGCCTTCACGGCTTCATTTGAGAAAACCTGTCTTTGGTGTTTCTGACTAAGAGACTCAAAACAAGTTGCTCAGCTACAAAGACTAGAGAGAATATCAAAAATTTGCATTTAGCAAGTCCCAGTAGCAAGTGGACTTGTAATACTTTCCAGAAAGCAAATAATAAAGATGCTGACCTGTGCCTTTATTGTTTGCATACCATTGGCATAGCTCCCATTACGCAGTTATGCACATGTTTAATAAAAATAGTAACATTCAAGGGAGGTCACCTAATGTGGTAAAAGATATTTTCCATACCAAAAGGAACTGCTCTTAAAGAAAAGAGTTTGCTCTTAAAGGAAAGAGCTTACTCCCTCTGCAAGCAAATTCTTTCCTTTAAGAGAAGTTTCTTTTTTGAAAAGGGACGCAATTAAGAAAATCACTGCTTGTTCCAGTAGTCTCCCTTTGATGTGCGCTACTTTTTCAGTGTTCTGGCTATGCCCCTGCATACAGCAAAGTCTGCTTTTCACGCACCAAGATGCTTCGTTTGCTCTCTTGTCTAAATATGAACAAGCACATCTTGCATAATTGCACCTCATTCCAGCACAGGTTTAGATTAGGCCTAAATGAAATATATGTGTGGTTCCTGTTACATACCGACAAAATTTAGGGTAGGTAGGTAGGGAAATTATTAAATTTTGTTATAACATTTAACAAAGAAAATAGTGACAAAATCTGAAAAAGTGCCAATTTTAGGTAATTTTTCTCCAAAGACCATTTTAATGTTTAGGGTAGGACTAAAAAAATTAGGGTAGGTAGGCAACAGGAACCACACATACATTTCATTTAAGCCTTAACAAAAGTTTTCAGCGTAAAATTGTAAATATTTTCTTACCCATCAATTTTAACATATGTTTTGGGTGCTCAAAAGAACCGTCTCATTGGGACGGTTCTTTTGAGTACCCACAACATAGGTTTTGTTTGAGAAATAAGAAAATTAAATTTTTGTTACGCACTCTTAGCTAAAGTCCTGTTCCAGCATGTCTGGATCTATCAATCCCATTTCATTTTCATATTGACCTAGTTTGGGCAAACACTTGGTCACAATATTTGAAGTGACAAGTACGTGTACATTAGTAAACTGAACAGATTGTCTCACTGGAAATTTTGTGACAGAGTGTTTGCTCTAGTACATAAGGCCAGAATTTTTTTATTAGTTGATTTACGGGAATTTTTTTTCAGACCTAGGGTCGGGGGGACGAAAAAAATAAATAAAAAAGCTCTGGAAATGACCAGTTGACTGGTCATTTTCAGGGCTTTTTTTTTTTTTTTTTTTTTTTCAGAGCTTTTTTTTTTCTTTAATATCTCCAGAAAAACAGTAAAACTAGTAAGGTAATCTTTAAATATTTCATCATTTTCCTAAAAATCTGGACAGGACAATCACTTTTAACAGTGTCATTTTCAAAAAAGCACAGACAGAACCTCAAAAAAATATTATTTTTTCAACCAAACAAATAATATTTTAGAGTCGGCCGATAAAATAATTTTTTTTTTAGAAATTAAATTTTATTTTTTTCCTACTTTCCGGAAAATTACAGTATGAGGGTTCGTAAATCAACTAATAAAAAAATTCTGGCCCAAAAAGGTATCAATTGGTCACAATAAAAGAAAAGAGAAAGTGGTACCATACTACTGTGCTTCAAGGTTTTTTGCCGATTATTCTTTAATGATAATTTTAATGGAAAAAAGAACTACAGAAATGAAATTTAGATTAAATTCAATCTTCTGTTTTTTTACTTAAACATGATTTTTATATAGACTGAGATTATAAGATGAAATTTTGGTGTGTTTTGTTTCTCATTGAATTAGTCCCCAAGTGAAACTAATGATATATAGATAAACCATGTCTAGTGTGGTCCCAGTGAATGGTGTTAATTTTTGTATTAAGCTACAATTCACCGCATATAATAGGGCCAGAATTTTTTTATTAGTTGATTTACGAACCCTCCTACTGTAATTTTCCGGAAAGTAGGAAAAAAATAAAATTTAATTTCTAAAAAAAAAAGATTATTTTATCGGCCGACTCTAAAATATTATTTGTTTGGTTGAAAAAATAATACAGCCCAATTCGATTGAGTAATCGAAACACTAAAACTTAACCTTTTGCTCTGGCGTGTAAAGCGTAACGTTATCCAATACAACCAATCGGGTTTATTTATAGACAGAAGTGCTTTACCTGTTACACTTTGTTAAAAAACCAATACTACATGTACCGGTATTTTGTCTCGACGCTACAAAAACTCGTCTAAGTTTCCGGACAAAGCGATGCCCAAACCAGTCTCATCAGCTTCAGAGAGAAGCTAGAAAATTGAATTTTTGCTTGTTTCAAGTTTAGATATGATACTTTTCAAGCGTCAGCGAAAAATAAACGCGCTGATCAGACTGTGTGTATGCGCAGGCTGGTCTGCTTGCGTCAATGTCCAATTTTATAGCATATCCGGAGTCCCATCTAAATAACACCGTTGTGTTAAGTCATTTAGTTAAAACCTCACCTGAGAGGGATCGAATTTCAACTCCTAGTTTACAGGCAAGCTTCAAAGAGAGAAAAAGAAAGTGTCGATAATTCGACAACGTTAATAAAATAGTTTCAGTTTTTACTGCCAGGAAATCTAATAAATTAATATGCCGTTCCTAAAATTTAAGTGCATTTATCTAAAGAGGGGATTGTTTTGTTTGATTTGATTCTTTACGTCCCATCAACAATCTTTCAGTGAAACAGGGACGGGTCTTCCTGAGGACCACAACGCAGTGACGCCGGTGAGGCTCGAACCCGCGGCCTCTTGGTCTAGAGTCAACCACTTTACCACCGCGCTCCCTAAACGAGGGGATTGTGCGTCAGTCAGATTCTCACACAACTCAATTGTTTTCTAAAATAACAATTGATTTTCTAAAATAACGAACACAAGTTATTTTCGGTGGGTCTGTTTGTCCCATCAGTAATCGATGTAATTCTACCTGCGATTGTGTCATACATAAGCAGGCGACATTTGGAAGGTTCCATTCTACTTAGATAGGTTGTCTGGCACGTGAAGTTCTTTTCCGCAATGCCAAACGCGCGACGCTATCCTTTTTTGTCTGAACATGCTCCCGTCATAAAATACACACACAAATAATAAACCCTCCGGCTCGGTACTGGTTACTCCCTAGGGAAAGCCACAAAAAGTTTTTCTTTATATCAGCATGTCTCATTAGAAAAAATGTTCCATATACACGCCAAAGCCGTCTCACCGAGGCGATTCTGATGTGTGCTTAGAACATATACTTTAATTACGCATGTACAAAACTGTGGTTTGTTGTGGGTACTCATCAGAACCATCTCGGTGATGTGATCCTAGTGTGTAGTTAAAACACTGTGCGCAGGTTTGAAATTACTTCTGAATAGAATTTTGAATAATTTCTTACATCGGCATTCACAAATTTTTCGTATTAATGCTGTTTAAAGGCGCGAATGCGCAGGCTGGGTTGCGCCTTTGTTGTTCACAAACTCATCGAAGACAGGGTTTCTCGCGTCACGCCCAAATTTTATACGCTATTCTGAGACCGATCTTATAAGAATTAAAGAAATAACACTGTTGTGAGACTGGACCCTTCCAGGCTTGGGTCGAATTTCAATCCTTTGTTTACACGGGGGTAAAAGAATTGAAGAAAATCTAACAATTAGCGTCGATAATTGACAGTGTGTCTTGGTATGCATTTATAAAATGGTTTGAATTTTGACTGCCTTGAATGCAACTTCCGGCTTTTAATAAATTAATCTCTTCAAATATGCAGAGCGTGAGTCAATTTAAGCATTTGTGTCAATAACATTTATCTGCATCAATCAGATTCTTACACAACTTTATATAAAATAATTACGTTCACCTATTATTATCGCCGAAAATAGTTTTTAAAACATCCTAAAAAACGAACACTGTCCTTTTTGAAAAAGTGAATTTTTAAAATTTGATATTTTCAGTGGAAAATCGTCCGTTTATCTGTTGGTCCCATCTTTGATAGGTATAACTATACCGAACAGCACGTGTGCGGTTGTGTCATACGTACGTTGTACTAAAGCAGGCGACATTTGGAAGGTTCCATTCTACTTAGATGGGTAATCTGACACTTGACGGTCTTTTCCGCATTGCTGAACGCGCGACGTTATATGTTTTGGTCTGAATATGAGTCTCAGCGGCTAATTGTAGGATGCATGCATATAAAGCAAGAGCGCATTAAAAGCATGGACTTTCATACATGTATACGACAAAAGGCCATACAAGTATTGGATTCGGCTGTCTTTGCCAATAATTCCGAAATGAGTTCTTCAACATCGAGAACACGGACATCAAAGCTTGTGTTCACCATGAAGGACGTATGCCATACACTGCCTGGTCAGAAAACATTTGCAAGTACTATTTTAGTAGTAGATGAACCACAGCGTTAAACAACTGGGTCTTGATGTGCTTGCAAATTTTCTAGGAAAGATTGCTTTTATACAAAAATGGCCTTTTCCCACGCTGTGGTTTGAGTCATGGGACATAACCATTAACATAAAACCAGTGATGTCTGGCATCTACTTCCCAACTTTATCCAAAGAGGGCCACCACCAGCCCGCTAGCGAACCGCCATTTGAATGGCATTTCGCTGGAGGGCCGATGGTAGCCCGACTTTGTGTGCTGGCTGGGATGTGTGTCAGCTGTATTGAGAATGCAAAATTGCGCAGGCTCGTCTGAGCCTTTGTCGCATGTGATAAGTAACAAATGTCCGTCAACATTTTAAAAATTCATTTCAATTTTGAACGAAACATCGAGCAGGTTCGTATACATGGATTGAAAATCCTCTCTTGAGGTATGTGAATATACCCAGCGTATCAGCAATCTTCTGGGTCCAAACCGTTTGCAAACTTTGAAAGCAGGTCGTAAAAAGAGAGAGAGAGAGAGACGCTTGCACACAAATTTTGTGTTTTTGGCTTGGTTTCTCAGAAATCTTGAAACACAATGTTTTGGGTCAGTCCATCAGCTTCCCATGAGGACCCATTGTATGTATTATCGTGCGCATTGGCGTCGGACATTCGACAGTATTAGCGCTTTGCATGCTTTCTATCGCATGCCAAAACTTTTCAATCGACGAAACATTCTTTCCTGTATTATATTCGGGTCTGATCTGGATCCAAACTGTTTACCAATGTAAATAGAAAGAAACAGAGAGAGAGAAAGAGAGAGAGAGAGAGAGAGAGAGAGACTGTGTATGCCCATCCTTTCGGGAAAATCAAAGTAACCAATGCATCGGCGGATCGACAAGGAAAGCTATTTTTTAAATTGACCCACTCCCACCACTGGATTTTTTTCCTCCAAAAAAGCATCTGTGGGAATGCGTTGACAGTTTCAGAGTTTCAGTGTAGATCTTTGCAAAAAACTGATCATACGATATGTCTAGCGGTTTCAATATATTCTTGAGTGACTGACTGGAAGTCGAAGTCGGCAATTGCGCATTTGCGCAGATGTAGAGCAAAGCGAAAGTGGTTTGGTTTTCTCAAGAGCGGATTCAGCGGTAGTCTATTACAAGTATAAAGGTCTCAATGGACTTGTCCGACATGTTAGCAAATTGAATGACATAACATGCACGTGTTACAGGCTCTCGACCCGCGGCCGGACATTTTACTGACTCTGTCAGCAAGAAGTGTTAACTTTTTAAAACGGGTATTTAGGCAACGGCTATAAAAAGTAAGAGGAACTTTTTTTGTGATCATGTTTCGATTAATAAATTAAGTAGTATGCTCACACTTCTTGGGAAGTGTGGCTGATTCAATGCCAGATGGACGATGAAGTAGCAACAAGCGCCCCTTTGCCTGCGGGTTTTTTTTGCACCCCATTTTAACGAAGGACTTTAGTTTGCATAAAAATCCGCATTGAAAGGTACTACATTGTATTGCAATGGTATATTGGTTTTCAAAATACCTAGGTACACAAGCCGAGAGCTATTAATAAACCTGTCGCTCATTGTATTTCATCAACACAATGGTATTCGAAAACTGTCGCGTACACAGCAGATTAAAACGTATAGGAAGTTTCAATTCGATCAGTCAATCAAATCGGGTTCTGTCTGTGCTTTTTTGAGAATGACACTGTTAAAAGTGATTGTCCTGTCCAGATTTTTAGGAAAATGATGAAATATTTAAAGATTACCTTACTAGTTTTACTGTTTTTCTGGAGATATTAAAGAAAAAAAAAAAGCTCTGAAAAAAAAAAAAAAAAAAAAAAAGCTCTGAAAATGACCAGTCAACTGGTCATTTCCAGAGCTTTTTTATTTCGTCCCCCCGACCCTAGGTCTGAAAAAAGATTCCCGTAAATCAACTAATAAAATAATCTGGCCTAAGCTACAATTAACCGCATATAATAACTATTCGTGAGACAAAAATGGGTACATTCACAAGGAAAAGAACTAAGTTCTTGTGATATACAAGGGATTTTGGTTTATTTATAAAAAATTACATCCACATCCTTTACATCTCCCTTCTAAATACGGATTAAAGTTGTTAAAAAGGAAAAAAAAAGGGCCATCTTTCACATGGAACCACAGTAGGATCGATAAATATGATTACACCCCAAAAAGAGAGAAAATGCTATTTACTCATGGGAAGACACATGTATCAACACAACAAAAAACGCATGTGATTATCCAGTCCCTACCCTGTAAAGTGTTTTTAATCTTTTCTTTCTCAACTTCAGAAAACTTCTTCTGGAACTTAGCGATGACATAACCCGGAAGGAGTTTGAAACTCTCTGCTTCTACTTGGATGGAAAAGTGAAGAAGAAAAGACTTCAAAACATGAAAAATATGTTGGAACTATTTGTTTTCCTTGAGCGTGAAGGACTCATATCACATACAAGTGCAGAACCATTGGTGGGGTTGTTACAGAAGATCAAAAGAGCAGATCTCGTTGATCATGTAAATGAAATGTTCGGTAAGTTACAATGGCGTAGCCAGAACGCTGAAAAAATTACACACATCAAAGGGAAAGCACTGGATCTGGCATAGGTGCTCTTCATTTACTTCCCTTTTCATAATGGGAACTTCTCTTAAAGAAAAGAATTTGCTCCCTCTTTCCTTTAAGAGCAGTTCTTTATGGTATATACCACATTGGGTGACCTCCCTTTAATGTTGCTATTTTTAGTATGCACGTGTGTAAGTGTGTAATGGGAGCTACGCCAATGAGTTATATGCGTGAACGTTTTCAGGATTACTTCTAATTCATGATTTTGAATTCAGAATTCAGCATTTTAAGGCTGAGTTCCTATGGAAAGCCAGCCTTAAAATGCTGAATTTAGCAGATTATTGTAGCATCTCACATTCATATTGAGTTTCTGAAAAGCCAATTCAGGGCTTCAGATTTTTTCCAAGATTGGTGGGCCGATGTGACCCATGGAGCAAAAATTTGTGGGTCATTTTCTGAAATGATGGGCCCAAGCACATCAAACTAACCACAGTTGACATTTGGGCAGTGTACTTTACCTACACATTGACGCAGACACTGTTATGCGTATGTACATTGACTGATGATGATACAGTAAAACCTTTCTTAAGCGGCCACTGAAAAAAGAAGACCAATTAGCATGTAATGCAGGTCAAAAGTATTGCAGAATGCTCCAAGGGGAGCATTCTGCAATCCTTTCAACCTTCATTAAGCTACCATTATTTTGTTATTAAGATCTTTGTTTTGTCTTTTTTTTTTTTGAGTGGCTGCTTAAGACAGGTTTTACTGTTTTGACAACCTACATGTTCTTTCTTTTTTGTGGAGTTCATGAACTCGCTGTAAGATGAATATTTTTATTGAAGTGAGATTTTTTTACACAACTAAAAAGGATGGGTCCACTGGGCCCACTGCCTTGGAAAGTGATGGGTCATATTTTGAAAGCATGGGACAATGACCCGGGCCCACCATAAATCTGAAGGCCTGCATTTAAACTGAAATTGCTTGATATTTTGTGAGCATTATGCAAGTTTTGAGATTTTTATTTCTTTAGTTTCGGATTTTCGAAATTTGAACTTTCACCCATGAAGTTATAACTTTGCATACGGTAAATGTTCTAAAATTTTGAACACTTTTCTCTTTCTGTTCTCAAATAAAAATGTTGGTTTTACTAGCTGGGATTAACAAAATGCTTGTTAGAATAGCAAACAGGGAAGATCCTGATCAGGCTGCTTATTCAGAAGCAGTCTGATCTGGATCTGCACTGTTTGTCTATGCCTTTTATCAGGCAACCAGTGTTCGAAATTTTAGAACTTTTACTGTACTTGGTAATTTTTCATGCTTTTTTTGTTGTCTGATGGTTTTTTTTTCAAAATGAACTTTTTTGAAAAATTCTTTCAGGAACGCTATCAGTGTCAAACAGTTCGGATCCAGATCAGGGCAGAAGTGCTGGGTCCAAACTGTTTGCAAAAGTTTTTTCTTATCATGCTAAGTAGTTTGTCATGCTTTTATTGTCATCTGCTGGCTTTTTTTTTTCAAATTAATTTTTTCGGAAAGAATCTTAGGAACACTATCGGAATGGTCCACATGTTTTACTGTTTGCATGCTGTGTAATTTATCATGGCTTGCTTTTATTGTCATCTGCAGACTGTTTTTCAAAATAAACTTTTTCGAAAAATTCTTTCAGGAACGTTTTTGGAGTAGTACTGTGTACATGTGTTTTATCTCTTTGCATGTTGGGTAATTTTTCATGCTTTTATTGTGGTCTGCCGACTGTTTTTTAAAAACCTCTTTCTAAAACACTATCAGAGTTGTCCATATGTGTTACTTTTTGCATGCAGATAATTTTTTCATGCTTTTATTGTCGTCTACTAATTTTTTTAAAAATGAACTTTTTCCAAAAATACTTTCAGGAGTGCTATTGGAGTAGTCCCTTTGCATGCTTGATAATTCAATTGTCGTCTGCTGACTTAATTCAAAATTAACTTTTTCAAAAAATCTTTCAGGAATGCTATTGGAGCATCAAACAGTTTGGACACAGATCAGGACAGACAGTCTGACAGTCCTGATCTGAGTCCAAACTTTTTGCAAAGGTTATCAGCAGACAACAAAAGTCTCTGCTTAAAGCAAGGAAAGAATTGATTATAATAGGTCTCCGGATTTCTTATTTCTCAATCAAAACCTTGGAGCGCAGTGGCTCAGTGGTAGAGTGCTTGACTCGAGACCGAAGGGCCGCGGGTTTGAGCCTCACCGGCATCACTGCGTTGTGGTCCTTGAGCATGACGCATTTATCCTAGCTTAGTACTGGTTCAACCCAGGAAGAACCGTCCCTATATAACTGAAAGATTGTTGATGGGACGTAAAGAATCAAATCAAACAAACAAAAATCAACCAAAACATACCTTGTGAGTACTCAAAATAACTCTCAAAGAGTTCTTTTGAGCACCCAAAACCCATTCAAACAGAATTGAAAAAAGTGCACATTTGAATTTTTTTTATTTCACAACAAAAACATGTGGGTACTCAAAAGAACCGTCTCAATGAGACGGTTCTTTTGAGCACCCAAATAGAGTGCTGAAAATTATGGGTAAGAATAAAATCATGCCTTTACAGTAAAAATGTCCTTATCTTGACCAATGAGATAAAACACAGTTTCACTTTTTATGTACAGTAGATCTTCAATGGCTCAAACTCTGATGGCTCATTCACCTCAAACTCAATTGGCTAGAACTATCATCATGGTCCCTACAGGTCATTTTTATATACATGTATAATCCACCCTGGAATGGCTAGAACTATATTTCATGGTCCCAAGCCTGTTCCAGCCATTGAAGTTCTACTGTATATTTCTAGGTAAACCAGCAAAACCACGCAAAGCCAGTCTTCCCAGAATTACGCCTTCAGGAAGTACGAATGAAAATCCACCGAATGTTCAAGCAGGGAATGTATATGGTCTTAACGCTGAGAGAAATGCACAAAGAGGTTTTCCTCCCATTGAAAGAGCTGTCCCAGTACAAGGTGGTTATGCCCCTGTGGAGAGAACTATTCCAGCTGGTTCATTCCAAAATCCTGATCAGGTCGAAGGTCCCATAGAAGGTGCTCAGGGTAGACCTTTACCGGTGGACAGATCAGCAAGTGCGGGGACAATGTCAGCCCCTTCTAGCCTGGAGAATGAGCAAGGTATATACTCCACAAAAATTCACCTGAAGTTGAACTTTATGCATGAATGAATTAAAGTCAAATGACTCAGTATAAATCAAAAACCGCCAAGAACTGTATACTGTAGATTCGGAAATTTTCGCAAGAATTTTATTATGACAATTGGGTACATGTATCTCATATTGCAATTGGTGTGTCAATAGAGCGAAAAATTGTAACAGCATAGACCCAGGTTCGAATCCTGATCAATGCTAAATATTTTTTTTTTAAGTTCCAAATTTAATTTTAAACGATAAAATTCACGTATAGCACCGTCTTCTCACCATCTTTACCGCATGCAATCTAATGCCACATCATAAGCTTTTCACACACACAACCTAATTGGCA
This sequence comes from Loripinus fragilis, assembly GCA_964019695.1. Classification (NCBI taxonomy): domain Eukaryota; kingdom Metazoa; phylum Mollusca; class Bivalvia; order Lucinida; family Lucinidae; genus Loripinus; species Loripinus fragilis. The sequence continues at coordinate 24,490,703 of OZ026531.1, forward strand.
AAAAACGTTTTAAAATTTGAATTTCAAAAGTTCAGGATTTTGGAAACTTTAAACTTTCACCCATGTATGGAAAACACATCTGAAAAATGTCATCTGCTGAGGTTGTAAATGCTAACTGTCCTGCCAGCCAAGAGTGACAGTGATGTCATGTTTTGTGGGACCTATAATGGATAGATCACTTGTGTATTAATCCTATCTGCAGGATAGGATTAATACACAATTGATATATCGATTCGCGTTAGATCAAGTGGAGTGTACAAGTTGATTTTTTACTAAGGAATCGTAAACAGAATAATACGTCACTGTCACTCTTGGTTGGCACGACAGTACATCAATGACTAATTTTGACATACATATATCTAAACAGTGTGAACCCAGATCTGACTATGGAAGCGCAGTGGCTCAGTGGTGGAGTGCTTGACTCGAAGTCAAGGGTTTGAGCCTCACCCCAAGGCACAGCATTGTGTCCTTGAGCAAGACACTTTATCCTCTGCTTTAAGTACTGGTTCAACTGAGGAAGAGGGAGCGCAGTGGCTCAGTGGTAGAGTGCTTGACTCAAGATTGAGGTGTCTTGAGTTCCAGCCTCATCCAGAGGCACTGCGTTGTGTCCTTGAGCAAGACACTTTATCCTCTGCTTTAATTACTGGTTCAACTCAGGAAGACCTATCCATACTGTACATGTAATAAATAAAGGATATTTTTCCGAGGCTTTCTTGTTTAAACCACGAGGTGGGCGTAGCCCATCGAGCGCTTTAAACAGAGAGCCGAGGAAGAATCTTTTATTTAGCTTGTAGTATGGCGCAGGCGCAAATAAACACGTGTTACTGACACCTGACGAAATTTACATTCGCTCCTCCCTGTATCCATCCTAAGCTGTCAATTATATTACATTTACCTACGGGTTAATTTGTTGCTATTTAGGAAGTTCCCGCCTACATCACTGTTTAACTAAAATTGGAAGTTAGAGTATGGTTTTAAGCTCCTCCTTCGTCGTTATTCTAGGGTGTCTGATTTAAACATCAGCAAAGATCAAAGAAAAAAGCATAGGCCATACTACAAATTTGAAATATTGTTGACATGGGACTTAAAGAATCAAAACAAACAAAACGAAACAGAGATCAGATTGCTCTTAGAGAATTGATTTGGGTCCACAGTGTTTGCTACAGACATAAAAAACAATAGACAATTCGCAGCAGATGACATAAGTCACGATTAGCATCTAAAGAGTTAAAATTTCCTTTACATTATCATATGACGTCGCGTCTGGGAGTGAAGTAACACCATGCAATAAAATCGATAAACCACTAGTGGTTTATAGATTTATGGGAAATGTTATGACGTCCACAACAATGTTGCGTACATAATGACAAAATTATAACGTTTTACGGCAGAAATGAGATTTCAAAGTATTTGTCATATGATAAATAGAATCTAACATTCATACTCTTGTATTATTGAATTTATTAAACTCGTTGCGAAAAAGAGATAAAATGCTCGGCAAGCCTCGCATTTTATCTCTTTTCCCCAACTCGTTTAATAAATTCAATAAAACATGAGCACTCATGTAAGATCCTCTATATCTGCAACAAGAGGAGCACTAATGTACGATCCTCGATATCTGCAACACGGGGAGCACTCATGTAAGATCCTCTATATCTGCAACACGGGGAGCACTCATGTAAGATCCTCTATTTCCTGCAGGAATTATCCCTGAAAACATGTTACGACGTATCAGTCAAGATCTTCAAGAGGCTGCCGATGATTTCGGGATGGAGTTAGGCTATACTAATCCTGATATTGCTGCGTACAATCAAGAGTTTGCTGATCCAGCTGAGAGGGTTTACCAAATGATCAAACACTGGCAGAGGACCAGGATAGACCAGGGGCAGGTATAAAATTTAACTCTTTGCCTACTAGTGTCGTCTGCTGTTAAAGTTTGCAAACAGTTTGGACTGAGATCTGGCCCGACAGAACTTCGGGCCTGATCTGGATCCAAAATGTTGATATTTATACCCCTGGTACGAAATATATAGGGGGTATATAGTTTTTGCCTTTTCTGTAATTAGATTTGTTTGTTTATCTGTTTGCTTGTCTGTAAACTTTTTTTCTGTCAAAGGTTTCTCAGCAACTACTTGACTTAGGGCTCTGAAATTTGGTAGGAAGCTTGATAGTGATGAGTTGTATTGTGTAACAAAAAACAGCCACATATTGCTTATCAGTCCCTTTATTTGTTCTGTCACAGATTTCTCAGCTCCTATTGGAGCCAGTGTTTTCAAATTTTGTGTACACCTTCAGGTAGGCAAAGTGTGTTGTGTAAATGATGATAAAGATGCTGATCCTTATTTTGCCTTCTTTTTTCAATTTTTAATTTTTTCCTTCTGTCGCTCTTATGTAATACATATGGACATTTTTTTCTGTCAAAGATTTCTCAGCAACTACTTGATTTATGATTCTGAAATTTGTTACAAAGCTTGAATAGTGATGAGTTGTATTGTGTAACAAAAAACCGCCACATATTGCTTATCAGTCCCTTTATTTGTTCATTTTTCTTTCTCTCCAATGGAAATTTCTGTCACAGATTTCTCAGCTCCTATTGGATCCAGTGTTTTCAAATTTTGTGTACACCGTCAGTTAGGCAAAGTGTATTGTGTAAATGAAAATTAAGATGTCAATCCTCAATTTGTCCTTTTTTTTAATTTTTCATTTTTTTCCTTCTGTCACTCTTATATAATACATATGGACATTTTTTCTGTCAAAGATTTCTCAGCAACTACTTGACTTAGGATTCTGAAATTTGGTACAAAGCTTGATAGTGATGAGTTGTATTGTGTAACAAAAAAAAAAAACCCCAGCCTGATATAGTTTATCAGTGCCTATATTTGTTCATTTTTCTTTCTCTCCAATGAAAATTTCTTTCACAGATTTCTTGGCTCGAATTGGAGCCAGTGTTTTCAAATTTTGTGTACACCTTCAGGTGGGCTAAATGTACTGTGTAAATGAAATTAAAGATACTGAAGCTCATTTTGCCTTCTTTTTCAACTTTTCCTTCTGTCACTCCTTTATAACACATATGGGACTTTTTTCGTCAGTTTTCTCAGCAACTACTTTATTTAAGATTATGAAATTTTGTGTACACTTTCAGGTTGCCAATTTTTTGAAAGTGTATTGTGTAAATGAAAATTAAGGTGCTAATCCTCATTTTGCCTTCTTTTTTCAAATTTTCAATTTTTCCTTCTGTCACTCCTATATAACACATATGGACATTTTTCATCAAAGTTTTCTCAGAAACTACTTGATTTAGGATTATGAAATCTTTAACAATTTTGTCTTTTCTCTGAAAGTGTTACAACCTCTGATGGCTACCCCCAGGGGTAGGTGAGCTTTGCTCACTTCTTGCTATATTCCTGAAAGAATTTTTCGTAAAAAGTTGATTTTGAATAAATCGGCAGCCGACAAAAAGCGACAAGCAGACACTCGGTGGGTCTACACACATGTGCGGAATGCCAGTCTTTGCTTTTAAAAACAAAAAAGACTACTGTAGTATATGAAAAACATGGGTGAGAATTTTATGGGATAATTCCTGATTTCAGGATTTTGAGGCTGACTTTCTATGGGAAAGTCAGACTCAAAATTTAGAATAAGATACAATATAATTTTGATTTATTTTCAGTTCATATAAAAGACAATTCACAATTTTAACATGAAATTGTTAATAAATTGTAGGTATATTACAAATTTTTAGATTTGAATTTCTAATGTTAAGGATTTTTGTTGAAATTTTGAATGTTCACTCATGTGAACAATCACATAAAAAACTACACATGTAGACATCTACTCCCAGAAGGATTCCCACAAGGTTTAGAAATCTGACTTGGAAAACCTGGAAAATCACTAAAAAAAAGTTTTATGCATGAAAAATCATGGAATTTGAAGAAGATTGAATAATCATGGACAAATCATGGAATTTCGCGAAATAATTTGACGAAACCACCAGCAGCCAGAAAACTAGCTGTTGGTCACACAAGTGTCCAACAGCTAGTTTTCTGGCTACTGGTGATATCAAGTTTTAATAACTTCAAAATGCATGCATGGTCTAACTGCATGCTGTTGTTGCTGCATTCCGCATTTATGCTCTGTATGGTGAAGATGCTGCTTAAACAAGAGGTTGGAGGCCGTGCATTAAATAGTCTTGGAAAATTAATGGTTGATCATGGAAAATCATGGAAAAATCATGGAATTGTGTTTTTGAATTTCTGTGAGAACCCTGTCCCAGTAGTTAGCTTGGCATGCACTTTTAGAGAACAAATCTAAACATATACTCATGGGATTGCCCATATTTTATTAAAGGTTGCTCCAGGCCTGAAGTATGCCTTAGATAAGCTAGGTTTCAAGAGGACCGGTGTGGAATTGATGCAGTGGGTGAATTCATTTAGTATGGAGGTAGAAAACTTACCAAGACAACAGCCAGCTCCACTTGCTATGGAGGTAGAGCAGCCAGCACCACCTGTGATACAAAACAATGAAATGCAAATAAATGATGCGTTTCAGGGTAAGGCTATATATACAGTAAAACCTGTTTAAAACGGCCACTTTCAAAAAGACTGAAAATTGGTTTTCAAGACCAATAATCACTTAATGCAGGTCAAAAGTATTGTAGAATGCTCCAAGGGGAGCATTCTGCAAGACTTTTCACCTTCATTAAGCTACCATTTGTCATTAAGATCTTTGATTTGTCTTTTTTTGAGTGACCATTTTACACAAGTTTTACTGTATAATTCTTTGCATGTTAGGTAATTTTCATGATTTTGTGGTTTGCAAATTTGAAAAAAGAATATCAAAAATCTTTAACCCTATAGCACTCAGCTCAGCCGAAATTCTATGGAGTTTTGGCAGGGCTTTGTGCAATATGGTAAAGGAATAAAGTAGTTTATGTTGAACCATTGGCAAGCTTTTAAGGTCTGTCTTCTTTTTTAAAAAAGCCAATAGTTGTTTTGCACCTGAATCAGCCAAGGCCAAAGTCTGTTCTACCTTGCAGGTATCTACTGGAGTTAGTAATCACTTGCTTTGCATCAAATTTTGGTGATTTTAAAAGACTGACATTTTGACATAGTTTAGCTTTGGTGGTTTCTGAATTTAATGTTCTATATAGTTATTTCTGTTTTATAGGCACTACTCTTAATTGTAGCCTCTTTCAAGGCGTGGTTTCCTGAATCTTGAAACATACTCTACCCTTCAGAAGTTGGTTTATCGGTACAAACACCAGCATTCTAAGTCCCACCCCTGGGGCATAACCCAGGCAACAGAATGAAAATTCCGTTCAATATAATTTCTATCTTTTAAGAAGAAAGTGACTGAGGGGTGGTCGAATCCTAAATTTCTATCTTTTGTTTGTGAGAACACACACAAAGTTTGGTATAAAAATCTTTGAAATTGACTTTGTAACTGAAATTTAATCACCCAAGGTCACCAGTTTGACCCTAGGGTGATGATTTTACTTGCATTCTGTTCTGCTCGTCATCCCCATCAATTTTATATGCCACCTGAATATGTTCAAAAAATTCTTTTTTTTTGACCCCCTGAGCACCCCCAGCACTCGTAAGTCCCACCCCTGGGGCATGACCCAGGCAATAAAATTAAAAATCCTGTTTGATATGTTTTTATCTTTTATTTGTTAGAAAACACACAAAGTTTGGCATAAAAATCTTTGAAATTGACTTTGTAATTGAAATTTAATGATATTTGACCCCACCCAAGGGCCCCAGGGGGGAGGGCCAAAAATATTGTTCAATTGCACACCCCATTTATGTGAGTAACTCGCACACCAAATTTGGTTGGATTTCATCTAATGGTTTAGGACGAGATAGCATAACAGACAGAAGGACGGATGGATGCGATTACAATATGCCCTTTGCTTTTTTTTAAACAAAAGCATGGTGATAATAATAGACTGCACAAGTTTTATTTTCCATTTTTACAGGGGAGCCACAGTTCCAGGCAGCAGCTCCACCTGAGCCACCCAATAATTACATGAGCTGTAAGTATTCTCTCCCATTCTGTGATTACAAGGACTGTTCAAATATGAATGCAAGTAGCTTCATAACTTTCTTCACATATATGCTACGACAAAATGTCACACCTTTCTGGAAAGAACTATTTGTCGCCTTTAAAATGGCACTAAACACAAAGAAACACTCAATATATTTATCGAGTTACAGACCCTTGTATAAAGGCCATTTCTGTATACTGAAGTTTTTCTGAAACAAATTGCAATGTACGTTTTGGTACATGTGCGGATATAGTATCATATCTTTGTAAGTTTTAGACAAAATGGCACCAAATTTTAGATGCAAGTTTAAGTAACAATCCTAAAGTTGCTTGCAGGAAAAAGTTTATATAATCCTGTTTCAATCTCGAGTAAACAGGCACGTTTGTGACGTCATTAATTTTATGACAAACTTCATTTTAAGTTATCTACTGGTGATGTAATATTGAACATCGCTGTTTCGTTTTCTTTGCTTTTTGCTGAAAACATGCTAAATATGCCATAAGGGAGTTTTCAAAATGCGCCATCCTCTATTTACAGAGTAATCACATTCTATATCATTTTTCAAGCATTTTTCTGCTTCTTAATGACTTGTTTACATTAATTAATATATGTTCAATCTGTCTAGTCCTCAAGACCAGGTGAGGAGTTTTATTGTAAATAATGCCTATAGTGGTCAAACTTAAAGTTAACGTTCAAATGTAGAATAAAGCCGCTATGTTATGACAAAAAAATAAGTATAAATTCTATAACACCTTCACTTAAGGCATTTTTGACTTAATAAAAATGCTTTTCAGCGTTTAAAAATTACCCACTATCCATCAATAATTTGTAGCAACAACTCAGTATGAGCAATCAACATATTGTCTTTGAGTTAAAACTAGTTTAAATGTTGCTTCGTGCATTTTGTTAGAAATAAGTTCTACTGAAAATTGAAAGATGGTGTTTTGTTTACCATTCATTTGCAAAACGGTGTAATTTTTCAAAAGCATGTCAGATTTTCACAACTTTCACAGAATCATTATATAAGAACATGGGGATGCTTCCTTCAAAATTTCAAGAAATTTCACCTGTTTACCAAAGAATTATACGCTCGTCTATATCACTGGTATATGTTCGATGCATTGAGTTTGTTAGTATACTAACGTGGCCCTCATTCAAAGGGCTATAGCTCAATAAGTATACTGTATTTTTCTTTAGGTCTGGTGCCAGTTTAAAGGTGACATATAGTCCTTTATAGAAACGTTTACCATTTTCTCGTAGCATATATGTGAAGAAAGTTATGAAGCTACTTGCATTCATATTTGAACAGTCCTCGTATATCTATACTCATTTACTCTAGTCTGAATGTTTACATATGGGCCTCAGTGGGAGAAAACCTGTCTTTGGGGTTTGCGAACAATAAAGGCGAAGACCAGCCTGCGCTTCCACACAGAATTCTGAATGATCAGTGCCTTTTTTGTTAGCATTTTGGAAAGTATTATATCTAAACTTGCTACAGGTGAAATTTTTGTCAGACACCCCGAAGACGGCTTTTGTCGCGTTGAGGCCCATATATAATAGGGTACAGTAAGAATGCTCAAATATTTACTCACATCAAAGGAAAATTACTGAAAAGGGCAGTGATTCTCTTCAGTTGCATTCCTCATAGGTCCAGTTAAGCAAACCTCTCGAGCATAAAAAATGTGATTATTTTCTTACCCATCTGACAGTTAAAACATGTGTTTTGGGTGCTGAAAAGAACTGTGTACTGCCTCACGGAGATGGTTCTTTTGAGTACCCACAATTTATCATATGTTTTGGTCATGCCCTTAGTTAAGAGTGCATAACAGGAAAATAATTTTCTTATTTCTCAACCAAAACATATGTTGTGGGTACTCAAAAGAACCGTCTCATTAGGACAGTTCTTTTGTGCACCCAAAACATATGCTAAAAATCATGGGTAAGAAAATATTCTCAATTTTACAGAGAAAATTTTGTTTATCTAAACCCATGGTTTTGGTTGAGAAATATGAAATCATTTTTGAATTACAAACTCATATCTAGAAGCCTTTTACTATATATAAAATGCCAAATACTTTTGAAGAAAGATAATATTTCCTGTGAATTTTTTGATTTTTTCGATGATAAAAATAAAATGTTTAAAATTGCTTAATCTCTGGGTAGTTTTACCATTTTATACAACTGTTGGAGCATCTTGTCTTAAGAATCTGTCTGACACTTCATCTGACCCATACTTTCAGTAGCTAGAATGAATGTAAATATGTTATAATTGCTACAAAGAATAACTCAAACTTGACCCTAATCATCATAATAGAAGTTAATTCTTGTACCTAATTTCCATATAGTGTATGTTCATGCACATTCAACCAATGAATCCAAAAATGGTGGCTGACAGATTCTAAAGTCTAGTCTAATAGTGCAACAATAATGAAGATACATTTGACCAATACTTACAAAAATATGGGGTAAAAATACATGTGATAGTTCTATTTACAGTCACAAGAAATATACAAAATGAGCCAGTGCATGAGATTTCCAACAATGTGGTGTGTGCGACCAACACAGCCTCTGATCAGCCTGCGCAAACGCGCAGTCTGATCAGAGCCTTTGCTAGTCGTTTGAGTATTCTATGATTGTTAAGCTACTGACTGAACACCATTTGGAGTTTCTAAGCTTAACAGGAGGCTACGGAAGCTCGTCGGAGTCTACACTTGTCAAAATGACAAATTGTTAGAAATCTCAATCCACGGCTCAATTCATATTACTCATAACTTTGGTTGAAGCACAGGTATTGAACAAGGAAACTTTAGAACAGGCAGACTGTGGTGTTGTGAATAAACCACTCACCTTGTAAACAAGGGATTGGGGGTTCGAACCCAGGCATCGCCAGTCTGTTGGATGAGACTTTAAGATGTGGCCCTGTCTCCATATGACCTTAGCTGTTGGTGGAACGTTTAATGTAAATGCACTCACAACAAACAGTAAATTACTTTACCAATGAAGCCTTTATTAATCCAACTCTAGTTAAGTTGTCAGACAACTCAGAGTTTTCTCCAATTACTCATTATATAATAAGCTATGGTTATGTTGCCAGGCAACCCAGATTTTTCTCCTTTTACTTATAACTAAAGTTGTTTTGCTAGACAACCTAGATTTAACTCCTATTTCTCATAACTATAGTTGTGTTGCCAGGCAACCCAAATTTTTTTCCTATTACTCTTACTATGGTTGTGTTGCCAGGCAACCCAAGTTTTTCTCCTGTTACTTCTAACTATGTTTGTGTTGCCAAGCATCCAATGATTTATCTGTAATTTCTCATAACTATGGTTTATTACAGTACAAGAAGCACAGATAGTGAACAAGGAAACTTTACAACAGACAGGGAATAATGTTGCCATGGGAGACTTTATTGATCCCACTATAGCTGTGTTGCCAGGCAACCCAGATTTAACACAAATGACCCAGCAGCTTCAGCAGCTATCAATGGCTGGAGGTATCCCTGTTCTCCAGAACCTCACCCAGATACAGGGCATAGGTCAAGGTCAGTTGAATCTTCCAATGCCAGAACTCAATCCTGCTGTGTTACCGCAAGTTCAAGGTCAGGAACAGAGGCTTGCAGTTGTTGATCCCCAGGCCAATGATGAAGCTGCCAGTTCATTGGAGTTGCCAGTCTACAAAATGACATCATCTCCAAAAGGTAGGAATTTTTGTCTAATTTACGATTGTGAATTAGGGGATAACTGTATTCAAAATTTTCATTTGAGGAGGTAGGTTATCGGATATATGGTCGGAAAATAAGTTTTACTGTGACACGGGAGCGGAGCTGTAAAATGTGATTTCTGAATGTAAACTTGACAATATACAGTCCCAAGTGAAAAATTTGAATCTGATTGTCCCCATTCTAATGCACTTCTGCAGTTTTGTATCAAATTAGAGCGTTGCCACATTTAATCCAACAAAATGTGACGCATTTAATGACTTCAAACTATTTCCTAAAGTCTATCATATGATATACTGTGGCAAATTTTTGACGTTTTCCAGTGAAATCGCATTACAAATTCAAGTGCATTAGAATGATTGTTGTAAACTGTTTCTTTGAACGATAGTTTAAACTGTTTTGAGTCTTGATGCACTTGACCTTTCTTATGCATAGGACCAGTTAAGCAAATTTTTTTTAGCGTAAAATTGTGATTATTTTCTTACCCACCAGTTTAAACATATGTTTTGAGTGCTCAAAAGATCCGTCTCATCGAGTTGGTTCTTTTGAGTACCCATAACATATGTTTTGGTTGAGAAATAAGAAAAATAATTTTCTGGTATGCACTCTTATCTGAAGGCCTGCTTATGTTGGTTTTCGAGTTAGAGACATGCATGTTTTCAGAAAAAATGAGAATCAGATTTTTTGTAACCAAACATCAGGTAACATTTAGGGGACAACTGTTTTCAAAATTTTCATTTTGGGAGGTATATCATCGGATATACGGTTGGAAATCTAGTTTAATGGCGACGCCCGAGCGTAGCTGTAAAACGTGATTTCCGAACGTATATCCGACAATATACCTCCCCATATGAAATTTTGAATATGTTTGTCCCCATTCTAATGCATTTCTGCAGTTTTGCCTCAAATTGGAATGTTGAAAGCCGCACACCAGCCAACTAAATGTGACGTAATTGATGACGTCAAACTATTTCCTGCAGTATATCGCAGGATATACTGTGACAAATTTTTGACGTAATCCAATCAGGCGTCGCATAACAAAAGCATGTGCATTAAAATCATGCTTTATCGATAAATCTTTCTTTAAATGGTTTCCTCTTTATGTATTTGTCAAACTATAAGTGTTTTCAATTTACCACAAAGTTGCCACTTTAGCGGTGAAAGAGTTAATGATGATTTATTTGTTATATCAATTTGACAGGTTATTGTGTGATAATCAACAACCGACGTTTCAACGTAAACCAGAATGATCCACAGTCAAAGGTGATGCCTGAGAGACGAGGCACAGAAGTAGATGCTGGTAAGTCATACATAAGGCCAATTTAAAATTTTGAGCGTAAAAATGTAAATATTTTCTTACCCATCTGTTTTACCATATGTTTTGGGTGCTCAAAAGAACCGTCCCATTGAGACGGTTCTTTTGAGTACCAACAACATATGTCTTGATTGAGAAATAAGAAAAATATTTTTTTGGTACACAAACTTAAAGCTGCATACTCTGTAACTTTTTATCTTTTAATTTTAAAAATAAAGTTTCTATTTTTCAAGAATAAAGTAAGAATTCTCAAATTCAGGTAAACATGTTACCATTTTCATAAATGTTAACAAATTATCGCTATCAAAACAACAGCATTTATGTTAAAAATCAACTGTCTAGAATTATTGGAGGGACGTAAATAATAACCAACGAGAGAATAAACACCTGTTTCAATAAGATGATTTTTCCATGCAGTTTTCGGCTGTACTTAACATATTTATCGTGAAAATATAACTTCATTCTACTTTTACAAATGCTTTAAAAATAAAATAAAATTTTTCGAAAAATATTCATAGTTACAGATCTAGTCTCTTTAACTAAAGGCCTGTTAGCCCCTGTTAAGACCAATGGATTTTTCCATAAAGTTTGATACAGTTAAGTCAGGATGGTCCATTGTATATATTGAGAGGTAACAGGTTGTAATTTGCAAAAAAATATTGCATTTGTTTCTCTGAAGATCGACCTTGTTGCGCGGCATTTCATCTTGGTCTTTACTGTTAGCCAAAGTACCCGTTGAGTGGGTCTTGTCTTAAAAGTGTTAAATGTGTAAATAGTCCTCTGGCAAATAGTAAAGACCCTGATGAAATGCCCTTTTAAGACCAATGGGCTTTTCCAGTTATGTCCGAATGGTCCATTGTATATATTGAGTGGTCAAAGGTTGTAATTTCAAAAAAATGTGTATTTCTTTCTCTGAAGATTGCTCTTGTCTTAGCAAACAGTACAGACCCTGATGAAATGACGTAGTGCTGCATTTCATCTTGGTCTTTACTGTTTGCCAAAGTACCCATTGAGGGGGTCTGGTCTTAAAAGGGTTAAATCTGTAAAATGCAACAATTCATCTGGGTCTACACTGTTTGTTAAGGTAAAAAAAAAATCTGGGGCAGAACTGCTTCATAATTTGGGAATTCCAACCTGTGACCCCTTAAAATATATAGTGGACAATCCCATCCTTATTGTATGCATTCTGGTAAATTATAAGAGGTTTAGCTATAGCCTTAAAGCTGGGTCAGCTGATAAAAGATAATCAGTGGATTATTGAGTTATTTTTGAAAGAATTCAGAAAAATATTACCAGAGTTATAGCCCTTATTTAATATTTACACACACAAAAAGAGTGCAACCTCCCTTGGGAGCACATTGAATTCTACTTATTATCAACCCACATCCTGCCAATATTTTTTTCCTGAAATTGTCGTCTGCGTAATATTTCTGCTGCATATTTTCAAATATAAACATTCCAGAATGTTTTTTTACTTTGGAAGCAATCACTATGAGCCCTAAGGAGAGCAGTCTGATTTGGGCCTATATTGATTGCAATATAGGCTATCAAAACAGGATTCAAGCTGGGCCCTTACAGTAGGGAGAAGTGACTTCTCCTCCAGTAAAATTAGGGAGAAGTGACAGTCAGATAGGGAGAAGTTATAGCGTAAAATTACGGCATTTTCTGTCAGTTTAGAAGCAAATTAGCCATTTACACATACATACACATATTAACATTAAATGGAATGAGAAACACAATGCAGTGGTAGTAGATTGTCACCACAGCTTGTGTTTGTGTGGTGACAGAATGAAAATGAGTCTTCCTAAAAAAAATTTTTTTTAGGGAGACACCCACTCTCCCTGGGTCCCATTAGGGCGAAATTTCGGCCCCTTGGACAACTATTTTGCCCTAGTCACCCTCTAGCTTGTACCCTGTCAAAAGTCAGAGCAGATGGGAAAGCAGACGACAATTTTCCTGAATGGTGGGAAACAGCCAACCCTTCAAGCACCAATCAAGACTGCAAGGGTTAAAGAGAAATTTTGTGATATGGGCCTTGTCGCGACAAAACGGGTCTTCGAGGTTTCCAACAAAGTGAGATTCAAACCAGCCTGTTCAGCTACAGTGACAAGCTAGAAAATTAAAATTTCACTTGTAGCAAGCTTTGATATGGTACTTTCCAAAAAGCCAATAACAAAGGTGCTGATCAGACTGCACGGATGCGCAGGCTGGTCTGCGCCTTTGTTGTTTGCAAACTCCCTAAGACAGGTTTTCTTGCATCGAGGCCTATATATATTTTTTTACTCGATTTTAGTGTTTTAAAGGCTTGGTATTCATGTGAATTTTCTATTTTTTTCAGCAACTTTAAAAGACACTTTCGAGAAACTTGATTTCATAGTAGAAATGCACGAGAATCTTACAGACACTGACATGATGCAGTTACTAGTGAATGTTGCCCATAATGTTGACCACAAAGACTACGACTGTTTGGTGTGCTGTATTCTGAGTCATGGAGTGTTAAATCATCTATATGGAACTAATGGGAGACTAGTGGCAATCAGAGACCTCACCGGTGTGTTTCAAAGCAACCGATGCCCTTCCCTAGCTGGGAAACCAAAGCTGTTCTTTCTGCAGGCATGTCAAGGAAGGGATAAAATGGCAGGTAAGGTCACACACTGGTAAATGTTTACGTCCATTTGGTGGTATTTATGCTTATTGCCGGTACTTCATAGACCGGAAGTGGTAGATATTGGTGTTAATACTATATAGAAAAACATGCCATATGCCTAAAGGACTATAGAATTAGATCATTTTGAAGTATTCAGTATGTGCATTGCGATTAATGTAAGCATTTAGGAATAGATTCGAGTACTGATCATCGCCATGTGCATGCCGAATACTTCAAAATGATCTAATTCTATAGTCCTTTAGGCATATGGCATGTTTTTCTATATAGTATTAACACCAATATCTACCACTTCCGGTCTAAGAAGTACCGGCAATACGCGTAAATACCACCAAATTGACGTATACTTTTACCAGTGTGGATCATTTAGGGGATAACTGTATTCAGAATTTTCATTTGGGGAGGTACATCGTCGGATGTACGGTCGGAAATTTAGTTTTACGGCGACATATAAGCGGAGCCGTAAAACGTGATTTCCGAACGTATATCCGACGATATACCTCCCCAAATGAAAATTTTGAACATGGTTATGCCCATTCTAATGCACTATTAACGTTTTTCCTTTGTTGTTCCTATACGTCCAGCTGCTGCCAGCTGCATAAAACCGCTTGTCAGCTGCATATATTCACTTGTCAACCAATGAAAAGCGACATTACGTAATGACGTCGGGTTTGCAACAGTATAGCGCAGGATATACTGTCGCAAATTTATGACTTTATCCAATCAGACGTCGCGTTGCTTTTGCAAGTGCATTAGAATGCCATTTATGCAAGCACACCTCCACATAAAAATGGCGTAGCTAGGATGCTGAAAAAGTTACGCACATCAAAGGGAGACTACTGTATTATGCAGCGATTCTCTTCAATTTCTCCCCTTTTCAAAATAGGAATTTCTCTTAAAGGAAAGAATTCGCTCGCTCTGGGTTAAAGGAAAGAATTTGCTCTCAGAGGAGCGAATTCTTTTCTTTATTAGGAGTTCCTTAGTGTATGTAAAATCACTTTTACCACATTAGGTGACCTCCCTTGTATGTTATTATTTTTATTACGCATGTGCTTAGGCTGCATATTGGAAGCTACGCCAATGTCTTCACGTAAGAAGGTGATTATAAATTAATTTTCTTATCATTATTGTTTTGTAAAATTATTTTGGATTCCTATTATTGTATTTATTATGAAAATATTCCTTAAAATTGGCAAAAAGTATGGAACTATATTTTTTCACCATTTTACAGTCAACACATGACTGGACGCTTTCAGTCACTATCCATCCTCCATGGCCAATCATAATATAAGAGCTATAACATATTGGCTGTTGTAAAATTTTCATCATTGTATTATATTGTAATGGAAAGGTTCGCTACTGCAGTTGCATCTATAAATTATAGTGATTAGTTGACTGAGTTGTCCCTACATAGAGGATCTTACTTGAGTGCTCCCCTTGTTGCAGATATATAGAGGATCTTACATGAGTGCTCCCCTTGTTGCAGATATAGAGGATCTTACATGAGTGCTCCCCTTGTTGCAGATATAGAGGATCTTACATGAGTGCTCATGTTTTATTGACTTTATTAAATGAGTTGGGGAAAAGAGATAAAATGCGAGGCTTGCTGAGCATTTTATCTCTTTTTCCCAACGAGTTTAGTAAATTCAATAATACAAGAGTACGAATATTAGATTCTATTTATCATATGACAAATACTTTGAAATCTCATTTCTGGCATAAAAACGTTAAAATTTTGTCATTATGTAGGCAACATTGTTATGGACGTCTTAACGTTTCCTGTAAATCTATAAACCACTAGTGGTTTATCTATTTTATTGCATGCAGTTAATTCACTTCCAGACGCGACGTCATATGATAAAATATTGATCTTGACTAAATCTATTCTCTTATTGTGTTTCCATTTGTTTCTAGCTTAGAGGCCCAGAACTAGTATATTTAAGGTGCCAAAACTGTGCATCATCAACATGTGAATTGCCTTGTTAAAGCATGGGTTTGTGCTCATTGAAAAATGTCTTAAAAGCATGTTTTGTATTGTTGCTTTACGTCCCAAGTCAACAGCTATGGTCATTGCGGGACGGTCAATTCACCTAACCACACTTTTTCCTGGGCAAGCTTGAACAAGCAGTTTACCAGTAATTCGTGCACATACTTTCGCTTGTAAATTAAAAAACATGTGACAGATTTTATGCATTAACGTAGGAATGTATTCTTTAGCATTTCTATTACAACTACAGGCAAAGCAGTCTTGTATATCATCACATCTGAAAAAAGTCATCATATCTTATAGCAAAATATTGTTTAGCTAGGAATTTTGCTGTAATTTCTTGCTGAAAATTGATAACTTCCCATCAGTTTCGGACAAACGTGATATTTCTCTCAGTATAATCTAAGCCAGAATTATCCCTGTTGAGTCTCTATAACCAGGCTTCCAGATAAGAAAGAGTATTGAAAATTAGTCTCCTTATTTCTCAACCAACACATATGTTGTGGGTACTCAAAAGAACCGTCTCCATGAGACGGTTCTTTTGCGCACCCAAAACACATGTTTAAATTGATGGCTAAGAAAATAATTACCTTTTTTGCTAAATATGTTTGCACATATCTGAACCCTTAGGAGTCACCATGGTGCAGTGGTTGTACCTAGGGGTCCCAAGTTTGATCCCCAGCTCCTCCAATTTGTCGAATGAGACTCTAAGCCATGGCCAAGTCGCCACATGACATTTGCTTACTTATATGTGACCCCATGAGTATACTGTCTTACTCTTACTAGAGAGTGCAGTGGCTCAGTGGTAGAGTGCTTGACTCAAGACCGAGGGGCCGTTTGTTCGAGTCTCACCGGCGTCACTGTGTTGTGTCCTTGAACAAGAACATTAATCCTAGCTTAGTACTGGTTCAACCCAGGAAGACCCATCCCTGTTTAACTGAAAGATTGTTGATGGGATGTAAAGAATCAAAGCAAACAAAATAAATCCTACTTACTCTTACTGTTTCTATAAAGGTGGTGAGATAGAGAAGGATGCCACTGGAGACGTAGAGACGGATAACGATAAAGAGATGATACCCAATGAATCAGACTTCCTTGTTGGCTATGCTACTGTGCCTGGATACGTGTCATTCCGTAGCAGAAACCATGGGTCCTGGTATATTAGAAAATTGTGTGAGGCTTTAGAGAAATATTCCGAACGGTAAGACCACAAACTAGGAAATTTTACTGTACCATATTTTAACCTAAATAACTGGACCCCTTAAATCTATGCACTCAGACTCAAAGTTTTGGCCAGTCTGAGTGCAAAAGTTTAGAGGTTGAAAGCTCAAAGAGTTTCAGCCTGTCTGATGGTGAGAGTTGAGAATAGAGTTGTGGGCAGTCTAACTGCAAATATGTTAAAAAAAAACTCAAAAGTTTTGACCAGTCTGAGTTCAAGAGTGTTAAAAACGTAGAGCTTTGGCCAGTCTGAGTGCAAGAGAATTGAAAGCACAGCTTTAGCTAATTTGAGTGCAAGAGGGTTAAAGTCTTGTTTTTTGGTCAATTGGAGTACAAAAGGGTTAAATAATCAAAGTTTTGGCCAGACTGAGTGCAATAGAGTTGAAGACTCAGAGTTTTGGTCAATCTGAGTGCATGAGGGTTAAAAATTAATAATTTTGGCCAGCCAGAGTGTAAGAGAGTTGAAAACTCAGATTTTTGGCCATTCTATTCGCAAAAAAGGTTAAAAACTCAGAGACTAAGTCTGCAACTATGAACATTTTTCGAAAAACTTTCTTTTCTTTTTAAATCATTTGTAAAAGCAGAATAGGTTAAGTTTTCACAATAAATCTGTTCACTACAGCTGAAAACTGCATGGAAAAGTGAATTATCTTATAAAAACAGGTGTTTTTTCTCTTGTTGGTAATTATTTGCGTCCCTCCAATAATTATAGACAGTCAAGTTTTAACATAAATGCTGCTGTTTTGGTACTGATAATTTGTAAAGATTTACGAAAGTGGTAAAATGTATACCTGAATTTTAGTTTTTTACTGTGTTCTTGAAAAAAAGAAACATTATTTCAAAGATTAAAAGATCAAAAGTTACAGACTATGCAGCTTGAATCTCAGGTCATTCTGAGTTTAAGAGAGTGAAAAACTCAGAGTTGTTCAGTCTGAGTGCAAAAGTGTTAAAACTCAGAATGTTTTGATCAGTCTGAGTGCATGAGAGTTAGAAACTCAAGAGTTCTGTCAGTCTGATTGCAAAAGGATTAAAAAACTAATGGTTTTAGCTAGTCTGGGTGTGAGAGGATTAGAATTTAAGGGATTTGGCTAGTCTGAGGACATGAGGGGTCAAACTAAGAGTTTTGGCCAATCCGAGTGCAAAAGGGTAGAAAACTCCGTGTTTTTTTTGTTCACAGAACTAGCCATAGGGTCTAATAAATTAAATGACATCCATCTAGAATGCCTCAGGCCTGTTCCAAACACCCTTACTACCAATAACCAGCTCTACTATAAGGCTTATCTTAATCTCAAGCCCAGCCCTAACCCAGCTCAATAGCTTCAATGCATATATATTTTATTTGGCCTAGCGGAGACTCTGTCTTATAACTTGCAAGGCCAATTTTAATTGTGTATTATTTTATTAACTTTTTCAGACATGACTTGATGAGTATTCTGGTGAAAGTGAATGAGGAAGTGAGTCGTGGAAATGCACACGTGGATGGTGGCATCTTCAAACAGACTCCGGCCCCTGTGGTCACCTTAAGAAAGAAACTCTATTTCTTTGAACAGAATAGGAGGATAGTATAACCCTTATGGAAACAGTGAGCAGGCCCCTAGATAAGAGTGATTAAAATGTTTTTCCTATTTCTCAACCAAAACATATGTTGTGGGTACTCAAAAGAGTTGTCTCAATGAGAAGATTCTTTTGAACACCCAAATTACATGTTTTCATTGATGGGTGAGAAAAAAATTTACACTTGAGAAATTTCTGATTAGGGTCATCAGTTTTTTCATGAAACATCTGTTGTAATATATGCAATTCTTTTTGTGTCGCCTGCAAGCAAGGATGACACATAGGGATCATGACTCCCGCGTCATCCGCTGCATCACACATTTTGTTTCCAATAGATAAATCTAATGGATGCATCAATATACAGTTTGCATGCCTGTTTGTAGTATAGTCAAAACTATTACCCGGAGGTGCCACGGACAACCTGATGCAAGCATATTAAAATTATATTTTGCAATGTTTTATTAACTTTTCAGACATGACTTGATGAGTATTCTGGTGAAAGTGAATGAGGAAGTGAGTCGTGGAAATGCACACGTGGATGGTGGCATCTTCAAACAGACTCCCGCCCCGGTGGTCACCTTAAGAAAAAAACTGTATTTCTTTGAACAGAACAGAAGGGTAGTGTAACCCTCGTCATAAACATACATTGCGCAGGCCCCTAGAAAAGACTTCAAATGAGTGTGTAATTTTTTTTTAAAAATTCAACCAAAACATATGTTGTGGGTACTCAAAAGAACCGTCTCAATGAGGCGGTTCTTTTGAGCACCAAAACAAATGTTTAAAATTGATGGAAAAGAAAATATTTACAATTTGACTCTGAAAAAAAAATGTCTATCTGGGCCTATGGTGTTGTTTCATCAGCTTGCTTCTGATTAGGTGATCAGTTTTCCATGCAGCATCTGTTGTAATATATGTTATCCCTTGTTATAAGTATATTTGTGCAATTGAACTGGCTGAGAGCCTAAGTGGATTTTAAGGGGACGTCCATTTCAAAAGCTCTTACTTGTATATGACAATTTGCCTGAACAAACCAAAAATGGCCATTTGTCAAGGAAACTGACACTTCTGCCTATATTATTGCATGAACAATTCATACATCACAAATAGATTAAATTAATCCCAAATAAGCAGCTTTTGAGCACTCAGCAGCATACTTAATAGTCATTTTTAGTTACTTCCTCCTTTGATTCCGTTTGCATCATTGTGGCATGCTGGGTGAATTTTAGATAAAATGTTAATATGAACAAGAACTACAGCTATCCAACTGCAATGTATGAAAGTATTTTTTGCCCAAATGTATGTATTTTTGGTATTATTTACAATTTTTGCTTTTTACCATGAAATTTTTTATGCATAAATTGGAAAAATATTCTTCTACCAGAAATATACTGAAACAATAAAGTTATGTCCGCTTGACGTTTATGTCTGCCAGTTCTTAATGTATGAACGCATTTCATTCAACTTTTTACATTACACACTGATATCATTTAGAAACGTTATGCACCTAAACGAAATTCATTTGATAATCAGTAGAGTCGCTGACAACTCAGAGAACACGAGTACCCTCAAAATCAAAAGTCACAACATCAATAGCTTGTGTGTCCATAATTCCGAACAGTTCAAGCACATTAAAACTTCACTGAGCAAACTCTCTAGTAATATGTTATCAGGGTTAGCTGTATGCATTGCTTTTACGACCACAACCATTAATCTGCAACATACTCTGACGTCATAAAACATTGGCCAAGAGCGTAGGTGAAGACACTCAGAAAATTCATTTTTGGTCAAGCATTTTGATATTCAACAGAGTCGGTCAAATTTGATTTTCTTTTTCGTCATCACAAGCATTTTAACATTGATTAAGACTAATCAGCATTAAAACAATTGATACATTAAATTCACGTGCGTTTTTTTCAGTAAAGGGTGGGGTATACAACACAGATTTAGTGAACGTGTGACGGCCGACATCAGCCATGTTTTTTATTTTTATCTTTGTGTAATGTTTGTCATACACAAGCACAACAAATTAAAGCAAAAACGGTGTCAAAATAATGTGAATTTAAGGAGAATCGGAGGTTCTTAAATTGTTATTTGTTTAATGCAAAGGGAGGTAATTTCAGTTACTTTCGTAAATTAACGATTTTGAAGTGAAATGACGCTCGTTTAATAAGCACATTTGGAATTTTTAGATGTTTTTTCATCGTTGGGCGTTCCTGGTTGCCATTTAATGTAAAATGTGTCACGTTTTGATGATCAACTTGCTGATGAAAGTGGAATGAGCTGTTTTCACTTAAGGTTCAGTAACTCTTCCAGATAAGAAGATAAAATCAAATAATTACCAACTTTTGTGTGTCGGACGTTTGATTTACATTTTGGTATATTTTTTGCTGAGACATCTTAATTGGATCAAAAGATACAGTACCATGAAAATCGGACGTATCTTTTTTGTTTGAGTATATGTACATTTGAGTGAAAATACTTTCATACATTGTAGTCGGATAACTGTTAGTAGTTCATGTTTATGTAAATGTTTTTCTCTAAAATTCACCCAGCATGTCGCAGTGATGCAAACGGAATCAAACAACAAAATAACCAATAATGACTGATAAGCACGCTGCGGAGTACTAAAACACTGTATGTTGGGATGTAAAGTAATCTGTGTGAGATAGCCAGAAGTATCGATCTCCTTGACAAAATGGCCATTTTTGTTTGTACATGTAAGTTTTCATACAAGTAAGAGCTTTTGAAATCGGTGTCTTAAGAGAAAGAGAGAGCAGACCACAGAAGTTGTGACTGGTGGGAAAAGGGTTAAACCCTGGCACATGTAATGTGCATGCATTTGGAAGAGCATGAGTGTGTATGTTTGGTGACAAATGTACCATTTGTTATTATAATATACCTCACATAAATTTCTAAGGTAAAACCTCCATAGGCCGGGTGGTGGTAATTTCGACTTATCACCCTGCTTTAATTTCAACTACCACATGCGCGACTTTGATGTGCGTACGGTTCATTTCCACGAGGAGACGCAAAATTTACAATGGCGGATGTATACATGTATGATGTTATGGTATGACCACTTTAATTCCTTATAACTTCGTTATTTGTCGTCAGAAACATAAAGTGTGGGTACTTGGTTTCTTAGTGAGAACGAGAGGAACATTTCGAGATCAAAATTGAGCAGATTAGGCAAAATTTTCTGTTCTGCAGCAAAACCTCACCATCCATTTACAATTTAAATCGAAGCGACACTGTTAAGTAGCCTATTAAGTTTGCGGTCATCAGTGATTATGGCTCGATTTGTTTAAACAGCTTGAGCACTAAAACTGCATGCAAACAGAACCCTTTTGTGAAAGGTATTATTTAATTCGCATTGTGCTATCCTTGCATCTTCCCGCCTCATAATTAGAGGAAAAAGGGTAGAAAATAAAGGAATAATGTTCGGAATGATAAAACAAATATAACATTCTTGAGAGTGTGATGGTCTAAAATATCATCCCTAGAAATATGATTGTTATATGACTGGAGAGAATCCTGTCTCCTGATTGGCCCAATTTGTTTTCATAAATCTCTATGTCTACCTGAAAACTGGTCTGAACTGGCTCAGAAGGTGATATTGGATGAAATCCAGCTCAAACTAGTTTCCAGAAGTTAATATTTTTGACACTTCTGCAATATCACCCTCTAGAGAGCTAAAAATAGCATGATGAGTATAAAAGTAGCATGTGCTGCATGAAATTGACATGATTTGCTGTTTCACATCCCAACAGGTAAACTAAAGACTTTCATGAATTTTAACAACTGTTTTGTTATGTTTTGTTTGTTCATTTATCTTTGTTTGAATAAACAAAATGTAAAAAAAAGTTTTTTGATTGAATTTTACATTCCACATTCAGAGAATTAATCTACATTTCAAATTGCAAAATCCTACATTAAAATATTCTAATACAGTTGATAAAACTTTTTAGAAAGTCCTTAGGTTGAAGGTTGACTGCAACAACAAAAGGTAAGTTAAAATAGAAAATTTTCATTCTAAGTTGAAAAGTCATATAACAAAACAGTTATTGACTTCAATCTCGGTAGACATAAGGATTTATCTACCCTTAAAAGTGATATTCACCTCGGCCTAGCGGCCTCAGTGAATTATCACTTTTTCGGGTAGATAAATCCTTATGTCTACCTCATTGAAGTCAATAATTGTATATTATCAACCTCGGCTGCACCTCGGTTGATAATCTCTTTCCTGGGGATGATATTTTAGACAATCACACTCTCAAGAATGTTAAATTTATATAATATTACATTGTGTCATAGAGAGATTTCTTAAGTCCTCCTAGGATGCTGAGAAGTATTTGAAGATAGATAGATTTCATATGAGCCACGACATGAGATTTCCAACAATGTGGTATGTGTGACCAGCAAAGGCTCAGACCAGCCTGCGCATACGCACAGTCTGATCAGAGCCTTTGCTAGTCGCTTGAATATTCTATGAGTGTTAAGCTCCTGACTGAATGTCATTTGGAGTTTCTAAGCTTAAAAGAAGGCTGCACAGGCTTGTCTGAGTCTACACTTGTCAAAATGCCACATTGTTGGAAATCACATGCCGAGGCTCATAAGTCTTGGCAGCTTTAATGGCCACTATAGTTTCTTTGGCCCACCCTCTAATGTAGTAATTGAGATGAAGTTGGTGATGATGAGCTATAAGGGCTCACAGAAGTGGTCATGTATTATTGTATTTATTAAATGAGCTGGGGGAAAAGAGAAACAATGTGAGGCTTGCCAAGCATTCTAATGCACTTTCTTTTGTAATGCGACGTTTGGCTGGATAACTTCAAAAATTTGCGACAGTATATCACAGTATACTATATACTGTCGGAAATAGTTTGATATCTTTAATTATATCACATTTCGTTGGATGACGTGCGGCTTAAAGCGGCTTGCAACTCTCCAATTCCAGACAAGACTGCAGAAGTGCATTAGAATTGGGATAACCATATTCAAAATTGCTCGGGTGTCGCAGTAAAACTAAATTTCAGACCGTATACCCGACGATATACCTCCCCAAATGGAAATTTTGAATACAGTTATCCCCTAATTTTTCACATTTTTACAACAAGTTTAATTCAATTAAACAAAGGCGCTTATGTTAGATTCTGTTGCACAACTTGTAAATCACTTTATTTGTTTGAAAATGTTATGATTTTGTCATTATGTATGCATCATTGTTACGCACATGATTACATATGGATACTAATTATAATAGCCACCAGTCATTTTTCGTTTTTTATTCATTGTGTTACATCAAGACTGGACATCATGTGATAAAAGATTTGATATTCTTCTTTTATATTGGGGGAATATCAAGGCCACATCCACACTATTTGGAAATAATGCTATCAAATTTTCCTTAACCCCTTCCTTCATGAATATTTATGCTAAGCTCTACCCACTACAAATAATTATTTAAAATAAGCTTTCATGTTTGCACATAAAACAAAGAAATCATTTGTCAGGTCCACTAATTTATGCTAATAACTAATTAAGTTCCCATAAGCAAACCGAGTAGACTCTGATCAGGCAGCTCTTACAAGAGCTGCCTGATCTGGGTCTGCTCTGTTTGCAAAACATTAAAAGGTGCCTCTATGAGGTGAAGGGCTAGAGACAAAAACCCATTGCAGCATAACCTTATTTATTGCTGATCTTAAGTTATGATAGTTAAAGAAAGGGACACTAATACAGTCTTACAGGCCTCCAGATAAGATATAGTAAATAAAAGTTATTATTCTTATTTCTCAACCAAAATTAAATGAATATGTTGTGGATAGTCAAAAGAATTGTTTCTTGGCACAGTTCTTTTGAGCACCCAAAACACATGTTCAAACTGATGGTAAGAAAATAATTACTGCGCTCCTGATGAATAACCAGACAATTTTTAAAGTTGTATTATATTATTGCTGAAAAATCAATTTTTTTTGCGGGTAATATGGCCTGCATTTTTCATAATGTCCGACATTTATTTTCAGAGTCAGCTAAGTACAGTTTTCCATATCAGCACCAATTGCCAATTTGTTAACAGGTTTTAATAAACAAAATTTTTGAGCG
This sequence comes from Loripinus fragilis, assembly GCA_964019695.1. Taxonomy (NCBI): domain Eukaryota; kingdom Metazoa; phylum Mollusca; class Bivalvia; order Lucinida; family Lucinidae; genus Loripinus; species Loripinus fragilis. The sequence continues at coordinate 24,515,308 of OZ026531.1, forward strand.
TAAAATTGTAAATATTTTCTTACCCATTAGTTTTAACATATGTTTTGGGTGCTCAAAAGAACCGTCTCACCAAGACGGTTCTTTTGAGTACCCACAACTTATGTTTTGGTTGAGAAATGAGAAAATTAGTTTTTCTTTTGTTAAATTATTTTTTCATTACAAACTTTTATCTTTGAAGACTGGATACGCCTAAATAGTTATTTTTGCAAAACAGTGAAGACCCAGATAAGGCAGCAGTGCATTAGGATCTGCATTGTTTGCTAAGACAAAATTTTTCATCATAGAAAGAAGTACAATATTTTTGTAAATGCTAGCCTGTCACCCCTCTATATATACAATGGACCATCCTGCCTTTATTGTATATAGCTTTATGGAACAGTCCATTGGTCTGAAATGGGTTCATTATCTTCACAATAACAAATTTAATTGCTATTCTGTGACAAGAATTTTCCCCATTTACGGTAAAAGTTGTTAATTTTTGAACACTAGTTGCCTGTAAAAAACGCTTAGACAAACAGTGCAGACTAGAATAGACTGCTTTTGAGGAATCAGTCTGATCACGGTCTTTTCTGTTTGCTATTATTACAAGCATTTTGCGAATTTGAGAAAAGAACAAGTAAAGTGTTTCGAAATTTTAGAACATTTGCCATATTTCTTTAGATTCACATGTGAATTAAAAGAGAGTTTAGCCCTTAATGCGCCAATCACAACAAAAGTTGACTGCTTTTCTCGTCTGCTGAAATGTTTAAGAAGCCACTATGGCAAAAAGTGTGGACCCAGATCAGACTGCTCCTATGTCTTTTCTGGGTCCACGCTGTTTGCTTCTATACTTAATTCTTCAGTAATGTTAGGCAATTATTTGCAGCAGACAACTTCAGCAGATGACATTTTCAAATGCATTTTCTCTTGGCGCTTTAAGGGCTAAGATACATGTTACATATTATAATATACAGTATTTGATTTACTTCGTTATGTTTTATTGTGTAAATACAATGCAGATATCATATTACTGAATTAAAAATCAACGAAGAAGCTGTTTTGTTTTCACTCTGGATGATTGTCATGCTTTTATACCCTATTTAACTCATTGCCTGCCAGCAGCATTTTTTGTCTTCTGCTGATTACTTTTGCAAACTGTTTGTATCCAGATCCAGACCGACAAAATGTCAGTCCTGATCTGGATCCAAACAGTTTGACACTCTGATAGTGTTTCTGAAAGAATTTTTTTAAAAAGTTAATTTTGAAAAAAGTCAGCAGACGACAACAAAGGCATAAGCTACCCCGCATGCAAAGAGTTAACCTAATAAATGCATATAAACACATAGGTCCAGATAAGGAAATTTCATCTGAGTAAAATCTTAATTTTTTCCTACCCATTTATTAAAACATGTGTTTTGGGTGCTCAAAAGAACTGTCTCATTGAGACGATTCTTTTGAGTACCCACAACATATAATTTGGATCAGAAATAAAGAAAATAATTTTCCAATATGCACTCTTATCTGGAGGCCTGTAAACAGGCTCCAGAACAAGCTCAATCCGTTTAAAAAAAACAACAAAAAAAACACTTTCATTTCTAACTTAATTTGGGCGAGTATGAAGCGCTTTTCCAATCCCTATCCCGATTCAGTAAACCCTGAAGTTTTTTGGGCCCCGGGGTGTAATTTTCACTTTTTTTGTATTCTGTCGATAGTTGAACTGCACTGCTCAAAATATTTAAAGCAACAGGACATGTCCATATAACAATGGCGTAGCCAGAACGCTGAAAAGGTTACGCACACCAAAGGGAGTCTATTGGATCAAGCAATGGTTCTCTTCAATTGCGTCCCTTTTCAAAATGGGAACTTCTCTTAAAGGAAAGAATTTGCTTCCAGAGGGAGCAAATTCTTTCCTTTAAGAGCAGTTCCTTATAGTATGGAAAATCACATTTATCACATCAAGTCACCTCTCTTGAATGTTACTTTTTTATTACGCACATGCGTAATGGGTGCTACGCCAATGTATAAACGAATCCATAGTCTGACCAGTAATGTGATTTAGTGATAAGATATTAACATGTTTGTCATGTGAATGGTTTGGTGTCCCATTGTGTATGCTGAATATTAATACTACTGTAAAAATATCTTCCCATAAATCTAGATGGAATTTATGAAGTTTTATGTAAAGATGAAATTTTGCTGAAAGTAACATTTTTTTCAAAACCAAATTTTAACAGGAAAATCATATTGAACTCTATAGGAGTTCAGTACTGTTTGCATACTTTTTATTGCAGCTTTATGTAGCAAAAATCATTAGGTTACATTATAATCTAATTCCAAAGATTCTACAGATTTTTAGAAAAAATGCCTCATTTTGAAGAAAATCAAAAATTGCAAAAATTGAGCTAAGGGTTTAGGTAGAGATTGTTTTATCAAGACTTATATTTGATTCAATACTTTAGTCCTCTTAAAAACAAAGGACAAGAAATTGGATTTCTGTCTCATTGTCTTGTGAAGTGTAAGGTTTGTCTATTGGGCGAGATTAACATTATTGCCTTGCGGAAAACAGGTGTTGCTTTTAAATATTTTAAGAAGTGTATATCCAACATGTAATGATGTTTAAAGTATACTTAACTACTAAAGAAACCTGACATATAATGTGTGTCAATTTTTTGGTAGTAAATGAATACGATGCACACTAGTCTTTCCATTGCATAAAGCTGAACAAAGGTAGACTAAGATGCACTGAGATTATTTGAAAAGATGAACAAATTTCAGACGTCAGCTATCAAAACGTCACGTAACCCCTAAAATAAATTTTCGCAAGGACAAAGGAATCACGCTAAATTCGCCAGAAATCACTATAGTGTGATTCTTTTTTATTTCATTGACATCTTCTTGGCATTCAAATAAAGCATGCACGCATTGTTCAACCCAAAAACCTATTTTCATTTTCTTAACATCAATTTTTCGTTATCAGCGTTTTATGAGCTTTTAAAAAGCACTGCCACTTTATCAACTTTTTTCACTTTGTATGATATTTGGAATGCATTTTGACAATGTTTCAGTCATTTTGAACTCCGTACCTGCCGCCTACGCCCATTTAGCAACGTCAAGCGTTACAATGACATGCTGATATGTGTATACTGCAAAGCTAGAAATTCATACGTGATTAAAGTAAAGTGTTACCAATTGGCACTATAACAAAGAAGACAGCACAGACTAAACGGCGATATACGTTGACAAAGAAAAAAACGGTTATTATCCATAGTTTACGTTGTTCCTTAATTGACGTTAAACTTAGTTTATTCCGCTTTTACCATTTAACGTGACGCAAAACACAACTTCTGATTTTTGAAAATGTATTCTCTTACAATGATTGGTTGACTCCAAGTCATTTTAGTTTCTAGAAATTGCTTAAACCAAGGACAAAAACACTGCCGTTTAGACGACGTCAAAAGCAAAACTTAAAAACCCCATATCATATGTCACAGCAAGAAATTGCAAATTTTTAAAATGCACTTTTGTTTATACTGGAGTTGGCATTGCATACACGAAAAAAGTTTTCAAAAAATATCTAGACATACACTCCCGAGGCAAAAGTGATAAAACGGTGTTTTTGACGTCGTGACGTCATGTTCTATATTTTATAAATTTATTTTTTATGGAATACTTTCTAATGTCTTGTTATTAAAATAAGCATATCGGCTTAGCTCTATAATTTGTTATTTACGAGTTTAAAGCATGTAAAAAGTGTCAGGTTTCTTTAGTAGTTCAGTATATATTGTGACATTTAGAGCCATATCCCTATTGAATTTGCTTTTCCCCATGCTTATGGGTATGAAACACCCTGCCAAATCAACCCCATTCTTAGGATATTGATATCAATGATATCAAGACTGGCAAGTAGTATGGTATTGACAGTTAGCTCATAATTGTCCTATATGTGAGATATCAAAAGGATATCACATTTTCCCCCCAAAATGGGGTATCTTTAAGTTATGAATTACATTAATGTTCTTAATGTAAGTTATTTAATTTTGAATGGCTATGAAGACCACCTTAAAAGGTTGTTGTTGTTATAATACATTGTTTTTCCATAACCAATAATGAAATGCATTTTATTGGTAAAATGATACTGGTTACATGTAGGTATTAGCACTTTATCCATGTTGATAGGGATCTTTTTATTAGGTAGGCTTTTTGACAATTGTTTATAGATTCCTGTTGAATGTAACAAATAAATAATCAGTAACACAAGGAATGAAACAATTCATACATGTACATATTTTATTGATTCACAAAAATTATCTGAAAGCACATGTATGAATGATCCAGTAAAAAACAATTATTAAATACATGACTCCTCAGGAAACAGCTTATAATTTTTTCTGATGGGAGCTGTGGTTGTACGGCATGTCTGTGTTGATTTTTTAACATTCTTATACACATTATATGCATGTACAACAACGCTCCATTATTGTCATTTATCATGGGGCTAGTTTGTTTCAATTATTTGAGTAGATATCTATTTGAGTAGATATCTGCCTCTACTGTGTGGCGAACTATCAAAGATGACATAGGTGCTTTTCTTGTACTAACATATAGGTATATTGTATTGCTCATGGGATACTGATATCCTACTACTGCATGTAGTATTCAATGTGCTTCAGTCATGAGCACTCTGTGAGAACTCTGGGGACAAAAACCTTATTTGGCATTTATATGAGTACTAAAACTACCCCCATAATGAGCCTAATGTAATGGCTGTAGAAAACTTCAAGCTACCAAACGTGTTCTCTTTATGCAGCTTATAGTAACATTATGGTGGGCTTAACCCGTTATTGAACCCCTGTTTTAATTCTTGCTTCAGATGAATGATCAACCCAAACCAGCACTGATGAATGTGGTGCCCAAGTGGCTCCCTTAAGATTCAGCCAATTGAGTTAGTTGTCTGCAATGTGGCAGGTCTTTTGAAAAGAAGCAGAGTCTTAAAAGTAAAAGTACATTACTGATAAGCATGTCACGAAAATACACTGTGATTTCTGTAGCTATAAAGTGGGTCCTCAAGAAGGAGTCTAATGAATGAACACATGATGCTAAAGCACCAGTTTTTGGTGGCTGTCAGCCAGTGATAAGATACCATGGAGACAGCCTCATCCATTCCTGAGTTGGAAACTCAATCCACAGATGCAATCACCCTAGGAGATCGGCCTATGGAGGACATTTGTTTCATAAATACCGCAATACCTTCTACCCCTTGCTTTGTCTCTCCTGCCCCTCCCTCCTCTCCTGAACCTGGCAAGACCCTCCCCTTATACCCAGCTGACCTGGATCTACAATCCACGGCTGGGTATGTTTGCACTTCTGGTCAATCCTCAGACCACTCTTTGGTAGCTTCTGCTCCTGTTTCTGTTTCTTACCCTATGCCTCTTATTGTTTCCTTTCCCTTCCCTGATCCTGCTTCCTCTCTTTGACCTGAGCTTCTTTCTCTTCCTCCCCTGGACACGATCCCTCGCCTCTGTCTGCTTTTTTCTCTGTTCCTTCTCCTGTGTCTGCTCCTGTTCCTTCTTCTCTGCCTGTTCCATCTTCTCTGCCTGTTTCCTCTTCTCTGCCTGCTACTGTTCCCTCTTCTCCGCCTGTTCCCTCCTCTCTGTCTGTTTCTTCTCCTCTTCCTGCTACTGTTCCATCTTCTCTGCCTATTCCCTTGCCTGTGACTGCTCCTGTTCCCTCTGCCTGTTCCTTCTCCTTTGCATGTAGCTGTTTCCTGTCTGCCTGTTCTCTCTTCTCTGCCCATTCCTTCTCCCCTACCTGCTACTGTTCCCTTTTCTCTGCCTTTTCCCTGTCCTGTGTTTGCTTCTGTGCTCCTGTTCCCTCTGCGTGTTCCCTCTTCTCCGCCTGTTCCCTCCTCTCTGTCTGTTTCTTCTCGTCTTCCTGCTACTGTTCCATCTTCTCTGCCTATTCCCTTGCCTGTGTCTGCTCCTGTTCCCTCTGCCTGTTCCTTCTCCTTCGCATGTAGCTGTTTACTCTCTGCCTGTTCTCTCTTCTCTGCCCATTCCTTCTTCCCTACCTGTTACTGTTCCCTTTTCTCTGCCTTTTCCCTCTCCTGAGTCTGCTCCTGTTCCCTACCGCCTGTTCCCCCTTCTCTGCCTGTTACTTCACCTTTGCCTGTAGCTGTTCCCTCCCTGCATGTTCCCTTTTCTCTGCCTGTTCCTTCTCGTCTGCCTGCTACTGTTCCCTCTTCTCTGCCTATTCCCTCTCCTGTGTCTGCTTTTGATCTCTCTCTGCCTGTTCCCTCTCCTTTTCCTGTAGTTGTTCCCACTCTGCCTGTTCCTTCTACTGTGTCTGCTCTTGTTCCTTCTCCTCTGCCTGTTCCCTCATCTCTGTCTGCTTCTGTTCCCTCTCCCCTGCTCATTCTTCTCTGCCTGTTCCCTCTTCTTTGCCTGTTCCCTCTCCTATGCCTGCTCCTGTTCCCTCTCCTCTGCAGACTAGCCCTCCTCTGCCTGACTTCCCTGTGAGTTTGGAAAGGTCAAACCCACTTGCCCCTGTATATTTCTTTTTGGATGCCCAGAGTGCCGAGGACGACTTTCCTCAGGCACACCTCATACGTGAGGCGCAGGACAGGGCAATCCAGACAGGACCCAGGCACTATTCAGTGCAGTTAATTCCTATGACCCTCTTTGCCGATAAGAAGGTCGAGTCTTTCAAGAATGAGGGTTGGGAATATACTTTATCCTCATATTGGATAGAGGAACCCCAGACTAGCTTGTCCAAGGAGGTCAATACGCAGACCTCCACATCATCCTAAGAGCCCCTTGGTCTAGTTTAACCCAAATTTTCCCCACCATTTATCCTACCCACCTTATCCTCTCCCCCAGAAGCCCAGTCCACTTCCCCACTGATATCTATTGATGTTAATGTTATATGTTAGTAAAACTAATAATAATTATAATAATAATTATAATAAGAATAACTACTTATAAATTTTAACCCACATAAGTTAATTGTCCTTTCTGTATGTCAAAGGCAAACAGTAATGACCAGGATCAGATGCCACAATATGCGGTGTCTGATGCGAGTCTACCCTGTTTACTAACAGAATGTTCTATTGAAGATGAAATAAGAGATATGAAATGAAATATGACCTGCCCCTTAAAATGGAACTCGACTAGTCCAATTTATACGAAACGAAAATTTAGTGCAGCTTAAATTGGTTAAAGTCGTTACATACTTTGAAGGGAGAGAATACATTTAGATAAACATGCAATTTTGAATATTAGGTTACTTCCCTTGTTAGATACATTTTTTCTAGCTGTCTATTTCATACTGCAAACTTATATTTAAACCATAGATTTTATATATACTATATGATCAACCACTTAAAAAAAGGAATTAGAATCTGAAATTAAGAATGCACAGAAAGCTCAGAGTCTGCTGAAAACTTTAAATATGTCTTATTGTTAATCCAGACCAAGTATGGCCTGCAGGGTGTAAACTTCCAGTCTCGTTCTTACAGACCTTGACATTATTAAAATACAAGTGAGTAATACCAAAATTTTAGTTTCATTATGTGTGGAGCAGTTTTCATCAATGTTTGTAGGAATGGTCTGTGAATGTGGCAGGATGTGGCGAGGTGATGGGCCATCACTTCACCATATTGTATAAAAAAGATCTCTTCTCATTCCATCAGTAGGTCAGTGTCTGTTTATTTCGGTTCTGTAAAATTTTAGAAAACTGCTGTATTTTTCTCTAATGATGGACTGTGTGGAATCTTTGTTGTGTCTGGTCAGTGCGGCTATTGAAGGAAAGATAAATTAAAATTAGTTACTTATGGCAACACAGGTAACTTAAATTTGGTTTTTAGATTTTATGAAATATTAATTTTATTGCTGTGCTCCCTTAGTTGATTCATCTGTGGAGGGTGACACAAGGTAGCACAATTTAAAAGCCTAACCGAAAATGTATAGTCCAGTTCATTTAAAACAAAGAAGAAAAATAATCAATGCTAAAAGTGGACCTCATCGGAACTTAATACCTGGGAGCAATAGTCTGCACCAATAATGGTATTGGCTTTTCTTCTGTGTATTTAAAGCCATAAAATCTTCATGAAAGATGACATATTGAAAACAAATCAATTTATAAACGTATGTTCTATGGAGGAGTTCACTTGTAAGTTGGGAGCGTCCCCAGGAGGAAATCTAGTGCTTATGTGCGCTGTTGTCAGAAATGCAGCCAGTACCGTGCTGTAAATCAGGCCTGGGTTTATCATACCTTAGGTGACCTTTGTCTCCATACTGGGAAATGACTGGGATGACAACCCTAAAGCTGTAATGGGCGAGAGAGCACCATTTGTCAATGTTGTCAGCATGAAGGAAGCCATCTTGGATTGTAAATTGGAGTGCTTCCGCTCTCGTTGCTATACACTTTATGTCACACGTTTTCTATGCAAACAACTTCTTATAAAGTTCTTGTATGGTTTATTATACAGTTAGGTTATAGCTCTTACATTGGCGTCAATTGCAATAGTTGTACCTCTTCTTATACAAATAATACACATAGGGTAATAGTAGGGGAGCGAGAGATTCAAAAATTGGAAAAAAGTGGCCGGAAAGTAGCAGAATTTTAGACTATATCCTCAGTAAGTATGGTGTTTCAGAAGTGTGAAAACAGATGTTGCACAAATTTTAAGTCTTGCAAAAGATGTTTATTTATTGGGTAACCATAGCTACCCTCATGCAGGCTTCATGTAGTAGGCTATTTGCTACATTACTGAAAAGAAAAGTTATTTAGACCAGATAGGTCACATTTCCTACTATCTGCATATTGCTTTACAGTAACTTAATTAAAAGCACCAAACTGACAATAAGTTTTAATGACTTACGCTTACAAAAAAGTTATATACGTTACTTACATTCAAATATATTACTATTGTTTACTTGGCCATGGGCCGCCAAAAGACTTGTGGAGGGAGATTTTTGTACATTAAGATTTTCTTAGCTACTTTATATATTATAAAATGTCTGTTAGCTTTTGATGAACATGTGCATTGACCATGCTTAGGCCAAGTCTTATACGTCACTATTAGATAATAAGGAAACTCCTAGTATAGTGTTATTATCATTTGCATCGTTTTCTTACATATTGTTATGATTGATATTGATGCAGCTTAATAGCAGAATAATAATATTAGTTTAGGCACCTGGAAGTTCTGTTATATACGTAACTTTCTTTTAAAATAGTTTTTTTGTGCAATGTTATGTGTATATGCGTTCAAACAGCTAGTAGGTGAAAATGATTTTGACTACCATCATAGTGCTCAAAATGGATTGGAAATATTGTATTTTAAACATTTAATATGAATTAGATGCAACATTAACAAAATCATCTTTGGTTTAAAGGGAAAAACTTGAAAATAAAGCACATTAATGCCATTAAGTATATGTTTTAGGAATCATGTAAATAGGATAATCGATACCTATTTATTATTCATAATTAAATTGTTTCAAAAAGCTTAAATGATTCTTTAAAACCTGTGCCACCACTATGTATTTGCTTCTTTTTATGCATTAAATGGCATTAATTGACATGTACAAGACATTTTCTTTCACCGTTAACAGCTCAATGAATAAATAAAAAGCATGCAGTAACATAGTCAGATCTATCACACATTGTAAAAGCCATCAAATATATGCATTTATAATCAGTTATTCGTTACAGCAGCTATATTCAAAGCAATAAGGCACAAAATGTACCTTAAAACTCTAAAAATGTAAGATATTTCAAGCAGAAGTCCAAATCAAAAAGCGAAACATTAAAGATACCTTCATCGGTGTCATATGAAACAAAACAGAAGTTTGTGGAAATCGTGATGATTTTTGTCTCTGATTTAGCACCCGCCTTATGTATCCTTGAGGTTATAATATTTAGTATCTACAGTGTGTCCGCTTTGGAAAAAGATTATTATTTATGTTGGTAACGTATATAACAAAAATATAAAGATCATTACTTTAATCATTGTGTTGCCTGGTTCTACACGTTTGTGAAGCAATGGAACAGGACAGCATTTATTCTAAATTACCATTTTAACACTTTAGAAATAGACACATGTCTGTTAATAAGTTGGAAAAGCTCCTCTGCTTTGTTAGTATTGATTGGATTTCGATAATCAGGACCTTGAGCAAACAACTTTCCAGAATAGGACTTGATTGATCATATATTCCAGAGTGTTTGCAGACGTTTGCTTTTTAGCTACATAGCTTATCAGCATACGTCATCGAATCTGCTTTAATGTTTGTTTTGTTCAGCAGGACAGTATTTATTTTCTGCACTCACAATAAGTAATCATAACAACCGTCATTCAGTCCTTAAAACTAACTAACTAATACCCATAAAACATGTACCAACTTGTTAAACGATGCTTTATTTATGGTATATTGATAGTTCATGTAATAGAAACAAAATCCATACTTATGCTACTTTCAAATATTACTTTCAGATAGTATACTCAACAAATGCTATGCTGTATCATACTTACATATAGTGCAATTGGTAATAGAAACAATGTTATCACTATCTGAGATGTATCATGATATTTTTACAAATCGAAAGAAATACAATTTCTTATGCAGACGATTGATAAAAAGAGCCATAGACAAATTAAACAAGCATACATACTATTTGTTAAGTTTATGCATATTTTCTTAGCATAACATGTAAATCTATCATTTGTGTAAGTAATGATACTAACTATTGTGCCTTCTCTATTGTCCATATAATTACTATTTTGTTAGCACAGTAGATAATTTAATGTATGCATTTTTGTCTCTATACCCTAATATGTTTACAACTCATCTATTATTTAACGCATATAAAAGGAATCAACTGACAGGATTCCTGCAACAGTTTGTTTAAAATGGGGTCCAATGACTGCTATGGTATTATGATAGAACTTAACATCAGCTATATTAGCACTAATTGCTAAAGCTAAGTTTGATCTTATGACTGCTATTTTTACTCTCAGATATTGCTATTCCTATCAACATTCTGATTAACGTTAATAGTCTTTTAAACGGTAATTTTAATGCGTTGTAGTTAAATTTGGCTTAAACATTTTCTATCTGTTGAAATTTTATTAAGTAAATTTGGTATCCTAAATTACAACTGAAGAAATCTAGATTTCTTGGATATGATCACTGCCTTGCCATGTAAAACCCATCCTTAGGGATGATTTCCCCAATTTTAACGACAATAATTCATTTTGAATAACCTATTCAGTTTTAAAGTTTGCATTGCTTTGACAAATGATTAGTAGTGTTAAGTTAAAAGGACTATCAGTTTCATTAATCAAACAATGAAAGCCATGTTTAAAATGAGCTGAAATTAAAGTTCATAACTAGAATGAATTTAAAAGTCACCTTCTGAGTTCTGATATATGCATACATAGATGTGACTTAAACAATTTGCATAACAGAGCCATTCTCTTAAAGAATAAATGATAACAAACACTTATGTTTCCTTAACTTTAATGTAACGTAAACAACATTTTATTTAATATATTCATAAAGGAGTGATGCTGTCTAGATTGCCAGCAAACGTATGCTTTCTATAAGTGAACATGACTAGGAACTGTCACAATCACAGACTCCTGACTGACCCACTGCACCTTAAGGAAGGGACGCGGAACACATATATCTACAATATAATTAAAGTGAAGCAACCAGCTCTCTTCCTTGTCAAGATTATTGCTGAACTAGAAACAAATTAGAATACAAAGGCCAGATACAAAACTCCCACAAGCAATAGGAACAACAACAAACAAAGTTTCCAACACCCACACATCATTTCAGAAATTCTTGGATATTTTATCATAAATGAATCTGATTTGATAGAACCGATATGTTATTTACTATTTTATAAATTGTGATGAGTGTGAACAGGTGCGACACAAAGCTTTGGCTGCTTCTGAATAGCTTATTAGATTGTTTTGTTCAATTAAAAGAAAAAAAAAAAACATGTGCAGTTATATAAGTTCGTTTTAGGTTTTCAGGCTCAGTTGAAAATGGAAAACGGTTGAGACAAATATGTAATCATGATATAGAGTTCGTTTATTTATAGTTATATATGTTACTTTAGCATATTTGACTGAATAAGCCTAATGGAATCTATCCTAGTTGAGATGTTGCATCAGACTTATCATTTTATAAGTTTATAAATTTCATAACATTACATAGATAATTAGCAAACAATGTGTTTTGTTTTAAGTCAAGAAGTATACCATTACTTAAAGAAAAAATTACAACTCATATACACAGTCTACTAATTAGTACTGATAGATTCTTTTGGAACAAATGATATTTTTATTCCTACCAAACACAGCCCTCCCCCTCTTTAATGAAATAAACTTTCCAGTGATGTATAATTTAAGCTATCAAGCAATATTTGTTTGTCTTCAACTTTGTTTTATACGTTACATATTGAAAATCCACCAACAATATGATATTTTACCTCATAAATGTTGTTAAGTATTACTCTAAAGTCAGTGATATCAAAACAATTATCATAAAGTGTTTAAAAGCTAACAGAAAAATTGCATGCTTGTTTTCAAACTTAATAGGTTCTAAACTTATATAAAGTTTAATCTATGGTCATCTAATTAAACAGCTTATAACTGACAAAGTATTTACGTTAGAACATATCTGTTTGCAGTTTTGAAATGGTCAGTGAACGCTCGGTTAAATACATGTTATCCTGAAGTTAAACACAAATCGATAATTTTATCAATTTAAACTTTTTAACAAAATATCAATAATTTTAAGGGTATAGTTGAAAATGTAACATAAATGACATTAAAATGGATCCAAAAAACTTTTAAAAACATCAATATGTGTAGAGAGTAGCATGTTCTTACAGATTGCATAAATGTTTTGTTCATTTTAACATTTCAACTTCTACCTAAATGGACTTAATTACATATTTTTGATTTTAAGAAAGTGAGGGGTAACGTATTAAACACACTGTTACAGGTATGTTTGCAAGACTTAAATTAAGTGCAATATCTGGTTTCATACTGCCTATAATATGTACTAAAGGGTTAAACAAGTGAAAATTCTGCTAAAAAGGAGGCATACCTAAATGCTTATTTTTGACATTTTTGAACACTGGCTCCTCTACTATAATGCAATTCACAAAACTGGAGATTTTTTGATAACCTCAGATGTCTTTTCATCTGCGAAAAATAAACAAAAGTTTCCCCAAATTCGTTATTTTGTCCATGCACATATTAATCCTCTTGACATAGACGTTTGATGTGAGATTAACATGCATAATTTATATTTTGTGATATGTTTAAATTGGTAACGTAATTCACATTAGATTGTGGGACATTAATCATCAACACAACAAAAAAAATGTTTTTTTCTCTTTTCTATCGAATGAGGGACATTAAATGAAAGGTATATATGTGTGTCAAAAGATAAAGTTGAAAACTGCTTATAAAAACAACAATTTGAGCATAAAACATTCTTAAAATTACATACTTGAATGGTGGTAGAGCATTATTTGGCAAATTTGGGGGCACTTGCTGTTGATAAACGTCGCAAGGAATGACTATTGACCATTTCAATTGCTTTTCTTGTACTTGATTGTTAAGACATGAACATAAAATAAACTTGTAAACCTTAAAGCGTTAGAAAATACACTGTCTACATGCTACAATGAGGATGGGACACAAAAATGACCGAATTGGTGAACTTAACTCGTTTTGGTTGTTTAATTTCCATACACACCGAAATACAATCAAGCTTTAGATAAATAAATGGCTATTTTGAATCTGAGTTCTGACATATCACACCTCCAAGTTTGACACTCAACTCCTGCGGTACAATGTATGCAGCCTGTCACAAAAAGCTATCTTTTTCAAGAAAAATTCCCAGCAATTATTAAAATAGAATTCTTGCATAGGTGAAGCAACAGTATCTCAAGATTTGTATCAATACATGAGCGGATCCAGGAATAATTCGTCAGGGGGTGGGGGATAGAGGGGGTCCAGGTCCATCTGCCATAAAAAGATCTCTGGCGTTTTTTGTTGTTGTTTGTTTGGTTGTTTTTTAGTCCTCAACTTATTTTACAGAAGTCCAATGGTTTATTTCAAAGAAAAATAATTTTCCAAGGATAAAGAAACCCATATAACTTATTTTTGAGGGGGTCTGGATTCCTTGTCCCCTCTCTGAATCCACGCATGCTGGATGCTGTGATAAAAGTTAGATATTGGAAAAAAGTTGTCAATTTTGAACCTCCCTGAGTGTCCCTATATGTACAGCTGCTTTCCAATTTTTTTTATAGATAGCGATTTTTGTCATAATTATTAACATACCCTATACTTGTTTGAGTGTTTGAAATAAAGTTGTCCTTGTTTGAGATATGATTTATTGCTGCTCCTGTATGCACGACATATGTAATTATAGTGAGTAAAAATATGGGTCGTTTTTGCAGGTGTTTTGTATCAAGTTTGAACTTCTAAAAAAGTCGAATATATTTTTAGAAAATCAAAGTTGCCTATCAAACTCTATTTCGTATTATGGGATAATAAGTAGAGCAGCAAAGAAAACTGTGATGGTAATCTAAAAAGTCATGTATACGGAGCATTGTGAAAATACTTTAAGAATTGAAGCCATAGAGTGTATCAACAATGAATCACTTGATTTAGTTTGGTGTATGTGCACTAGCAGGTTGCACAAATTATATAATATTACATAATTACTTTAAAAGATATGTTAAGTGCATTTCAGGTGTTCAAATTAGATGCTACATAGTAAGAGCCCAATTATTAGGGAAAAGACCAAAAGGAAAGTACAGTACTGCCAAACAGTTAAATGGGCCAAGAGGGTTTGGAATTGTATTTAAATTTGGAAAATGTCATTTTTTTTAATGAATCCACACGCTAAACCTTATTTCTTTTGCAAACATATTCCCATCTGGCGTGTGAAACACGAACAAATTTATCCACATTACTTTGATGGATGGGTAAAAATCCACTGGAGTCCTATTGAGGGGACTTTCTCGTAACTTTTAAAGGGGTCTCTCAACTTAAGCTTGTTAATGAAACAATCGCCAGTAAGGCATATCAGGATAATATCAAAGCGATATAAATCTCCAATATAAATGCACTATTCCCCAAGCATTCAACAGGATACCGCACCTTGCAATAGCTCTTTAAAATATTCACACATTCACCAGGGACCAATGTGGTGATATTTTTGAGCTGCCACCTTACAGTGTAGATCTGACCGCCATAGATACTAACTGTAGCATTGTTAAGCGTCGGGTGTCAAATATAAAAGACAGACATTTTAAGAAATTACTATCAAATTTGGTGCACCTTGAATTCAGATGACCTAGAAGTCATGCATTTGGCTATGCCAAAAAGAATCCAAGCTGTCATTATGACTAATGGTGGTGTTACTAAGTATAAGATGACATGCCAGATTTTCGCTGGAAATGAAATCAGTTTCAAGACAAAATGCTTTTTTGTTACAGAGCTATATATGTGCTTTAATAAAACATAGAACAAATAATCATTGCATCTTTTAATACATTGCAAAATCAAATCTTAAGTTCATAGGGTATGTAAATAATTATGACAAAAATCGCTATCTAGAGAAAATTTGGAAAGCAGCTGTATACATGGTGTCTGGGAAAACAACCATAAAGGATCGAAATTGTGTGTCCCTTCAGAACCATTAGGGTTCTGTCAACTTTAAGGTCAAACTATTGTATTTTACCTTTTGCATTAAAACTTTACCGGACATGTCATCTGCTGATAACCTTTGCAAACAGTTTGTTCCAAGGTCAGATCCGACATTCTGTCCGGGCCTTATTGGGGTCAAGACTGTTTGACACTTTAAAGGTTATGACAAGCTGAAGTTGAAACAATATATTTTAACTTTGCTTTAAACATTTACATGACATTGTCATCTGCTGATAACACTTTGCAAACAGTTTGGACCCTGATTAGGACAGGCATTTTGTTAGGTCGTATGGGGGTCCAGACTGTTTGACACTTTTAAGGTTATGACAAGCTGAAGTTGAATCGATAAATTTTAACTTTGCGTTAAACATTAACATGACATTGTCATCTGCTGATAACCTTTTGCAAACAGTTTGGACCCAGATCAGGCCCGACATTCTGTCCGGGCCTTATTGGGGTCCAAACTGTTTGACACTTTAGAGGTTATAACAAGCTGAAGTTGGACAAATTTATTTTAATTTTGCGTAAAACATTTACATGACATTGTCATCTGCTGATAAAAAAATAGTAAGTGAGTATGATCAGGAAATACAATATAAATAGTTGAATTGATATATTTTAACTTTGTGTTAAATCTTAACATGACATTGTGATCTTCTGATAACCCTTTCTAACAGTTTGGACCCAGATCAGGCCCAACATTTTGTTGGGATTTATATGGGGGTCCAGACTGTTTGACACTTTAAAAGTTATGACAAGCTGAAGTTCAACCGATATATTTTAATTTTGAGTTGAACATTAACATGATATTGTTATCTGCTGCTATCCCTTTGCAAACAGTAAGGACCAAGATCAGGCAAGAAATTCTTTCCCGGCCTTATTGGGGTTCAAACTGTTTGACACTTTAAAGGTTATGACAAGTTGAATTTGAACCGATATAATTAACTTTGCGTTAAACCTTTACATGACATTGTCATCTGCTGATAACCCTTTCAAACTATTTGGACCCAAATCAGGCCTGTCATTCTGTCTGGGCCTTATTGGAGTCCAAACTGTTTGACACTTCAGAGGTTATGACAAGCTGAAGTTGGACAAATTTATTTTAATTTTGCGTTAAACATTTACATGACATTGTCATCTGCTGATAAAAAATAGTAAGTGAGTATGATCAGGAAATACCACAATCACAAACTGCAGACAACCACGTGGCACCGCGAGGAAGAGCCGCTCAACCATCACGAGACACCAGGAAGACAAATTAAGCAAAGCAATCAGCTCTCTCTTCCCCATCAAGATGATTGCAATACTAGAATGGACATAAAGTAACGCATAAGAAAACATAAACAATTACAGACTCCCACAATGGGAGTAACAATAAACAAAAAGTCAACAACAACAGAACCACCGCCTTAGAACGGACAGCAGCCTAAGCCACTGGGGGGCTTAAATGCATTTTACTGGTACCAAATCTTCGCCCTAGATTCTGCTGTTGTTGAAGAACAAGAAATGTTCAGCTTGCATGGAGGCCATCTAACTAATGCAATGTAACATCATGGAAAACACTCTTATCAAATTAACACTCCATGATGAAACAAACAAAAGGGCTCATGACTCACAGATAGTCAGAGCTAAAGAAAACCTCAAGTTGAGCCAAGGTGAGTCCAGCTACAGATAAGCATCAGGCACCAACACACCGATTAAAGTTTTACGTCAGAGCCGTCATAGAGTCTGAGGCCTGACCCACCATCATGCAATTAAAGAGGAAACCATAGCTATAAACCGTGATTGGGTTTAAAACTAGGCATGCAGACTGTCGCATGATATCCAAATTATATCCAACCCTTATATAACGTTTTACTATCTTTTTGAATTGATCACTAAAATTAGGTTTTCCAACAATTCGTTTGAATTTATAGACTAAATCACAATAAAATATAGGTTCTGATATGCCTTGTTGCAGAAGAGTTTTTAACCCAATGTTGTATTTAACATGATAAACCCGTTCAAACAAGTTGGACCCAGATCAGGCCTGACATTCTGTCCGAGCCTTATTGGGGTCAAATCTGTTTGACACTTTAAAGGTTATGACAAGTTGAAGTTGAACCGATATATTTTAACTTTGCTTCAGACCTTTACATGACATTGTCAGTTGCTGATAACCCTTTCAAACAATTTTAACCCAGATCAGGCCCAACATTCTGCCCAAGCCTTATTGGGATGCAAACTGTTTGACATTTTAGAGGTTATGACAAGTTGAAGTTGAACCAATATATTGACTTTGTGTTAATTATTTACATGACAATGTCATCTGCTGATAAACCCTTTCAAACGATTTGGACCCAGATCAGGCCAGACATTCTGTCCAAGCGTTATTGGGGTCCAAACTGTTTGACATTTTAGAGGTTATGAAAGTTTAAGTTGAACCTATATATTGACTTTGTGTTAAACCTTTACATGACATTGTCATCTGCTGATTTACCCTTTCAAACAATTTGGACCAAGATCAGGCTCGACAATCTGTCCGAGCCATAGAAGGATCCAAACTGTTTGACATTTTAGAGGTTATGACAAGTTTAAGTTGAACCTATATATTGACTTTGCGTTAAACCTTTACATGACATTCGCATCTGCTGATTAACCCTTTCAAACAATTTGGACCCAGATCAGGCTCGACAATCTGTCCGAGCCTGATAAGGATCCAAACTGTTTGACATTTTAGAGGTTATGACAAGTTGAACCTATATATTGACTTTGCGTTAAACCTTTACATGACAGTGTCATCTGCTGATAACCTTTTCAACAATTTGGACCCAGATCAGGCCTGACAGAATGAAAATGTCTGGCCTGATTGGGGTCCAAACTGTTTGACACCTTAGGGGTTATGATAAGTTGAAGTTGAACCAATGTATTTTATCTTTGCATTTAATCTTTACCTGACATTGTCATCTGCTCATAACCTTTTCTACTAGTTAATACACGATTCTGGCCCAACATTTTGTTCGGCCTGAAAATGTCTTGCCTGATCAGGGCCAAACTGTTCGATACTTTAGGGGTCATAACAAATTTAAGTTGAACTGATGTATTTTAATTTTGCATTGAAACTGAAAGTGTCATTTGCTTACATTATCTTTGCAACCAGTATGGACCTAGATCAGGCCTGACATTCTGTCCGGCTTGGGAATGTTGGGCCTGATCGGGTACAAACTGGTTGACACTTTTGTGGTTATGACGAGTTTAAGTTGAACCCAGGTACAGGTATTTCTCCTCTGCATTGAATCATTACTCGAAAGTGGCATCTGCTTTTATCCTTTGCAAACATGATACATCAGTTTGCGGGCATATCTACAGAGGGTAATCTGCTAAGATGTAACATGATACATTGGTTTGCAGTCTAGGACAGTCTGCTGAGATGTAACATGATAGACCAGCTCACAACTCTATCTACAAAGGACAGTCTGTTGAGTAGAAACATGATACAGAGGTTTGTGATTATCTATAGCGAGCTGTCTGCTGAGATAAAACATGATAAATAGGTGTGCGAGTCTATCTACAGAGGGCAGTCTGCTGGGTAAAATGCGATACATCGGTTTAAGGCCATGTCTACAGAGGGCAGTCTGCTGAGAATTAACATGATAAACCGGTTCACAACTTAATCTACAGAGACCAGTCTGCCGAGATTAAACATGATACTGTCACAATCTGTGACTACAGAGCGCAGTCTGCTGAGATGAAACATAATAAACCATTTACAATTCTACCAACAGAGAGCAATCTGCCGAGATGAAACATGATACACTGATTTGCGACTCTACCTACTGAAGGCAGTCTGCTAGTTCGAAACATGATACAACGGTTTGCAATTATTTACCGAGGGCAGTCTGCTGAGATGTACCGTGATAGAACAGTTTGTGACCTCTCTGCTGAGATGTTACCCCGAATCTAACATTATAGTGGGGTTTGAAACACTATGTACATAGGGCAGTCTGCCAAGATGAAACCGGATACACCAGTTTGCAACTGTAGTATCTACAGAGGGCAGTCTGCTGAGATGAAAAATGATGTACTGGTTTGTGACTAACTACAGAGGGCAGTCTGCGGAGATGTGGCATGATACATGAGTTTGCAGTCATGAATTATCCACATTCCCTGGGAAAACCTTATTTAAGAAACTGACAGGGTGGTCAATCACGTGATACGCATAATCTAAGATTTTATGACTGTTTTCTGATCGATTCAAGGTAAGTCAAGCTTTTTTCGTGGGTTTTTAGAATGATTTCAGATAAGACACTAAGTGCAGAGTACCCATTCTATTATAGTTTACTATTTTCAGCTAAATCATGCAGTTCTTGTAAAAAACCGTGCAAGGTATGTCGGAGTGAAATGCCTGGAATCACACTTTTGTCAGTACGTGTTCATGACGAAAGCTAATCAGTTGATGCATATTTATGCAGTTCGGCTGTTGCCTTTAGTGAAAAGAAATCGGTTTTCCACAAATTGAGTGAAGGATTGCTATCACTTGGAGATGAAAATGGCAATTGAAGACGATTATAGGAATTACAAGGTTAGGTAAGAATCACACTTGGATTTGCGATAGCAAAAAGGATAGGAATCACACTCTTTTTGCTAGCTCATCTAGCGTTGATCGAAGTCTGTTTATGCTATTTGAATTTGTCCATTATTCATGATTTATCCATCCATCTGTCTCTATCGTTTACCTAATATATTTTACATCTCCCCTAGAGGCATCAATTCAATTGAGCAATAATCATGTGAGACATCAGGCCAACATGCAGATACAGATTTGCTGAAACACTCGCATTCTTATATACAAAATAATCATCATGGGGGCCATATTGAAATTCTTCAAAAGATATGAAACAAACCGTACGTATGATTTGAATTGAACTCAGTTTAGTAGGAGACATCGGGGATAAACTATGGTTTAGACACCACGGCAACATGGTGACCATGATAGCCATCTTAAAATTCTTGAAACAGCATTTCCTCTCAAACCATACATTTGGTTGAGCCAAACCTTGTTAGGAGGCTTTGGGCAACATGGCGTCGTAATTTTGACATTATGGCTCTGTTCTGGTATCTTTAATAAGGCAGCCATTTAAAACTCTTCAGATTTCATCTAAAAATTACGTTGTATTGAACATATATTTTGTGGAAGGCATCAGAGCAATATGGATAGTGAGATTTGCAAAATATATATGGCCATAAAGGAGGCCATACTAATGTTCTTTAAATGAGTTCTAGACTGTGGGTTGCTAATAGTCCTCATCTATTCAAATTAGGATTTTCTAAAATTACACTATGTTTACACGCAAAATAACACATGTTAGCCCGCTGGCAGGTAGGGGTGGGGGAGTTCCAATTGTTTATTATTCTTACATATCACTTTTATATTGTAAATGAAATTATATGACTAGCAGTATAATTGTATTTACTTATTTACCTTTTATAACTGTCACATCTGTTAGATTATTTTAGATAAATTTAAACTATCAGTCTTTGGATTAGCATTAAAAAAGTAAATTCACTTTATATAACCATTTTAGGCTTATAGACAAGAGTTAACAAAACTCTTAGAGCTTTTGTAATAGAAGCAAGCTGTTTGTCTTTTGAAATGGCTAATAAATATTCTTTCAGACACGTATTATTTTGAACTTAAATATATAAAATGAGACTATTTAACAAAATATCAATGGTTTTTATCTTAGCTGAAAATGTAACGTAAATGACACCATGTTGAGACATTGAAGTTCCACTGTATTATCATAATGGTATGGCCTAGTTTCTATATCTTAAGGATCAAAGATTAATAGAGTCCATGGTGTAGCACTTGATAAGTTAATTGGGATAAATGCATCAGAAAGATCCATTGCTTTGATAGCATTGCCAGTATGTATTTCTAAAAAACATAACTGTTACAATCTAATTAACAATGAACATCTCATATAACTTTTGTTCCTTCAGATTTCAAAATTGGACTTCACTCACAGCTTTGTATGTATGTTTGAAATCTAGCTCAATTGACATGTATCGCCCTAGTGTACATTAGTGGATAAACCACTTGTGCCTAGGTGTCCCAAAATTCGATCCCATCTCCTCCCGTTTGTATTATGAGACTGAAAGCCATGACCTTGTCTTCATTTGACCTTAGCTGTTAGTGGGACAGAAAACAAAAACTTACTTGCTTAATCAATATTATTCAATGTTTCTTGACTTGTATTGAACAGTTATTTTGTGGAAGGCATCAGAGCAATATGCATAGTAAGATTTGCAAAATATATATGGTCATAAAGGAGGCCATACTGAAGTTCTTTAAATGACTTCTAGACTGTGAGTTGCTTATAGACCTCATCTATTCAAATTAAGATTTTCTAAAATTACACTATGTTCACACGCAAAATAACACTGTTAGCCCGCTGGCAGGCTGGGGGTGGGGGAGTGCTTAACCATGCAACAGCCATGTTAACTACATTTGATACCAAATAACAGCTACAATTTTTGTACAAGTACAAAGCTATATCTAAATTTGACCTATCGTATTGGTAATTGCCTACAACTATCAACTTAGTGCTATGAATAGAAGTATGCGTTAAAACAACATTCTTGCATAGATATCTATTCGTATAGCTGTTTACACCCATTGTCAAATGAACGAAAATCCATGTTCAAATCAGGAGATTCACGTGCTGTTTGAACATGGGTCTGAACTTGAAAATACTTAAAATGAGCCCTACATTATTTGCATGACGTTATATACAGAACGCATTGCGGACCAGACTGATCATTTCGCCGATGTTTTTGTTCGCGAAAACGTTGCCTGCGGTTATGACGCTATGACGTTCGAAAGTACACAGCCGACGCCATTTTGTTTTGAGAAATCCAGTGTAAGAAAATGGACAATTTAATGTTTTAGCAGCGTTTTCAGTGCGAATGGAGCTGAAATAAGGTAAAATATGCAAGAATAACGATCACACATGTTTGTTTCATTGCATTAACACTTATCGGGTCCTTCAGATGATGTTGAACACTCGGCCTATCGGCCTCGTGTTCAAACAGCATCCTCGAGACCTGGCAAATGTTAATGCATGAAAAAACATGTGTGATCCCTATTTTAGTATATGATATTGCAGTTATACACATACCACTATGTAGTGCTGTGTGCTATCACTAGACAAAGGGCTGCCAAAATATATTTGAGGGAGATTTTATGCACTATGATTTCTATAATCACATTTCATAAGCCACAAACTGATACAATAGCGGAGTTTGATACGCTACCCTAAAATAATTGGAAAATTATAGTATATATCCAATGGTTTATTATTCTTACATATCAATTTTATCTTGTAAGTGAAAGCATATGACTAGCAGTATTATTTTATTTATTTATTTACCTTTTATAACTGTTACATCTGTTAGATTATTTTAGATACTATCAGTCTTTGGATAAGCATTAAAAAACTAAATTCACTTTATATTACCACTTTAGGCTTAATTTTATACTGTCTTTGACAACATCGTGGACACACATAGTATCTTATGATAACATACATAGCTTAACAGATTCGTCAGAACATTCAAATTTGTCCTAAATCAGTTATTACTAGGAGCTAGATTTTGTTTATAAATTTTGCCAAATTTGTAAAAAAAATTTGTTGTTTTCAAAAGTTGAAAAATACCACAAAAGCAAATATGCTTTGACAGTTTGAGTAAACTCTGTATATGAACTAATCAATTCTATTTCATACAAACTATTATTTTATTTCGATTTTACACAATAATCAGTTTTGAAATGAAATATTAACCCTATGATGTACCATGTACGTTATTTTGCATTACATAGAACACTTTGAAGTTTGTAACAAACATTATTTATTTCCATTTAAACAATAAGATTGATATTTTACACTGGAAACAATGTTAAGTATCCCCTGTCACTCTTGTGCATAACTAAAATATTCATATATAAAAGGATTATTGACACTTGCTATGGGTAAATGCCTATGGTTTTCAGTAAAAATTAAAGTTTGTCAATCGTCCCTTTCTTCACCTCGAAGCTACCCTGGCCTGGGTACTTTATGGCTGTGAAATCCATTTTCGATATTAAATGCTTCAAAGATGTAAAATTTTGGGTAGAACAATCAGTTTTACATTAAAATATATAGAAATTCGAAAACATTTTTTAAAATATCATTCCCCCCCCCTGTGTGCCAGCAAAAGCTTTTGCATGTATATGTGTTACCATATTTTACACATTGTATGGAAGTGGCTTGCTGGCACACGGGGGGGGGGGGGGAGATGTTCAGCAGCCCAAAAACCCAGGGCCTAAGCCCATAAAATGCCTTTTCTACCGAATAAAAAATTAAAGACAGTAATGAAGTTCTCTAGAACTAACCTCCTAAATTGCTATGTATTCTGTGCTAGTTTAATATAAAGTAAATAAAGATTAAAAGTAGAATAAGCAAGGTTTATACATTTTTTCATAAGAAAAAATATCACTGTTATTAAATGACACATTCTTTTGCAAATGTCCTGTACTTATCTATTTGCATGCTAGGGTATTGTTCATGTTTTTTATTTTCGTCTGCTGACTTTCTTCAAAATTAAGTGTTTTAAAAATAAACCACCCAGGACCACCATCGGAGTGTCAAACAGTTTGGATCCAGATCAAGACCGACATTCTGGCGGTCTTCATCTGGGTTCAATTTGTTTGCAAAAGGCTATTGGCAGACGACAAAATTATCCACTGGCATGCAAAGAGTTATAACAGGTAAATACTTTAGTGCTCTATATATTGTCTCACATAGGTAGCTTTCAACTGGGATATACATGTATATGTATATCATAAATATTCGGACACTTTAAATTCATTTAACATGCTATGCCCTTTAAACAAAGCAAAAGTAATATTCAAAGGATCTAGTTAGAATCAGTTTTACTTCCCAAGTCTAAATGGGACACTTTCATTCCTTCAAAAATATTTATTTCTTTTGTTGAGCTTTCAGTTTTGTATTATTTACGGTATATGTAGTCAAAAATGTACAGGTAACTTCTAAATTATCTCCCCAAAATCTTTTTATTACAAAACATATTTTGTTTTTAAAACAATTTCATCAATTATCGTGATTCGTTAATACTCTGCATATGATACGTTCAATAGATATCACCATGCCTACCAAATAAAACAAGAAAACATGCAGAAATCACTTTTTAAAGCACTTTTTATTGTCATGAAATTTCTGACCCCCTCCCCTTTCTACCCACCATAACTCTCGAGTGCGTAGGAATTTTGAAAATATTTTGCTAGTTGGATCTTGCCATTAGATTCACTTATTGTGCTGATACTACATGCACCACACCAGAAGCTCAAAAGCAGAGTTCTGGGAATCAGAAAAATAGGCGTATAAGGCCCAAACCGTCAATGATCCTTGGCGCTCTTTATGACGCTACTTAATTAAATTACTTGTAGAAACAATTTTTATGCTCAACATACATTAGCATGAAACTCGCAATGCTCATAAATGTTAAAATATGACATGACAGTACTTTTATGCAGTTACATAATTTGAATGTTTGTAAAAGATTTGTAAAAGATTTTTCAATCGACTCATGCTTATCGCATACGCGACAATATCAATCTTAAAACATTCATGAAACTCGTCGTGCTCATAAATGTTAAAATACCAACAATTGTTGGTATTTTAACATCCATCAGCACTGTCGGGGATTGCACGTCGACGTACGCGCAAGTTCCGACGTTGCTTCTGGCGCACTCGTGCACGACGTTGACGTTGACGTAACGTCGTTGTTATTGTTATGATGTAACTCGAATATACACAATAAAGGAACGAACCTGACACGACGTTTAGCTTACGATTCACCCAAATACTAGACCCATTCTCGATATTGGTGCCGTGACGAAACTCAGAGACAATATGCAGCTGGATAAACTACGTGCGCTTCGGCAAGGACATCATATAGTTCCTACACAACTAAGGAGGCTGGGAGACGATTTATCGGACTTCGAAAAAAAGCCAGCTAATCAACATTCTTTCTGCAGAGGCTGAGATCATCAGGGCGCTGAACGAAAAGATCGTCAACCATAATGACATCGATGACATTGCAGGCGAGCTTTTCGATGGCGAGGATTACATCATCAGACTAGACATGCAGATCGGGAAACTGCGAGAGAGCCTTAGGAAGAAGGAGTCGAGCCAGACAAACCAGAAGGAGCCAGCAGCAACTACCGTTACAATTGAGGACACTATAGCACAGGGAGAACGCTCTAATAATGCGTGTACCAGTGTGTCAGCAGGTACAACCACAAAGTGGCGAACAATTCACTGGCAATAACCGGACGGATCACAATAATGCGAGTTACACTAATTCTTTAAATTCCAGCTCTTACCATAGACTACCTAAGCTACAGATGCCAGAGTTTGACGGAGAATCGCAGAGTGGCAGACATTTTGGGACTCCTATGAGTCAACCGTCCATTTAAACGCTACTCGTTCTGACGTTCAAAAGTTTACATACCTCAGATCTCTTATCCATGGTTCAGCATCGTCCGCCATATCTGGTTTTCCCCTTACAAATGCAAATTACAGTAACGCCATTGATTTGTTAAAGTAGAGATTCGGACAGCCACACAAGATCAGAGCCAACTACATGCAGTCCCTGATAGATGTACAAAGACGAGACAACATTGTAGTAAGTTGACGTACATTCCATGACAAGATTGAAACATGCATTCGTAGGCTCGAGTCTTTTGGACAGTGTAGTGATACTTATGGTGACCTGTTAGTGCCTGAGAAGCTACCAGGAGATGCATACTGGTCGTTACCGGATCTCAGATCTTCGATCGGTAGGGAGATTCGTATTATGGAAACAGAACAACCCAACGAGAAAAGAATTCCAACACTGCCAGCCGCGTCTTTTCATACAGGAAACGACAAAACACATCCCCGAAGTAGAAACAAGGCATTTGCACAAACTTATTGTATGCAACATTTGAGGCAGACGAAGCCTGATCGCAAGCAGATTCGACCCTGTATATTCTGTGGTAGCAACCATTCAGCGACAAACTGTGATCAAGTGACAGAAGTGAAGAAGAGAAAGACATTGTAATTGTAAAAGGCCTATGTTTTGACTGTTTGGGGAGACATATAGTGTCCAACTGTAGATCAACAAACAGATGTCGCCATTGCAGACGAAAACATCATACAGCCATATGTGAGCAGACGAATTCAACATTGAACCCAGAAGCTGCGCCATTTCATTCAGAGAGCAGCGGACGAACAGATACTAGTGCCTTACATGGTTTACACCTACATTACGCAGATAGGACTCGTCCAAACGTACTCTTGAAAACCGCCATTGCGGAAGTCAGTGCCTCTCACTTATCAGCCGATGCCAACATTTTATTCGACGAGGGGGCGCAGAGGTCCTTCATCACGCAGAAGCTAGCAGACGACATACAGATTCAACATAAAGGTACAGAAGAAATAAATTTGGCTACGTTTGGGGGTTCTTCACAGACCCTACGACGAGTTCCCACCGCGACTGTGTCCCTGAAAACCAGTGGAAGAGAGACGATTCCAATAGATGTATTAATAGTGCCAACCATAGCAGCACCGTTGTCCAACATGCCACCAGAAGTCACAAAATCAAAATACCTAAAAGGCTTGAAACTGGCACATCCAGTAAACCAGGATGGTGAATTTGATATTTCATTACTAATCGGTGCAGACTACTACTGGAGAATAGTACAGAATCATGTTGTCAGGGGCAACGGACCAACAGCTGTGAAATCCAAGATAGGGTATTTTGTTATCTGGGCCAATTCCTGGCGACTCAAAACAGACTCAAAATACCATGCTAAAAGTATTAACTTCATCTCCAGACGTCGCCGACTTTGAACAGTTCTGGAAGCTGGAATCCCTGGGAATCTTGCTTGACGAGAAGGACTCAACAAACGCAGAGAAACTAGCCACTCATCAGAAGAATTCCATTACACGATCTGATGGAAAGTACTCAGTTCAGTTACCATGGAAACTTGATCATCCATATCTACCTACAAATTTTGACATCACGTTGAAACGAACACAGAGCACGATACGGCGGCTATCCAGAGAACCAGAATTGCTAAAAACGTACAGCTCTATAATAGCAGAACATGAGATGCGTGGTTTCATTGAGAAAGTGAAGGACACAGACCTAGAATCAGACCGCGTTCATTACATTCCACATCACCTTGTGAGAAAGGACTCCTCAACAACCCCTATCAGAATTGTATATGACTGTAGTTGTCGGCAATCCGCTGATTCATCCTGTCTGAATGATTGCTTGGAGTCAACCCCACCAGAAGTCACAGATATTTCTGATATACTGATTTGGTTCAGAAATGGTAGATATGCCGTATCCAGCGACATTGAGAAGGCGTTCCTACACATCCAGCTAGATGAAAAGGACAGGGACGTGACTAGATTTCTGTGGCTGTCAGACCCCAGTAGCCCGGACAGCTCTTTGTGTACATACCGTTTCAAAGCTGTTTTATTCGGATGTACAAGTTCACCCTTCATACTTAACGCCACGCTGTTGAAACACTTAGAAGACCACAACGAGAATTGGGTGTGTGCCTGCATCAAAAATGATCTCTATGTTGAATTTTGTCAAGTCTTTCAGAAGAAGAAGACGCTGTAGAATATTTCTGTACTGCACGCTCTTTGATGGCATATGCAGGATTTAATCTCAGGTCTTGGAATTCAAATAGTCAACGTGTCCGAGATCAAGCGATAGCCGAAGGTTTACTAGACAAAGACAACGTGACGAAGATTCTTGGCATGCAATGGAACGTTAAAAGTGACGAAATCTCATATCAACCAAGGAAAATTCCAGCTACAGGTTCTGTCACAAAGCGTGAGATACTGCAGCAGACGTCAAGAGTATACGACTCATTAGGACTTCTTAGCCCAGTAACAGTGCGAGCTAAACTATTAATGCAAAGCTTGTGGCAGCAGAAATACAATTGGGACATCCCTCTTTCTGGAGATTTACAGCGAAAATGGGCACAGCTTGCAAATGACTTAAACACAGTCAGCGAAGACAATTCTTTTTTCAAGGAGCTATTTCGAGAAGAACCATGCCAAGGGACAAAATGATCAAGTCACTCATTTTCGTTGATGCAAGTATTCATTCATATGGTGCCGTAGCATACTTGTGTAACAGAAACAGATCAGCTATAGTTATGGCCAGAAAAAAAGTTGAACCATTGAAGACAATCACACTTCCTAAATTAGAACTTATGGCAGCTGTTGTAGGAGCAAGGCTAGCTAGCCATTTAGAAAAAATCCCTTGCACCAAAGAACGTTACATTCAGATAGCCAAATAGTTCTGCACTGGATACAAAGCACTAAACTCCTGAAGAGATTCCAGGCCAACCGTGTGAAGGAGATACAAGAAATCACTCACGACCGAAAGTGGATGTTCTGTCCCACAGCGGACAACCCTGCCAACCTTCTCACGAGAGGAATATCAGAAGCACAATACAAGAACAATAGACTTTGGAGAGAAGGGCAAGACTGGCTGCTAGACACTTATAAATGGCCCACTTGGGACATCAACAATACCGCTGTGCTGTTGACTACAGATGATGAAGATATACCATCGGCGGCATTATCTTTGACAGAGCAAACTCCAATACTGACAGGAATCCACAGTGTTGCAGACATTACGCGTTACAGTCGATACACAAAGCTAATACGAGTAACTGCATTCATATTGAGATTCGTGAACAACTGCAGACGTCCTCACACTCACAAACTATCTAGATTGAGTTTCACTTGTATCCTTGGTTCCATCAGGCTTTCACTTGCGAACGAAATAGATGCCATGCATTGAAAAGGAACCAATATACGACATGTACTGCATCAGGCGTCGTCAATATTAGTGCTTCCTGAACATCCTTTTTGGGATGTCTCAGTGGCGCAGTTGGTAGCGTCAATGTCTGGTGTAGTGCTAGGCGGTGTTGTCGAGATCGTGGGTTCGAATCTCGCTAGAGGCAAAATATTTACAGCATCTATCGTCTCAGTTGATTCGCTATATCCCTCTGTATTTATCTACTGTCTGAATCTGCATCAGTTTCTGATCCTGTGCTCGAAAGCAATGATATATATATAGAGTGAGAAATAGGCTAATGCACCAAATATATATATATATTCCGAAGAAGCAAACAATATAATACGGTAAAAATAATTAAGAATTGAAAAAAGACACACTGGAGCACTCCAAGTTCCTCAATTAAACCCTCCAGCAACCGGTATCATCACTGAATCCTCAAGCCGTTCGCCAACGCTATCACCACGCTGACGCAACAAAAACCCTATCTGGCGCAGCGCACGCACAAAGCAAAGCATTTGGCACTCCTCATGACGCCTCTGAATTAGATTACTTGTAACGTACGCGGCCCTAAAGTCGTCACCTTGACGCATTTAAGCGATTGTCCCGGATAAGAGACACTCATTGACTAAGAATAGACTTTAGCAGATGGTAGTTCAACCATCCAGCTAGTGGATAAACTAAAAAAAATGGCTTGAAACTACCCGTAAATAACGTTAAAAGACTGATTTTGTCAAGAGGGGTCTGCCTGACGACTTTAGGACCACCAAGACCTAAAGTCGTCAGTAACTAGGCCCGAAGGTCGTCGACGATGGGTGGTGTTTTTGTGACCCTATTAGCACACTATTGGACTGAGTGGTGGCACTTATTTATTTAAATGGGCGTGTGTTTGGCCTCAGAGACGTCCTGGCAGTCTGAGCACCGGTGCTGGGGATCCTAACGGGGTTCTAGGCATAGGTGTCAGTTTTGGTAGTCGTACGCGTGTACTATATGCCTAAGTGGTGGTGCAGGTCGTCTTAGGGATGCACTGGTGGTCTGAGAGACGGTGTTGATGGTCCAAGGAACATACTGGATGTCTCGTTGGTGGTTTTGATGGTCATATGGGCGTACTCAAGGTATGTGTGGACTGGCAGTGTTCGCATTCCTAGACGTGTTCTTTAATCTAGTGACATTGTAGGTGATTGAAGAGACGTATTGAATGCCTAAGTACCTTATTGATTGTCTAAGAAACGTATTGAAGGTACGAATGACGGTATAAGCGGGCTTACAGACGTATTAAAGGTCTGAGTGGTGATGCTACTAGTCGTTAGGGTATTTTGTAAGCTGGTAGTCATCGATGTGTATTGAAGCTCTAAATGGCGGTGGTGGTATTGATGTATACTAGGTGGCATTGATCCTATGACAACACATGAGCGTACATTTATAAATAGATCAAAGTGGTGTTGTCAGCGTACGCTTAAACAGAATTTATGAGAGACAGCATTGGTCGTGTACATATAAAAAATTGAAAGTCTTTATTCATGTTGTAATAGTCATGTAGGCATTCTGAATGTGGTTGGCATACGAGCCACGAGCCACGTCATAAGTAACCACGTCTTTTGGATTTGTAACCTATACTGATTTAAACTGGTATGCTCAGCTACTCAGACTTGAAAGTTAGGAATTGGCAATCATGAGCATTTGATATACTATCTAGACAACGAAAACAAGAGCTTACCAGACTGTGTGCAGGCTATTATAGTTGAAAATGAAACCCTGGCGCATCTGAAGCACTGCCAGGACTCATCAGAGGTTATTCCACGGCACTTAAGCCCCGCCAGTCCCCGGTATACATGGCCCCTAAGGACCGGATTATATGAAAGACTGGTGCATAAAACGAGTTCGAGTCGTTGTTTTAACACAGACAAAGTGAGTAAACAGGGAGAAAAATCACACATTTTATGAAGCCCAAAAGTCGGCAGGTCTGACCTAAAGTCATCATCTCACTTTTCGAACTATTATTTCTGTTAGAGATTGTCTTATCGGCCAAAGGAATGTAATTATTGCTATTTCGATATCTTCTGTACATGTAAACAAGAAAAAACTATAACATGAAATATCATGTTATACTGGGGCGGTTTAAGTGTCTCATTTATGGTTTTACTGAGTTTATGAGAGAGCAGTAGTTTTTAATGGACTGATTTAGATATATACATGAGGATGCTGCAATAAGACACAGACAATATGTAATTCAAGTGCAGCAGGTTTGAGGGTTGGTACTAAAAAGAACCGTCTCAATGGCATTGAGGTAATCCTTTTAGAATACCTACTATGTATTTCTGGATTTACAGAGTTCTCACTAGGATTTTGAAAAAAGGAGTAAAAATGCTGTGTGCCAGAAAAAATGGATTTTTACCATACTTTTCTATTGGCACTTTTGAAAAAGTTGGAGTCAGAATAAAAAAGTTGGAGTAAAATAATCCAAATTTGGAGTTAATGAGAACTCTGATTTAGAAGACAGATTTTTTATTATTATTATTAAACACTCCTGAAAGTATCTGGAGGTCTGGATGTTATTATGGCGATGTGCAGACTGTTTGCACCTCTTGAGTAGGTAGGTAGGTAGGTAGGTAGGTAGGTAGGTAGGTAGGTAGATCTGTTCTCTAAACGCGGTGCCTATTTGCTGTCATGTGTACAGCTGAAAGAGATGTCGTAGTACGTTAACATTTTGTCCAGCTTTCTTTTCAATATGCGTGTGAGCTTTGGCTACTGTTCGATGATTTCTATACAACAGTACTTTGTCTACATTCTCAGAAAAAATCTAAAAGTGGGCCACCATCGGCCCGTCAACAAAACTCCATTAATGGCATTTGGTTGGCGGGTCCACAGTGGACATCCAGTGTGTGCTGGCATGGTTTTGGTAGCGCTCAATGGCATTTTCAAATGCACTTTAGTGTTCAAATGTATGCCCAATGTGAAAATTATGAACCATTCTGACAATATAAACTGAAACTTTTGTGAAACTGAGGCCAATTGCAGGATGAAAGACGAATTACCTTTGATTTGATTTATATACAATAAAGACCCAAAGTTAAAAGACCTTTTTGATCTGTTTGCGGCGGGTAATAGGGATCTAAGACAATAGAATAATTTCAATTCATTGTTTTCGTAGTATGACATATTGATCAACCTCGTCAATGCTCTATGCTAATGTTTTTCGCTCACACGACACCCTATAAATTGACATAGAGATAACAAAATATTATTAGGGCCTTGGAACGTGAAAGCCTGTCTTGGGGGGGGGGGGGGGTGCGAACAACAAAGGCGCAGACCAGCCTGCGCATTCACGTAGACTGATCAGCGCCTTTTTATTTGCTTTTTGGGAAGTATCATATCTAGAATTGCTATAAGCGAAATTTCAATGTTCTAGCTAGCCTCTGTAGATGAGGAGACTGCTTTGAAACAGGTTTTGTCGCGTTGAAGCCCATTTTGTGTCGAATATTGCACAACATGTAACACAAACACAGTGCTACCTAATCGATGCAATTATATTTTTCTGGCATCAATGGAACTTTGCAAACTGTTTGTAAATGTCCCTTGATGTCAATATAGCAACCCAAATAATGATTACACTACTGGACTTCTAACCTACTAGAAATCCTACTGACACGCCCTTCCTTTAGTAAAAGCCAATACTTATTATTCATGGGGAACAGTGGTGACCTACATCCATCATCATTAGAAAACAATGAACGAGAACAGTATATCTGCCAGTTATATTACTGGGTCTGAGCTGTTATTTATTCTTAAATAATTAATCATCGTTTCCTTTGTTGAATTAAAAGGGAAATTTTAAACATAGGTTTGTTCTTACATTTTCAACTTTCTTAGTGTTGTTGAAACATAAAATTGATCATTGCCTGACCGATTGTATATAAACAGAACGAACTAAATCGCGTTGGGATTGGCTGTGTATAAATAATTTATCCAATAGAATAACCGCCGACATAAAGAGGACGCTTCAATGTTTTGATAAAATGATATATTTTTGCGTAATATCATGATGTGAATTCAATAGGGGAAATTAAATACAGTCCATAGAAATACTATCTATTAAATACTAATAAAGAAACACTATAAATGATCATCTTTGTCTAAGACTCTTCGCCCCAGAAAATTGGAACTGAAACAGCAGCTTAATTAGATTTAAAATTGGTCCTCTTTTACTATTTTCTCATTTAACAGTCAAAAATGGTGAAAAAAAAAACATTACAAAATTTGTCGGTGAACTGTGATTCTGTCTGTGAACTGTCTTCAATATGTGTCGCAGATGCACACAATCATCGCCAGTTAATGCATGTCGGTGATCTATCTTGTCGCTGAACGGTCTGCACCGGCTTTTATTTCGTCCCTTTAGCGGAGAAGTGACCTACATTCGGAGTGGCTGAATGAGAGCTTTCGTTCTGTCCTTTATGTACTTTGCTCTAATAAATTATCTTTATTTCCTTTGTTGAATCAAAATAGAATTGTTCTTGCATTTTCCTAAAACCGTTTTTGTCTCAACATCAAGGCAAAAGGGCAATGTATTGCGAGCTAGCGTATTAAAAGATCACCGCTAGGTGGCGTTCTATTTTTTCGACAAAATGACATAACAAGACGTAATAATAGGATCTGATTTCAATGGGGAATATAACAAGAAAAACTATAACATGTGTTACATGTTATAAACGGCGTTGTTTAAAGGTTCTTATGAATAAAAATAGATGAAGGATAATAATGAAGTTTTTTTTTCGCAATGAGATATACATTAAAGCGGCTTTGAAATGAGTCATTAAATGCTTGACGTTTCGCTAATAAACTATTTAATCAGAGCAAGCTTTTGTGAATACTAGTTATCTTCAGTCTTTTATGAAAACCAATACTTGTCGGCGGGGAAAGAAAAAGTTAGACTGCATTACGTCCCTTGATATAGAGTATTTAAAAAAGAAAAGTCTAAGAAAAAGTCAACTTTTGTGAGTTCCAAAATGATATCCCATGCATTTTCCTCCTTCAGATAGAAAGAAATCCAACCCCAGTCAAGAATAAACAATTTCACGGAAACCTGCACCATTTTGAAATGGATGCAATCTCATACAGCTGTTGGTGTTAAACAGATAAGCACTAAGATTCTTTCACTGCATAAACACAGCTTTAACCATTCAATATCTTAATCACTTACTGTTTAATTAATAGTGATTTTAAGCAAGTAAGTGTACTTTTGCATATTTCACAATGACTGCACAATTTTAATGTAGTATGCCTTAACATTTTGGCATGATGGATAATTGTCGTCTGCCGATTTTTTAAAAAAAAACAATATACAAAGTTAACTTTTGCAAATATTTCTTATAGGAACACCATCAGAGCCACGTAAAGAGCTTGGATCCAGATTAGACCTGACATTCTGTGGAGTCTGGTCTGGGTCCAAACTGTTTCGACTGATGACCAGCAGACGCTAAACTCGCCCAATTCACCGCCAGCATGCAAAGAGATAAGCATGTTTAATGAGGCCTAGAATAGCTGGCATGTTATGATTACTTCTGATGATTTATAATATATAATAGTTCCCCAAACTTTTCCATTTAAGAGATATACTTATATATAAATCAGAAAAATAGCTGAAATCATAAAAAGTTAATTAAAAATGTTTAAACCATTTGTTATTTAATATTATTTGATCAGTGTTTAGAGCACTGCACTGATTCTGCTAAATATCTACAGTACCATTTCAAATGTACACTCTTCTAAAGAGTTAAGCACTTCCAGGGGCGTGCCTGAGGGCAAAATCAAAGTACGCAGGGGGTGGGCATGGGAGGGGGTGTCCCCCTCCCATACGTTAGTAAAAAAAATCAAAATATGAACTAAATGGTGGCTTCTCCTGCATTTTCTGAACCTAAACACCGACTTAATTGTTTCCAAAACAAAAGTGAAAAGCAGTCAAAATCCTATTGCGTTGGTTCAGGATTATTACAAAATCGGTATACTGTTAATGTGAAGATCTAACCCGGGTGAGGCATGTTTTTATTGCATTTTTCGCGATTTAAGACGTTTTTATTTTTTGGACATTCAAAAATTAAAGTACGCAGCTGCGTACTTTGCGTATACGCAGGCACGCCCCTGACTTCAATCTTCCTTTACTCTAGGATGAGTGAAATTTCCAAAGATAGAGTTTATGAGGACTTTTTGGAAATGACTCGAGGCGAACTAGAAGATTTCTTGGCTCCAAGAAGGGTCAAAACGTGAACTTGTCGCTCGAGCATTTACAGCATGGGAATTGAAACTTAACTTGAAACGATTAAGAGTTCTTATGAAGAGCTTCAAGTCAAGCTGAGGGTAGAATATCAGAGAAGACTAGATCTTCACAATATCACAGACCCTAAGTGCTACCCAGCAAATGTCTAGAGAAAATATGTTGCACAATGGCCGCTTCTTGATTTGGGAAAAATATTTGAGTACATATTGGAAAACAGAGAGTTTAGAAATGACTATATAGGAAAATATAAGATCAAAAAAGCGTTTTCATACTTTAAGAGTGTGTTTGTGGGAGCAGTTGAGTGTGCCATAGAACCACAACATGCTAATACGGTCATACTGCGTGCTCGCGTGACTCCTTCACAGAGTGTTCGAGATCAGCCATGGGAACTATGGGTTGCAATTAAAATGAATGGAAGTCCCCTAACGGCCTGGTGCAGTTGTACTGCAGGCTATGGAACAACATGTAACCATGTCATTGCAGTGCTATACAAGATAGAACATGCCATTGCAAACGATTATCATAAACCTGTCTGTTCAGAAATTAGCTCGAGATGGAATGACCAGACCCAAAAACAAGTTATGCCAATGAAAGTAAAGGACATGGACATTAGAACGGACAGTCGTTTAATAGTTACAAGTACTGAAGAACGCCAAACTAAAAAACAATTAAAACAGAACTTTGATCCTCGGAGAGTAGGAGAGGACACAGTTAACCCTGAAGCAATGGGCTCATTCTGACCTCCTTGAGTGAAAAGTCCCCCAAATCTGTCATTTTTACTGGACTTTCCCAACAAATCGCTTCCCAGCTTGAAAGACATTTACCTCCATCATTGATTGAAGTTGCCGAAGAATTATCAGCTAAAAGGACAACAGAGACTGACCCAGATGTCACAAAGACATTTTTCGAGTCCATTGAAGTTACATGGGACCAAGTTGATAAAATAGAGGAAGCATCTAGGGGTCAGTCCGAAAGTGAAGTCTGGAAAAATCAACGTAAGGGAAGAATTACCGCATCCATATGTCACACAGTATTCACTAAATATTAGTGAGAAACCCAACGAAGAAGCAGAAAGTATCGCCACTTGTATCAGAAATAGTGTTTGGTGGACCACCGCTTGATCATATAGAGGCAGTCAAATGGGGTAGAGAACATGAGAAAAATGCTAGAGAAGATTTTGTTCGTACTATTTCACCAAGGCATGTAAAATTACAGTCAAGACATGCGGTCTTCATGTATGCAAAGAATTTCCATATATTGCAGCCAGCCCAGATGGTATTGTAGATTGTGAATGTTGTGGAAAAGCTGTTCTTGAGTTAAATTGTTCATGAAAGATTAAAGGACAAAACATCATTGAGTCATTTAAGGATTTTCTTGAGGCATGTAATGGAGAAATTCACCTTAAGACATCGCATAAATATTTTACCCAAATCCAGTGCCAGATGGCAGTTTTGAAAATGAAAAATTGCTTCTTTTCTGTGTGGACAGGACAAGGAACACCATTTACTGAACTTATAAAATTTGATGGTACTTTCTGGCATGAGATTGAACAAGGCCTTGTTTTATTTTATAAAAACTACGTTGTTAAGGTCCTCCTTGGCATGCGCACAATATATTTCTGTCCAGAATGTACTAAACTGTGCTTAAATGATGGCGAAATAGAACGAGAAGAAGAAATTGTAGTATGTTGTGACAAATGTGATTTGTGGTTCCACTGGGGATGTGTAGGATTTATTGAAGAAATGGCAGCATCAAATTTTATTTGCAGGGCATGCAAAAAAGGGCAAGAAAGACTTCTGTGAAAACAAATAACATGATACACATGAGTTTAAAATAATCATTGCACATGCAAGCAGTGAAGTCTCAGACGAACCTTTTGCTTGAAACTTTGCCGCCTGCATATTCAAAAATACTGATTAAAATTTGGATCAAACATAACACTGTAGCCCCACTAGATAGCTGCACATGCAAGTTTAGTAGAATCAAGCAATATAATGTACCTTAAATAACCATCTGTTTTCATCTAAACACAAAGCAGCTCTAATAAATTGCATAGAGCACAGCAAGATATCACAATGTCGTCACACAGTGACAGACAAGTGATTTCCAGTTCCTTTGCCAAAATAGTGTACCATTTTACACGTATTATAGCTTTCTCAACATATATTCTCACGTTAGCTATGTGCGAAGTCTCTTGAACATCCCCTGTTGTCATTGGTAAAGTACCTTGTTTCCTTGGTGGAATGGACAGTGACACTTGACGCTGGAGTAGCTCCTCCTTTATTTTGAAACCACCGTCAGCCATTATTTGATCATATGGCTCAATAAAGTTATAAAACCCACTGTTCCGTACGATATACCTATCTGACGCTCTGCCACCATAACAATCAGATACAAATGAAATCATTCCTGTCGGAGTGATTGAAATATGCACTTTAATTGTACAGTGATGTTTATATTCTGACCAACACATAGCTTGAGCATCTAGTGATGATAGTGTTTCAATGAAGAATTCCGTGAAATCAATTATACATCTCACTTTTGGGAACCACTTTTTAAAACACTCTGGCAATGATTTTCTAGTATCTGGTCGTGTTGGCCAAATTATAAGCCATCCAAGTTCCTTTTTCATGAGTTTAATCCAAGTTGTAAATATTGAACTTATTAACCCTGTGGTGACATTGAACCGAAATGCCAAATCTGGGACAAGTAAACCAA
This sequence comes from Loripinus fragilis, assembly GCA_964019695.1. Taxonomy (NCBI): domain Eukaryota; kingdom Metazoa; phylum Mollusca; class Bivalvia; order Lucinida; family Lucinidae; genus Loripinus; species Loripinus fragilis. Next base: position 24,553,932 of record OZ026531.1, read on the forward strand.
CCCTTAGTCTCATCATCACAAGCAGGAACTCTTGTTCAAGTGTAAGTTTTCTATTGGGACCTGGTCGGTTGTAATCACCAGGCTTTAAGTAGGGGTCATTACCTTGAGTCTCAATCTGAGTTTGCTTTCCACCTCTCCAGTAGCGCATATTAATAGCCTTTATGGACAAAAAAATAAACACTAATCTAAACATGTCAGTCGATTTAAAACCAGTGTAAAATTTCACATCACTTTCTCGAGTAAGCTGCGCAAATGTCAGTGCCCCAGCTGTTAATGCAGATGGTTCTTGACACCCAGAAGCTTGTTCTTGCAATAATTTCTTGGAAGGAGTTGGTTCTGTTGATTTTCTACATTTGCGTTTCACTGGCGACTTTTTCTTTGAATCACTTTTTGTTAAAAAGAGTGTTGGGAAAGGATTCACGCTCGTTGGCTTTGCGTCTTGAAAATGGTTTGAACAGACATGCATATATTTCCCAATTTGAAATCCTTTTCTTCCTTTACCAATCTGTTTTTCCCAAATTTGCCTTTTATTTAGATCTGATGGTATAATATGAAACTTCAAGTCAGTAACATGGGAACGAATAACATATTGATCAGAGTATCTCTTATCATTATTACACCCTCCAACGCAACATCTGTCATGCTTTCCCATTATTTCATTAACTTAGGAATGTCCGTTCATAACTTATATTGTGTATCTTTTGACTAAAAAAATAAATTGCTGACCACACCTTAGACACACACACCTATAACACTGAAGAAACTATGCTGAGCGTGGGAACTTTTAGTCAATACACATTGAAAATAATTTCTTAGAACAAATAGAGGTCACATAAATCATATATTTTCTATCTTTCTGCTATTTTTTTATAAATATAATAAAGCATAAAATCAAAGAGTATTCACTCCTGATACCTTCCTGAAAGTTTGAACATTTTACAAATTTCTTAAAACTCCTTTTTAATTGAATGAACACAGCCACTTGTCAGTTTTATAGCAGAATACACTCATTTACCTGTAGGGTGCAAATACCAGCCAGTGGAGAATGCCCCCGTGATAGTGTTTATTTGCTGGTGATAGGAAAAATCTACTAACATTTCCGCGTTAAGATGAAATCGAAACAAACCTCAGGCCAAACCGATCGAATGACCTATTTTCAGCGTTTTGCATTAAATCTTTCTTAGGTAATTTTCTCTGTTTATTCATATTTTCTGCTTGTAGGCTTTTGTCCGTTCTGTTTGTTTGATTTTCACTTTTATGCTCCTATTTTCTAATAAAATGAAAAGTTCGTTTCTGTTTCATGGCGACACAAAACAATTTTTTACCACGCACACTGATATTTATAAATATAGAATGAATGACGTCACAATTATTTACAGAATAGGGCCTTTATATATACTTATTTAAGAATTTCGTAATCTGTGAATACTACCTTTGAATTCGTATTTATTGTAATGAATTTATCAATAACTTCGCCCCAGAAAACCGCTGATATCACACAATTTTAATTAAGTTATTCTAAGTTAGGCCTTAAGACGAGCTGAAGAGAGTGAAAAAAATAGATACAGCCCATGGGTAGAACAGGTGTCGAACATCCGACATTTACACTGAAAAGACACCCCATTTTAGACGTTTTAAATACTCTTTTAATAAGAAAAGTCTACATTTGTTTTTACTTACTTTGAAAAACGAAACATTTAATCAAAACGTTATTCATTGAACAATAACTTTGATCACACACCTCTTCGGAATAGTCCATTTCAAAACCAATTACAATTATAGGCTAAGTAACCACTGTTTCATAAAAGAACTAATATTAGTTACTTATGCATTAATAAGTAACGCCGTAGAAAAACATTCTATAGAAAGACTTTAGATTAAAAACTAATAAAGAAACACATTACATGATCATCTTCATATGAAACACTCCGCCCAAGAAAATGGAAGTCTATATGTGGAACAGATGTACAGTATAGTAATTTCGTTTCGCCGGATTAATATCAATATCGCCTTCAGCTCTCGACAGACTCCCAATTTTGCATACAATTGGGTACCCCCATTTCAACGCCTACCACTCGGATACCTTTTACACCTTGGCTGTACTTTATAAACCAATACACAGGGCAGATAATTTCCTTTCAAATGATGCCCCCTATAAGAAGTTTCGATGATGTGGACAGAAAAGAGCAAGGCTAAAAGAAAACTGACGACCTTAGGGCTATGACGACTTTAGGCCGCTTACGTTAAAAGTTAATTTTTAGTTAGAAACATTTTTCATGTTCAACACACACCAGCATGAAACTCGCAAAGCTCACAAATGCAAAAATACCCAACAACTGCTGGCATTCCAACATCCATCAGCATGGCAAAGACAGTACTTTTATCATGCAGTTACATAAATTGAATGTTTGTAAAACATTTGCAAAAGAATTTTCAATCGACTCATGTTTATCGCATACACGACAATATCAATCTTAAAACATTCATGAAACTCGTCATGCTCATAAATGTTAAAATACCAAAAATTGATGGCATTTTAACATCCATCAGCACGACAAATCAATCTTAAAACATTCAGGAAACTCGTCATGCTCATAAATGTTAAAATATCAACAATTGTTGACATTTTAACGTCCATCAGCATGACAAAGACAGTACCCTTATGAAGTTATATAATTTGAATGTTTGTAAAATATTCTTCAGTCGACTCATGTTGTTTATCGCATATGCGACAAGATCAATCTTCAAACATTCATGAAACTAGTCATGCTCATAAATTGTTGGCATTTTAACATCCACCAGCATGACAAATCAATCTTAAAACATTCATGAAACTCGTCATGCTCATAAACGTTAAAATAATAATAATTGTTGGCATTACAACATCCATCAGCATGACCAAGACAGTACTTTTATGAAGTTGCATAATTTGAATGTGTTTGAAAGGTTTTTTGGTCAACTCTTGTTGTTTATCGCATACGCGACAAGATCAATAACAACTATCTAGATGTACACAAGGCAAGATGCCTAAAATTTCGCATTCATTCTACGTTAAATGGTTAAAATATGAAAATACACTGTCCCACGCTTGTCAAATATTCTTATTGGATGATATGTTAAGGCATTGGGTTTTGTATAACTCATCTAATACCTGTTTGAGGTTACTTACATCAAAAGTTTAGATTATGAACAGAAAATTGTAATTTTTTAATAGACAATGCCTCTAAATCTACCAAATTCTCGTGTCCCTGGTTTATGTTCTTCAAAAGTAGTTATTTTATAGGAACATTTACATGTATTTTATCAAAAAAAAGTTTTTTGTGTAAACCTAAGATACGATTTAATAGACTGTCGATACTCTTTAGCTGTTTCAGATATAGAAGTTTTGATGAAAAATTATAAAAAAAACTTGTCCCTACTTTTAAAGTAAGATACGTTACAGTCTTTTCTGGGTCTTAGCATTTCCAATTTCTGTTTATTTTTAGCATGCAACTGATTATTTTAAATGCAAATATATCAGTATAAAAGATTTAAACCACAAAACCGTACTGTGACTTATCTTAATAAAAACAAATACAAAGGTTTCATCCAGGATACAAAAACACCAATTTTTTTGGTAAGATACGTGACAGTGTTTTTTCTAGTGCACTTCAGTCTATTATATAGCTTTTACCTATCTGCCGAATGTTTACTTAAGGGAAAGTAATAAAGCATTCGTAGAATACTAGTTAAACCTGGCTAAAATGGACTTAAACATTTTATTGGAATAAGACACGTTAAAGTAAGATACGTGACGCTCGATTAGAAGGCTATATTTCTATGCTGATAAATCAAGTGTACCCCTGTATTCACATGTGCTATGTTATTTATATTGTCAGCGGAAGCACTGGGCACTATTTTTTACTCATAGCTTAAGGTTATGAAGCGGGACAATTTGGAACTTTTGAATTTTACAAAATCACAGATCTTTGAGAAACAAAGTACAATATCGTTGAAAATGGTATATTGTACAATATGAAGCATTTGAAACTATTTGAAATATGATAGTCTAAAAAGCAATTAGCCAAACAAATTACCTTTTGGTCAATTTGAAAAAAGAAAACATTGCCTACAACAGATCCTTTCAGCGTAACGTATCTTATGAAAAGTCACGTATCTTATTGAAAACAAAAATGAAATATTTTGTCACAGCAAGAATTAATCAGTCATATTTTGTTATAAAATTGAATTAACAGCACATGTGAATATTTTATTTCAAAAAATAGTATACTGGGCTCTTTGAGTTCAGGTATTTTGCATAACGTATCTTATGTTTTTGTAACGTGTAATATAGAATCAGCGCTTCCTGTCATCTGAAGTCACAACTTAAGAAAATATTGACGCAAAAGATGTCATGGCTGGTTAAAAGTGATGCTGTCTTTTATCACAATATTCCCTTGTCAGTGAAATGAAAATAACCTAATTTTTTCATTTGAATCTTTTGTATTTCATGTTAGTATTTAAAGAGTGTATAATAGGCCATTTGAATGTAATTGCAAATTTAACTCAACGTCTGATTATTTGCAACTCATGGTGAAGTTATGTGTAGCATTGTCAAACATGTTGCAACTGGAAAGTGTCAGCGTCAGTTTAGGGTATCAAAATCTGATATTGAAATAATCAAAGTGACATTTAAGCTGAAAACATAAGATACATTACAATCCCTTTGTAGACACTTGCTGGAATGACCGTTGGAATGATGGGTTTAATTGTTTGACTTTGGATAGTTTAATAACAGTTTATGAATTAGTTTGTGTTTGTTCTGATTCACGAGGATAACTGATAATATTTTACATCATTTTCTATAAAAACCGCTTTTATCCTGCAATTATGCACCCTATCTGTTTTGTGTGCTCTGCTGGTTTTGAATTGATTGTTTAAATATATATAGAATAAACAATTCTCATCGGTTATTGTATTAGACTCACTACTAGTCAATTTAATCAAACAGGATGATTCAGGGTATGTCATAAAGTGGATGTACACTTTTTGAACAGATGAGACTCCATATGTGTAAGATACGTTACAAAATGGTCTGTTTTTCAGAATGCTTATTGTGGTTATATAGAATTCATAATGTGTATGAAACCAAATTGATATAATCATATATCATTGCAACTTAGAAATTATACGAAAATGTCATGTGTTAAAAGGGATATTTGTTTTTTATCAATAAAAAAAGAGATAATGTTAATAAAAAATAATTTCATTCAATTTGACATTGAATCTTCTTGCGCAGTACCACATGATGAAGACCACTATTGTTAAACACTTATTATATAGCTATACATTATTCACGAGTGTATTAAAAACACATAGTTTGCATTCTCTAATATTCAACTACACTGAGTAATTTATCCTTATATATTCTGTAACGTATCTTACATTGTGTAGATAGCACACCTGTTTACGTCAATATTTTTCTTTAAAAAAACTTTATTTGGGTACACTGAAGTTTGTTTCCGTATATTAAAACGTTATTTTGTCAGATACAAACTTCATTTATCAAATCTAAAGTATTCGATTTTCAACTTTACTGATTTCACAATTAGCCAAGTTAGCGTAGAATGAATGTTCGGCCTGTGTATTCTCCCGTGTGCCGAAGCTATCAATCTCTTCCATTCTCATCCTAAGCGTTAAAATATGAGCCAGCACAATGTGATATGTGCGACCAGCAAAACCGCGGATAAGCCTGCGCATACGCGCAGTCTTATCAGAACCTTTGATAGTCGCTTGAGCACTCCCTGACTGCCAAGCCACCGATCGAACACCGCCCGGAGTTTCTAGCTTAAAAGGAGGCCGCAGAAGCCCACCCGAGTGCACACATGTTAAAATGCCACACTGTTTGAAATCTCACGCACCGGCTCATTATAGATTTTGACTCTTTTCCATGTACAACCACAAAATTAGCATGAAATATATCATGCTCATAAATGTCAAAATGCCCCCAAATGTTGGCATTCAAACATTCGACCAAGCCTTCGCTGCCTGCATACCCGTTTATAAAGGTTTTGGTCTCTTCACGAGAAGATCCTACTTTGCTGCATGCGAACAATACTGACGCAGATCACTCTGCGCATTTGCGCAGTCCCATCACAGTACTGATCAGCGCCCCTATTGTTCACTTTTTCGAAAGCACATGGGCCTCTTCGAGATAAGACCCGCATTCGGGGCCTACGACAAAGCGAGACCCAAACAAGTCCCTCCAGCTACTGAGACCAGTCAGAATATCGAAACCTCGCTCGTAGCAAGTTAAGATATCATAGTTTCTACGAAACGAACAACAAAGGCGCTGATCAGTCTGCCCGGATGCGCAGGCTGGTCTGCGCCCTTGGTGCTCGCAAACCCCCGAAGACAGGTTTTCTCACGTCGAGGCCCATATTATGCCATATGCAGCCTGCTACATCTGTACATGAAATGTTTCTATATTCAAGCCAGTCCCCGCAGCACAGCAGACCGAACTCAATTTCAAAGGCAAAATGTTCTCTCTCGGCCACAGACCCCAAAGACATGTCCTACCGCGTTGTAGGCAAAAGCTCGAAGACAATTGGAAGAGATTCCAAGATGAGTAATAAGACACCCTTCTCCACAATGTACATGTGCAGCCAACTAGTGATGTTTTAAATCCGCGTTCATGCCCAACTCAACCAAGCACGAAACCTAAATCGGCCACAAAAAATAAGTTATCAACAAACAAGGAAGATTCCAGCTTTAAGTCCCTCATAAATATGTAAATTTTTATATCGCGCTGATAAATGCCAAAATGCCAACAACCGCTGGCATTTTAACATTTATAGACTGAATCAATTTTATGCTCAGTCGAGTCTAGCACGAAAAAAGTTCCACAACCTGGAGATCAGACTCAAACATTGAATTGCCCTTATGTTTTAAGGCCTTATTGTTTGTGTTAAGCAGTACAAGATCGAAGGTGATCTCGCAGTTATGACCGAACATAGTCAACTGCATACCTGTATACAAGGCGCGTAATATAGTGCTTTATCATAAAAGCAACCTGATGGGACACATCGCATATGCGCAAATCAATCCCTTTAAATATTTGCGCGGCTACCTAGTGGGACCAGACGCGTTAAATTCGGTCTGTGTTTGTTTTTAAGATGTGTATGCAACCAAGGCTTTGAAGAAAGCGTGCTTCTGCACAATTTCAACTAAGTCTTCGCTGGTCACGAGTACGCATATGCAATACGTATCTTCAGGTTGTGGTTATTTAATTCAGTTTCGGTAAGGCATATAATGAAAGTAACACCACAAACAGACACATCATAAATTATCCAAATACTCAGCCCAACTTCTCCTTTTTCCTTTGGCGTTAATGTTATCTAACATATCTGTCAAGGTCAAATATTTAGGTAAAATTATAATGCATTTAGTTTTGGTTTGAATATTCTAATAAAGAGTTTTTCTCTTTCCTTTCGTTGTAGAGTTTTATTCTGCTTTGCTTTCACAGACCAAGCTTCGGGACATGGGAGAATACACAGGCCGATATTTTAGGCATCTTGCCCCACTGAATAGTTGTTAATTGATCTTGTCGCGTATGCGATAAACAACAAGAGTTGACTAAAAAAACTTTCACCACATTCAAATTATACAACTTCATAAAAGTACTGTCTTGGTCATGCTGATGGATGTTATAATGCCAACAATTATTGATATTTTAACGTTTATGAGCATGACGAGCTTCATGAATGTTTTAAGATTGATTTGTCATGCTGGTAGATGTTAAAATGCCCACAATTGTTGGTATTTTAAAATTTATGAGCCTGACGAGTTTCATGAATGTTTTAAGATTGATCTTGTCGCGTATGCGATAAACAACATGAGTCGACTGAAAAATATTTTACAAACATTCAAATTATATAAATTCATAAAAGTACCGTCTTTGCCATGCTGATGGACGTTAAAATGTCAACAATTGTTGATATTTTAACATTTATGAGCATGACGAGTTTCATGAATGTTTTAAGATTGATTTGTCGTGCTGATGGATGTTAAAATACCAACAATTGTTGGTATTTTAACATTTATGAGCATGACGAGTTTCTTGAATGTTTTAAGATTTATATTGTCGCGTATGCGATAAATATGAGTCGATTGAAAAATCTTTTATAAATCTTTACAAACGTTCAAATTATGTAACTGCATAAAAGTACTGTCTTTGTCATGTTGATGGATGTTAAAATGCCAACGATTATCGGGTATTTTAACATTTATGAGCATTGCGAGTTTCATGCTAATGTATGTTGAGCATGAAAAATGTTTCGACAAGTAATCTAATTTAGGAGCGTCATAAGGAGCGCGAAATGCTTAACTTTATACGTGCGCTACGCCAAATAAGATTTTTGTTACGTCACTGTAATTATAACGTTAACAAACAGCTTGAAAATGATGATACCGGTTGCTGAAAAAATTAATTAAAATACTTAAAGTGTTCCAGTGTGTCTTTTTTAAACTTTTAATTATATATATATAAAGATGGATATAGTGAATCAACTGAGCCGATAGATGCTGTAAATATTTTGCATCTAGCGAGATTCGAACCCACGACCTCGGCAACACCGCCTAGCACTACACCAGACATCAACGATACCAACTGCGTCACTGAGCCATCCCCAAAAAAGGATGTTCAGGAAGCGCCGATATTGATGACGACTGATGCAGTACACGTCGTATATATATATATATATATATATATATATATATATATATATATATATATATATATATATATATATATATATATATATATATATATATATATATATATATATATATATATATATATATATATATATTAAAGCATACAGACAGGATTGCATGCTTTATTTTTAAAATTAAGATATTTTCACCTTGCATAACGCTTTTCTCTGGTGGTTTTATATGCAAGGGTTTACAAAACTCTTTGTGCTTTTGTAATAGAAGCAAGCTGTTTGTCTTTTTGAAATGGTTAATAAATTGTCTTTCAGACACGTATTATTTTGACCTATAAAATGAAACTATCTAACAAAATATCAATGGTTTTTATCTTAGCTCAAAATGTAACGTAAATGACACCATGATGAGACATTGAGGTTCCACTGTATTATCATAATGGTATGGCCTCGTTTCTATATTTCAAGGATCAAAGATTAGTAGAGTCCATGGTGTAGCACTTGATAAGTTAATTGGGATAAATGCATCAGAAAGATCCATTACTTTGATAGCATTGCCAGTATGTATTTCTAAGAAAAACATAAATGTTACAATCTGACTAACAATTCACATCTCATTTTTTTGTTCCATCAGATTTCAAAATTGGACTTTACTCACAGCTTTGTATGTATTTTTGAATTCTAGCTCAATCACCATGTATTGCCAGAGTGCACAGTAGTGGATAAACCACTTGTGCCTAGGTGTCCCAAAATTCGATCCCATCTCCTCCTGTTTGGAGTATGAGACTGAAAACCATGACCCTGTCTGCATATGACCTTAGCAGTTATTGGGACAGAAAACAAAAACTTGCTTGCTAAGTCAATATTATTCAATGTTGTTGGAAATAAGGAATGTCAGATTTGCCAACGAAAGTAGCATTACCTTTTTCATGCTCCGAAATCCACAAATGCATAAAAATTAATTATGATCTATAACATGTTCAAAAACATTCCTTATACATATTCCGAGCCCCAATTCATTGACCTAAACATCTGTTGCGGGTTCTAAAAGAAATATGTTAATAAGACAGTTCTTTTGAGCTCCCAACTTGTATATTAAAACTGATGAATATGAAAAAACAAACAATCAAGATTATACACTCAATAATATTTTTATCACCAGCATGGACATGTATTTGTTAAATATAAGCAAACAATGTAGAACCTGATCACATGCCACATCAGTAGCCTTTGATCAATGACCTGATTGTTGGCAACTACTAATGCATAAAACCTGTGTAACCCCAACCCCAGACCTGGGAGAGGGCAGGTATAGCAGCGCTAATGTACCTTGTGTTTTCCTGTTGGACCAGTGGTTGATAAGGAGAAGTCGTTTCAACGTTTTATACTAATTTTAGCTCTGGTGACTATTTTGTTAAGTGTTAGTTCTAAATTGAAACAAAATACATATTAGCTTTACACTAATTATAGTGTGCCCATGTAGTGTCATGTGTATAATAGGTTTGTGTAACTTATTATATGTACTGTGGAAATTACAAACATTACTACATGTATGTGAATCGAGTATAAGGTCGCCTAAATAAGGAATTAACCACTCATAATGGGTAAGTATGTTTTTCACTGATGAATTTTGTTTGCTAGATGACTCCCGCTACTTTATTTGGTTGAAGCCTTGGAATAATGTCAACTACCAGGCCAGAGTTGTTTCCAAGACCAAGTGGCGGGTCACGACTTCTCAGAAAGGAAAGTTATGTGACTATATAGTGTCACCTGTATAATATATTTTAACGTATAAGATGTATTTTATATGTACTATACAACTTCAAACAACTTTACAACATGAGCTAGGAGTAAAGGTAGCATATATAATTAATAATCATCCTTTGTGGGCGAATGTGCAGTTCAACTGATGGCGAGTGTTGGCTGTATGGCTAACATTATTCATGCACAACAGCCGCATTGTATAAAATCCATGTGATTTTCATATAACAATTTATAAGTGTGAGGCCTATCCATTTTGATTGAAATTTTCAGTGTGGATCTTACCAACTCAAATAGCACAACCTTGCAATGAGAATTTCAAGAGAACTATACCACTCTAGTCTAAAAGTACACCGTCATATGGAATTTTAGTCCGGGTACTCTGCAATAGGTGTCTATGGAAAACATACCTTGAATCGAGCGCAAAAGGTTAAAAAAACGTGTAAAATTACCACATGTGTATCACGTGATTGTCCCCCTTGACTAAGCTGCTCAATGGAATTGACAATCAATAGTGTAAACAACCCATAATGTACTCAATTTGCACTGAAAGTGCAGGTAATTTCAGTAACCAATATTTTATTTTTTCTATCTATCTACCTACCTACCTACCTACCTACCTACCTACCTACCTACCTACCTATCTATCTATCTATCTATCTATCTATCTATCTATCTATCTATCTATCTATCTATCTATCTATCTATCTATCTATCTATCTATCTATCTATCTATCCATTTATCTATCTATCTATCCATCCATCCATCCAGCCATCTATCTACATGTATCTATCTACTGCGACACCCTCATAGACGTATGGTTTTAATCTATTTTTACCAACTATTTTGCTTGCGGGGCTCTAGCCGCAAGTATTTATTTTTGAATAGTGATACCCTCTAGCTGGTTGTCTATTTATTACGGTCGGCCGTGGCGGGTCGTATATATAAACTTTGTGAAAAACATACATCAAATTCAGGTTTTGACCGAACCTTTATGCCGTGCTCAGGCAATTTTTAATGCACTGCCGAACAACGAGCGGGGTACCAAATATCGTGGGTTGACCTTCATCGCAAAGCAAACTGTTCGTGAAATCTGTAGGGCTACCTATAGCGCGAGACAAACACGTTTGCAAATTTAATTTTCACTTAACTGTTAGCATAACCGTCGTGAAACATCCCAAACTACCCCAAACACCTCAAACCACCCAAAACACCCAAAACTTTCACCAAACCCAAACCATTACCGAATATACCCGCAATTAGATTGGTTCCCCTCGTTGATAAAGCTCCACTTCCGCTACGCATATAACGATTGGTAACGCCTATTTCATTACAAGTAGAGAATCCTACTCATCCGACTGCACATGCTCCAGAAAAGATTTTTCAACACAAACTCCAGATTTTTTTCAGTTGCTATAACTTGATAATTAAGTAAAAGAAAAAAAAAATATATAAACTCCCAGAGCAAAATAAACTTTTTAAAACGGATTGTTTAAAAAATGCACTTTATGTCTAGGGTATTTTCCAATAGCACGTCACTCATGACGTCAGTGTGTCACTCATGACGTAGGTGCAATGGCGAATACACGTTACCTGTCTTAATATGCTGACAAGCTATTAAAGGGAGAGAACCAGTCTAACTCGCAATATAATATAATATGCGATTTTTTAGGACACTCATGGTCTTTGGGGGTGGGGGTGGGGGGCCAGGCACTGGCATTGTGCAAGAATACATACAGCGATAGGGCTAAACGACGACCAACTATTTTGAAAAGCTAAAACTTGTATAAACTAACTTCAACGGAATTGTGGGAAGAAGACGTTTAAATAGTCTGTTTCCCTCCCCTAGATCTGGAATTGAGACGATAACAGGCACCAGTTTAACGTTTTGTAAAAAAGGATATTTCACAATTACGTGACCAATGCAATACATCTGTTGAAAAGTTATTGGACAACTCCCTACTATAATTGGTCACGCATTAGCCTGAGGTTACGGATCTAGCAATAAAAAAGAGTAGGGTACTTGCTAGAAGCCAAAGCCGGACTTTTTCTCATCCTTTTCATCATCACTGTCTAAATGCATACACTATGAGTCTAAGATACTGTATACTCCTCAGGACTAGCGCAACTTGGAATGCATTTAAAACAGAAATTACGACATTAGAACTGTACATAAAAAATCTCAAAAGCCAATTAAGCTAATTTTCCTGGGCGTGAGGACACAAAAGTTTTACTTAAATTGTCAAAGTTACACCAACAAAATGGCCGCAACAACTTTAATGGTATAAACCATAATCAATATATATTATGTGTTCATTCAAGAGAAGCCTTCTGTAAAAAAAGCAAATAAAAGAAAATATAGGCCTATTTTATCTAATTTAAGAAGGATTTCATTTTCTCCAGTATTCAGTTTTATGTACTGTTGAGCCCTTACCTTTATATATCTCGATTTATATGTTCTAGGATTTGACGCATGGATAAGTAAGGGGTCTTTCATGCAAGCCAAACATCTATGTGTCTTAATCAACATCTGATCTAAGGGTGAAGCTGGCGCTGTGAAACTGGTTTAAGCCCTCTAGTAAAAATATTTTTTACTGACCGTTCAAATGCGGTGTTTCTTTTGTGGATCATTTTTTCTATTTATGTTTCGTGTTTGTCATGATGTCGTGTCTGTTCATTACTGCCTTGTGGCCACCTGCTGGGAAAGGGCTGACCTTTTGGCTATCGTTTGCGATGTTTTATTGTTTTTTGTCACTTTCCCATGTGGTATCCTGGGTCAGGTGTGGTACTCGATTGTATCGATTCCTGATCTTGGCCACCTTTTCATACTTTGCGACTAGTTACTATGGTCTTGGCAGCCTGAAGCCTGAAGCCTCCATGGGAGCTAAACATTTTTGTGCTTCATCTACAGCAGAATCTAGAGCGAACATTTGGCGAAAAGTATTTAAGCCCCCACCCCCCCCCCCTTTGGCTAAGGGTGCTGTACGTTCTAAGGCGGTGGTTCTGTTGTTGTTGATTAGTACTCCCATTGTGGGATCCTGTTATTGTTCTATGTTTTTGCGCTATTTTATTCACTTACTTACTTACTTACTGGAGATAGACGGCAGGCTTAAGCAATTCTGCTTCTAAGACGTGGACTGTCTAGTGTTGGGGTAAACCAGTGCAGTTCTCTTTGTTCGGACAGGAAATACACTGTAAAACCACCGCAACCCGGAAGGTGACAGTCAAACCGTTGAGATACATACCATTGCAGGAACAATCACTTATCGATATTTTTGCTAGCGATGCTAGCGAGATTCGAACCTGCTAGGAAGAGGTATCCAGCTAGTCAGAGCTAAACATGCTACCTATTTAGCTATCCGGGCGCCCCATGTACATTATAGTATTGCAATCATCTTGATGGGGAAGAGAGAGCTGATTGCATTGTTTAGTTTGTCTTCCTGGTGTCTTGTGATTGTTGTGTGGCTTTTCTTTGCTGTGTCATGGGTTTGTCTGCAGTTTGTGATTGTGGTATTTCCTAATCATAGTCACTATTTCTGAATACACGCATGCTAAGGTAATATAAGAAAATATGATAGATAGATAAGAATAAGGAGTTTTGCACTGGTTTGTAGCAATCAAGGCAAGCCCTCCTTTTAAAAAGGAAAATTTATTAAATTTTACTGCTTACTTCACGGAAGTCTTATTTACCAATATTATCTGCTACTCATAAATCTAAATCGGTTCCCCTCGTTCATATAACTTAATATGCTGACAAGCTATTAAAGGGAGACCAGTCTAGCATATATAATCGGGTATACGCCCAGATAAATACCTTTGCGCCGCCAGTTCAAGGAACGTTTTCAATATTAAAACCGTGAGTATTCAATATATGTGGAGAAAATCCTTAAGAAATATACGAGAATAAGTTTCTAAGTATATCCCATATGTGTTATGTTGGAATAAAAATCAGTGGATACAGCAGGGACTCTCTATACAAAGGGAAAGGAATAATTTTGCTGATAATAAGAATTATCTTGTAAGTACAGTACCAACCTTGCAGACATTGTAAGAAGGAGATAATGAACTTATTTAAAAGTGTTTTTTTTTTCAAAAAAGAAATAATAATTAATTTTTTATGAAGTTTAAAAACACCCAGTACATAAATTATCCTTTCAGCTTCAAAACCATTTAATTTTCAAAAAGATACATTGTGCATCTCTCCAGTTAGTCACATCGATAGTTGGTATGAGCACCAGAGCTCCTAAAATGTACACATTATTATAGGTACATACTACAATATAATATTATGCTCAAAAGTTTGTGGCATAAAAGTTCTATGAGTTTTAACTAAAAATGCACAAGGAACGCCAGCTAATTATAACAATATTTAATTTGTAGTTTCTTTTTTCTTCTTTTCAATAAGCATGATAAGTTCAATATATCATATATGACAAATCTCAATCCAAAACAATAATAAGTAAACTTTGTGTTCAAAGTCAGTTCAGTTGGCTTTCCAACTGCACAAGGAAGGAAGTCCGTTCCTGATAATTTCCTTAAAACTAATAAAATGTTCGCTTAAAATTTGGTACTCCAAAAATAAAATTTTAATGCCAGTATTGCGTTGGTATTCCAAAACTAAAAACTGCGAGAGGTGGAACGTCCTGACCTGCTCGTACAGTGTGCTTTTACTTGATTAATTCTTTTTTTGGGGTCTGCCCAATATGGCATGTTAAAATCAAAACTTGTGAGTAGGCATCTATCACCTTTCTCCTTTGAAGTAAAAACAAGTTAATTGATTTGTTTTGAAAACATCTTATTTCTTGGCTGTGGTCATCAAGCATAACAATACCTGTTAAATATGTTTGGACAAGAAACCTGTTAAGAGTCCGATTTTCGGTCTTAAGGCTAATTGATCAGAAATATTAATTTCCAAACTGCTTACATCCTATTTTTGAGAAATAAAGATTATAAAAAGTTTTAGCAGGTTTGATAAGCAGACAATGACCACAACAAGAAAGTAAGAATGTTCTCACTGGCTTATGAAAGCCCAATTAATGACTTAAGAAAACTTGTAAATTGACACCAAATATATACTCCCTGAAATGGTGCATATTGCTTAGCCCTTCTTCTGCTGAATATTTATTTTTATATTTTATATTCCCCTTTAATTTGTATTCTGTTAACATATATCAATTCATTTGTAAGTATGTAGTTCAATTAGAGTGGAAAACAGCACAGATCCCGATCAGATGGCTTCATCAGAAGCTAGCTGTTCTGGGTCTACAATGTTTTCAAATATGTATAATTGTGGGTTCAGCAGGACCAGGGTTATTCTATGAAAGAAAACATTCAAAACTATCAAAATGATAATCAAAAATATTTAAGTATTTTGCATGCGAAATTCGCAGCATAATATAATATTAAATTAGCGATAACAACGATTTTCTAAAAATTGTGATTTTTTTAAAAAAAAGACAGCACTGAAAAGCTCATTCCATTAGAAAAATAAGGGTGTTTAAATTTTCAAAGTCCATTAAAAAATAAATAAGATATACTATGTCAAACTAAAAAACCCCTCAAATTTAGTCAGACATTTTATCGATCACTTTACACGTTGCTCAGTCAAGTATTGTCGCTGTGTATTGAAAAACTGTCGCGCCGCGTTTTTCCATTGCCGATAATGCAAACAGTGGGTGTGTTTGAATGCTCTGCGCACAATTACGCTTATATTTACACTTCTAAAATTAACATCATTTTGAAGAAGAAATCCCTAGCAACATCGGGGTACCTCTCGTGTCCTTTCGTATGCACTATTGGTGGAGATTTTCGGTTTTGAAAATTGACCAATCTTTGAAGCGCATTTACTTACGGAAATAAACGGAAATGCTATAAACAAAACTAACCATTAGATTCCTTGATCAAATCTACGTCATCCCTGATAAATTAAAATTCTGCAATTTGATTGGTTATGCAAATGAGCCCGGTCAAAACAACACGGGGTCATGACATGCTCTTTTCTATGATTTCATCATTACAAATGGCTACTGGTATGCGGTAAAATTTCACCGATGGTTGCTCGCTTTGAATAATTGTTTCTCGTTGGTTTCCTTATTATAAACTTCACAAATATAAAAATATCGAAAGAGAAATATTTTATTTACATCAAAATAATTTTCTTTTTTTGAAAGTATCAAAATTTCATCAAAAAATATGGATTTGAAAATGACCAATTTTGCACTGTTGTCAGAAGGGAAGCGATATTTTTTCCAATACTGTGTTATCACTAAATTAAAAAAAAATGAATACACATATCAAGTTACAATGATGCTAAATGATTAGACTGTGTGATTCAGCATATGGTGGTAAAGAAGAGATAGTAATTCAAAAGTGTTATTGAGAAAATTTTGACATAAGTTAACACTTTGTGTTCGACTTTTGTGTAAGTAAAGTGGCATATCTAGATTAATTGCTGGTTTCCAGTCTACAGGTGGTCAGTAATGTAAATAGAGGTAACCACTTCTAGGAACTGATTACCTGCTTTTCCATTACTGACCACTTGTAAACCAAGAACCAGCAATGATTGAAGGTATGGTCAATACATACTGGCCTACAACAGTTTTTAACATATGTCAAAGATTCTTAACCCTTTGTATAGAAAGACCCTGATAATGGTTAATTTTCGCGTTATTTTGGACAGATTGCGTTGTGTACAATCCGCCATCTTGAAAATAGTGGAAATAAGAATTTTACTGAGGTACTTGTCACTTTAACTGTGGCAATGTGAAGCGCTCAGTGAGTGAAATTCTTTAAATTTCTGAACGTTAATTTCTGTCCTTAATTTGCATTTTCTAGAATATCGTTAAATAGCAAACTTAGGTTGCAGAGACGATATGAAAAAGAGGCAAAATTATCAAATTTCCAACTTTCTATACCATCGAATTGTCGATTATAAAGCTAAATTAATGCGAGTTCTTTTGATATACTTAACACTTGACACTATGGCATGTGAAACATTGCAATATTCATTAAAATCTATTTAATTGCTATCTTTCTGTTTCATATGCATTAATTGTATAATTTAAATGCTATAATTTTAATTCAACTCTTTTAAAATTGATTTAAATGCAATCTTCCTGTTTTATATGCATTATTTTGTTTATTTAAATGCTATAATTTAATTCAACTGCTTTAAAATTCATTTATTGGAATAATGAATTTCTTTTAAATGCTATAAAGGACATTTATATGGTATAAATATATTTTAATGGGAATAAATATTATTTAAATGGAATAAGATGTATATTTATATGTGACTCTATCATTAATATGCTTTAAAATCATGTATATGCATAAAAATGCCGGGAAGGGAAAGTCTGAATGCCGGGACCAGCGCACCGAATCCGACGGCAAAATCCGGGACCAGATTTTTCGATACCTAAAGGACTTATATAGCCTTTCAAAAAGGACTGCCAATACAGTCTGAGACTATATTAAAATATCCATGTCCGTTTGCATGCTATTATTTAAATTGAATATTCATGTCTGTTTGCATGCTATTTTTTAAATAGAATACAGTAGAAATCGGTATTGTCTGAATAAATCCTATCTCCAGACGTCAAATATTGAGTGGTGGAGACAATTGTACCATAAAAATGAGGTTGTGGAAAGGACTCAATTCCGCGTAAAGGAATTTATACTTACGTAAAAGACCTCGTTTTTCAGTTTAGCGTAAAGGACTTAATCTACATTATGCGGTCACGAAAAGAGCCTGGAATTTGGATGATTTATAATGCCTGGCAGTAATATTTTTTTTAAAGAGTTATTTTATATATATAATACATTTTTATTACATTCTCCTGAAAATCTATGTAAAAGTGAAACCGGTTGAAGTAAAATGATGTAATTTACGGCTTATTCTCACTTATACTTTTCCTCTCTCTCTCTCTCTCTCTCTCTCTCTCTCTCTCTCTCTCTCTCTCTCATATATATATGTATAAGGACTTTGAAAACGCATCAGCCAGATTAAATCCTTTATTTTACAAACCCTGAGAATGTCAGCGAGATAACTGTTATTGCATATCATAGTCTGACCAGCTTGTAGTGTGTACTAGAAAAAATCATGATTGTAAATTTACTTTAAGGTGTAGAAATATTATCCGTTTTAAGACAGGGGTGGTTGGTTTTTTGTTTGTTTGATTTGATTCTTTACGTCCCATCACCAATCTTTCAGTTAAACAGGGACGGGTCTTCCTGGGTTGAACCAGTACTAAGCCTGAATAAATGCGTCTTGTTCAAGGACCACAACGCAGTGACGCCGGTGAGGCTCGAACCCGCGGCCTCTCGGTCTCGAGTCAAGCACTCTACCACTGAGCCACTGCACTCCCAGAGGGGTGGTCGGTGTTGAAGGGCACAAATTCAGCTGCAAGTTAACACGCCTTAGTTTTGATTCCTGACTCAACAGATCTGCGTCCTTTGTTTCTTTAACCATTGCACATTCATCATTGAACGATTAGAGATGAATTGACAGTTCGGTATGCTCATAATTAAACCCCTTTGAAAATACCGACATACCCCACCCACCCTGATTACTATTGTCTAGTAATAAAATTCACTGTCTTGGGCCTTTCAAAGGTTCGATTGTTTTTACGTCCGGTTTTATTGGAAGAGGCTCAAATTTTACGTTTATTTTCGAAATATTAAAGTTATCATTTTTTTTAAATCGGAAAACGTCTATAAACTCCTTTGCTGATATGATATCAAACAAGCCACAATTTAAACATAAAAAGTAATCAAAACGCTTCATTTAACTGTGCAGAAAGGTGCTAGATGTTGTATGTACCCATGTGACGTCATAAGCAGCGTCGCGTGATAAAGCAGTCAAATAAACGACTGATTCATACCAATTCTGGGTTGCACATTAAAATCTGTGAGGAACTTTTCAATCGCATATACGGTTTGCAAGAAAAGTGCAAAAATATGGTGATGCATTTTCAAAGTCCTCTTATATATATATATAACTGAGATTGGTATATTATCTTAAAGCTGCAAAGTCTGTAACTTTTGGTTCTAATTTTAGAAATAAAGTTTTTATTTTTTAAGAATTCAGTATAAATACTCAAATTCAGGTAAACATTTTACCATTTTCGTAAATCTTAACAAATTATCGCAATCAAAACAACAGCATTAAAAATTTTATGTTAAAAAACCAACTGTTTAGAATTATTGGATAGACGTAAATAATTACCAACAAGAGAAATAATAAGATAATTCACTTTTCTATGCAGTTTTCAGCTGTACTGAACATATTTATTGTGAAAACATAATTTAATTCTATTTTTACAAATGATTTAAAAAGAAAATAAAAAAATTCGAAAAATGTTCATAGCTCTTTAATTAGGTATGTTTAGCATATTGCGAAAATGAAGAATAAGCACATCGAGATATTGAAACGTTTGGCATTATAGAACAATAAAGTCTTTGAACAGCCTGCTCAACGGAGCAGGCCCAGGAGAGCCTTTGCTCCTCGCATACACATGCAAATCAGGACACGGACCAAAATCAAGACGTATAACCTACACAAAATTTGTCAAAATGGGTGTTTCAAGGAGGCGATGGCGCATACGCGATGCAACCAAGAACTCCCGTCCTTACAAACGCTATGATAGCGTATGCCAGCTAACAATTTAAAGTGGGTCACCAATAGAATATGACGTTTCTCTGCCGGGTCGATAGTGGCCCGACACTACATGCATGCTAGTTAGAGTCGTCGCCCTGTCACGTTAGCCAAAGGATAAAAAAACAGGATCTTGCTTGGCATTTTCAAAGCCTAAGAAAGGCGTGTTTTCTACTGGAGCATGTTTCAAAAAAAGCAAAAGCACTGACCAGTATGCACATCCACATAGTCTGATTCGCTCTAGGTAAACTTAACTAATATAGCAGCATACTTTGCTGATACCAAGATCAGGGTCAACACTTCGTCAGGTAAAATCTGGATCCCAACTCTTCGGTTTTCAGATATCATACCCGAAATTACTGTTCTAAATAACAGTTGTTTACTTTGAAAATGAGCCTATTAAAGATGAAATGTTTAGATTTTTAGAAAAGGGGGTACATTACCAAGAAATTTGTCCTTTACATATGAAGGTAAAATCATAGAAATTGTATCAAAGTTTGTGTACTTGAGAATAACTTTTACCACTGGTGGATCTTTTACAGAAACTCATAAAACTCTGTCAGGTCAAGCATTTAAGGCCATTATTAAATTAAATCAATATTTGTATAATTTTACAGATTTACAACCCAAGCATGTATTCGATTTATTTGATAAGTTAATATTACCAATTATGACCTAAGGAGAGGTATGGGGCTTCTCAAAACCAGTTCAGCAAGAAAGGGTACGTTTGCAATTATGTAAAAAGCTGCTAGGAGTAAAGAAATCCACACGAATAAATTTTATTTATGGGGAACTAGGAAGAACTTCAATACAAATAAATGTTTTACGCAATCATTAACTATTTGTTGAAAATTTTAGAATGTGAAAATATCAAATATATAAAATATGCATACCAACTTATGATACATGATGTGGAAATTAACAAAAATACTACAAATTGGGCATCAAAACTTAAGGACTTGTTATGAACACTGGGATTTTATGAGGTATGGTTGAACCAGGGTGTAGGAAATAAAAATGTCTTTCTATCGGAAGTAAAAGTGAGGCTACATGATATACTGAAGGACTTTAGAAACGCACCAGTTACATATTCACTGTCTCTTCCACATGGTTAATTTGAGGATGTTTTCTTTATCACTTTTTAGCCGCTTACACAATGGACCATGATTTACCATAGTTTCGATTTGCTAATGCGGTTCATTCTGACGTAACACTGACGTTAGTGTTTTTCAACAATTGTCTTCTGACAGCTGTGAGATTAGTTCAATTTTTAAGCAAACACTTTGAGCTGGTAGCCAGATGTCTTAACCAATCGAAAAACAAGAAAAGTTTTGGAAATAATCGGAAATGATTGTTTAATTACACTCCCAGTCGCAGCGTTTCTTTGCAAACGTCAGTCTTAATTTTTCAAACAGCAATAACAGGCGGATGACGTTCGCGCATGTCGCGATATTTTTGTCTTCTACGCAAAGGGTTGCGGAGTATCTTGTAGCACTAAAACATTTTGATTATTCCTGATCCTTAGAGTATAAACAGCCAATTACGTCAAAAACAATAATGACGTCACCTAGACGAAATGAACGTTACCAGAGGCCTAAAACTTCATGATTTGATTTTGTCTTTCCTTGTGCTTTCAAGAACAAACATCGGTTCGAAAACTTTTTTGCGCTCATAGTGGAAGGTATTGGTACTCTGTGACTTTTTAAATTTGGGATGTCTCAGAATAATCGCGACGTCACGGCAACCATAAGCCACAGCGTTTCGATTTTCATATTGAATGCAAGCTAAATGAAGGGACTTGTCAATTTTATTTTCACATAATCAAAATATTACATTTTGACAATGAATTAGCATTTTAGCAGGTGGTGCGTTTCTAAAGTCCTTCAGTATAATTTTGTACAAAATTTGAATACTAGAATAAATGAATCCTCTAGAGCAAACTTTTATTCATTTTTTCTAAGTTGGAGCATCAACTTTATTTGGAAGTGGTTAAGGTTAAAATATAGAATAGCTATGTAAATTATGAGTATCATCTCATCGGTTAGAAATTGAAGTTAGACGGTGGTCCAGGCCAAATAGAACTTCCTTGTATGAAAGGACATGTTTTAGATGTCAAAAATTGGAAGATGAATTCCATTTCTTACTTGAATGTGAATTATACTCAGACTTTAGGCACAGATATTTAAAAGATACTTTTGGAACAGGCCCAATATCCTGAAATTAAATGAATTGATGTCGTCTTTAAATAAGAAAATTATATGTAACTTGGCAATATTTATTCAGAAGGCATTTGATATTAGGGCAACAGCATACAGTAATGGATAATTCAGATGTTCATTAATCCGTATTATGGTGTATCGAAATGAGCAAAAGATTAATAAGGTTCTCGTATACCATAATTAATTATGGTATATACCATAATCAAATATGGCATATACCATAATTAAATATAACATGCGGAAAGAATGAGCGCAATACTGCATAGGCTACGGTACACCGCCAGCTATGTTAAAATATTTGGTTAAAGGAAGTGTTTATCGTTTTATCTGGAGCTATCTATGTAGCCAAAAAATGACGTGTGCATTTTAAATGTTGGGAAATCTCCGGTTATTTATTGCCCACTTCGAATCGAACTAAAGTTCCTACTATATTTCTTACGTAATATTTGCGTGCGCACGTTTACATCCGAACGGCTGCAGTTGGAACTTTAGTTGGTTGCCAAGTAATTAAAGTGAATAGCCTTGCCTACTCCCTCCCCATTCTTCATTGCAGACAAAAATGGTGTTCATATACTGGACAGCCAACTCTTATTAACAATTACAAATAAGTAGGACCGCAAATAGTGCACAGCGAATAATTGTTTTCTAAAACAAATGACTTTGAGGCTACTGACAGATCTTGAAGCCATCTTGTAAGATAGGGCTAGAGGAGGAAACCAGACAATCTACTAGAGTAACGCGGCTCTGACCCACCGTTGATCTCTAGTAGAGCTATAGTAGCGACTATCGATGTTCGAATCAAACTATAGTTACTATAGTAGGAACTATGGTTCGATTAGAAGTGTGATAGAACAAAAATGTAAAACGGGAACCAATAAGTCAATATACGTCAAACGATCAGACCATACATTTTTTAGACCCACGAGAGAAATGTCACGTGCCATGAATGGGAATACATAGATTGGCTACTGCGGAATGTGAGTTCAAAAATTTGAACGTAAATATACCTTCAAACCCCATGCATATTATATAATGTGAATGAATATTGTTATCATTACTCAGCTTAAAGTAAAATAAACTTATCTATATATCTAAAAAAATTTCCGAAACTGAAAATCTAATAAACAAAACGACATTTTATTGATTATTCTGTTTAGCTCTTATGTTTGGCCACCTATTGCTTTAATTCATTGCCCATTTGATCTCAAAACAAAAGCCAATGCCTTGCAGTTTGGAGTCGTCCAATAGGCTGAACAGGTTGAAAGGGCATTTTGAACGACGGGCCAACGCACCTTTTTGCATTAATGTTGAAATTCAAAGTCATAATACAAACGGTGTAGACCCAGATGAGACGTCACATTTTTGTTCAAAATCTTTATTAAAATAAATTATAGAAGAAATAATTTATGGCTATTAATCGATCGTTCACCAGAGCGATGATGTTTACTATAAAATCAGTGGTGGCCTCAGGGACAGGCTGACGAAAACAGAGTTCGAGACACAACAAGCTGAACTGAACCAACTTTTGAGCAAAAGATTTGATCGCTACTTTGTTAGATTTAAAGGCAGGAGTGGGGTTTTATAAGGCAAAATAACCTCTAGTTTTATCATTTTGTCAATTGCACTCAAGCTGAAAACACCTACAAGAGCTTATCTCTAATTTGATTAGCTTCTGGCTACCACCTGGATTATAATTAACAGGTCTTATCAGCTCAGTGACCATTCTGTTTATCAGCCTAAGCAAGCCATTGGTCCAATTAAATCAGATAGTAGTTAAGCTCCGCCTATTTATTGACTCAAAATGAAGACACTACCCTGTCGGGGTGGTACAGGATTCCTGCCTTCACGGAAGGATATCGTTTATCCAAAGGGCTATGATGAAGACTTGGTTCATTTAGATACATCAGAGAGACTTTATCGTGACAGCTGCATGAGAAAATACTACAACAGAATCAGAAGAATCTTCTGTAGCTACCGACATTTTCTGTAAATGCAGATTAGTGTTAAACGACCCTTGTAAGGGCCTTAAATAAACACGAAAGAGTACCCTTATGATTGTCGCTAGAAATAGATATCAACTTGTTCTAACAAAATCTGAAACCCAACAATCAAATATTTCGATTAAGCCCTCTACGCAAAACCCAAAGAAAAAAACGAGTCCTTTTCGTAAGAAAAATTCAATTGCGCGAAAAGGATTCGAGTCCTTTTCGTAAACCTCATATTAAGGTAAAGTTGTCTCCAACATCCAGTTTTCGACATCCTTTTAGATAAAGTCACTTCCAACCATTTTCCATTAAAATAATAACCTAGCAGGCACACATATAATTAAGAATGTATTTAATGGTACCTATTGTCCCCGGCAACTATACAGTCTCGGACCTAGTATATTACTGGGTCCGAGATATAGTACACCTTATTTACATGCCATTTCCGACAAATATCAATCCAAAAACTATTCATCGGACTTTTGTTGACAGATTTATCATGTTAAACATCATTTTAAGTTTATTATTCAACATACATAACCCTAGGAAGCACTATTAGAAAAAAAGTCCTTTTCGCAAAAATAAAACTCCTTTTCGCGAAAAGGAGTCCTTTACGCGTTTTAGGGTCACCGATCTTTTTCTTTTCCTTTTATTCAGTATTTCCTCCTGTTGTTTCAGAAGCACCACCCGTTAAGGTGTAAAAATTAGATAAAAGTTCATAAAACTCAGAATATGTACAGCATCTGGTCTAAAACTCTTCTTAAACTTCAATAAAACTATATACATTTTGGGTGGAGGTTAGCAGCCATGGCGATAATGTCAGAAACCTAAACATTGCCTCTAATGTACACCAGGAATCAGAGTTTAAAAGCATGAAAAACATATGTTTAATTATAAACTATGCTTTGTCAACCATAGATACACTTCATTCCATATCCTTAACAAGCGTTTATTTAACAATTAACAATGTGAGTAGTAATTATTTCCGCGACTGCGTTAAAAGTCTATTCAACCAAGAAGACTGATTTTAGAACTGGCATTCTCAACAACTGACAACAATAGCCAATTAAAAGATTTATGTCAAATAAAATAAACAAAATATACAGAATTTTTTATTCAAATTGCACTATTTAACTCATTTACATCAAATGGTAATATCACTCTCCACTCGATTGGACCAGACGATTTCGTTTTGGTGGGTTGCTTTATATTTTATTTTTACAATTTTAATAGAACATGCTGTAAGCAAACAGTGGATACCCTGATCAGATATCGCGTTCTGCTGGGTCTCATCTGGGTCTGCACGGTTTACCTATGCCCCACAAATAGGACGTTAGGCTTATGAGGGTTAATTGCGTTGTATAAAAAATGTCTTCTTTCGTGTCTGCGAAGAGCAGAAAAGTCTGATGCGTTTTTTCTTGGGTGTTTATTTTTTCTGAGAACACTAGATTGTTTGGTATACTATAGCTGTATTTATGATCCGTGCAAAAGTGAATGAACTTCATCCCGAACTCATGTGCTTTTTGTGTTTTTTTTTTTTTTTTTTTTTAAATCCTCATAGAAAATTCATTCTCTTTCGTTGAATAGTTTTACATTTCATTTGTTTTACCAAGCGATGTTTGGCTTATTAGCGCGCACCACCACAGGCGTATATTGGGGGGGGGGGGGGGGTAAATTTAGGATCCGTGTCATTACACCGACGCGGATAATGTGCATTTCTTCCGCGGAATTATTCTATTTTTTACCAGAACAACATCGTGTTTGGTATCAAATTGTAGCTAGAAACTTCCCCATAAAACGGTAATTATTCTTTAAGACTTATCGCTTGTAACTGGGATGCTAGGGGCGAAGAAACAAATACCCATACACACACGCATCTATCTCTTTCTCTTAAAGTGATCCGTCACTTTATTTGAAATTGCCTGCCGCTTTGTTAATTGTTACTATTATTAACATTCTTAATGTTACCAAACACATTGAAATGATTAAAGATCAAAAGTCATTTGGACTAATTAGACATATGTTTCCCAATTATAATAGTTTGTTTGACCAAAACTGTAAAATAATTTCTTTTAGATGTAATTGGCTTCTTAACACTCAAATTTAGTTGTTTGTCACAACATAAACAGAAGATATAATTATTTTATACTAAATTTTATTTACATTGTGACACTGCCTTTCAATCAATTTAAGTTCTAGTTCATATCATTTGGACAGTCCCACTAGGACATTAACTGCTAGTACATGTAAAAGTAGATGAAGGTCCAAGATGAGACTTACACTAAAGGAGCAGTCTGATCATGGTAAGCGATATGTACGATTAATTAGGTCTCACTGTGATTCCTCAAAATGGGTTGTCTCATCAGGATCCATAATAGTTGCATAAAATCTTGTATCCCAAGTATTTGATAGGAAAATTGACCAGTAAGTACAAATAGTTTAGGTCCAGCTGTGTCCCCTGAAATGAGCTGTCTCATCAGGATCTATCCTTTTTTGAGGTGATTGCTTCTGACAAATAAAAATTCCAAAGATAGTATACTATAAATCCTCATCAATTCATATGTATTTCATAAAAATAATATAGTAACATGAACCCTGTCGAGACTTACCAAGAAAGTAGGATGATTTGTCCAGGCTGTTTTTACCAGAAAATATCCCAGAAAATGGGATGTTTTGTCTGGGGTGACAGAAATGGCATGGGATGTTGTGTCGGGGGTGGTAGATATGGCATGGGATGTTTTGTCCGAGGTGACAACAACAGCATGGGATGTTTTGTTCAGAGTGGCAAATCTTTGTGAGATGTTTTTTCCGGGGTGTCAAAAAATGGCATGGGATGTTTTGTCCCGGGATATTTTGTCCAGCTCCCTGCACTGACCAGTTTCATACTGGGGATGGACGATTTTCGGACAGTACAAAAGCCTGCCTTAAAATTATGATGGCTGGTGTCAATAATTCTGATTTTTAATATTTCTTAATTTAAAATGAGTTTTTACAAATGGTAAATGTGTCACATGACATAAAAATTATAGCCCAATTTCGACTCTGTATACTCTGTGACAGTGCAGACGGAAATGCAGCAGGGTTGGCATAAAACCCAGGTTTTATCATAAAGCCCAACGCAGCGGGTTTTACGGGTTTTAAGAGGGTGGGTTTTTGGGGTTTTATGGGTTTTATGTGGATATTATAAATCTGAAAAGTTATCATTAAAATAATCAATCATAACTCCCACAACCAGCTGCAGCAGATACATTTTTTCTGTGCAAATAGTACTCAGGTCTAAAGAGAAACAGCCTGATTAGGATTAAAGCTGTTTGCATATATTCTGTCTGCATCTTTTGATGGTATTACTTTGTGGTAAAATTCAAGGCTGATTACAAAAAACAGTGGGGATATCCCGAATGTTAGAAAAATAACAGTAGTATTGTTTTGACTGTGATTTACACCTTTGGCGCAGTAATTGAGCAATTATCCTTGACTATTAAAATTATGATCAAATTCAGTCATGCTGGTCCTAATAACAAAAGTGTGAATATATTTTAATGCAGTCTTATTGGGAAATGGAAACTTATTCACACTCTGGAATAGAATTACATGTATACAAACATGATACATACAGTTTATTCAGACTAAAGTATAAAAAAGCTCTTCCCCAACCAAATTTAGCTTTAAATTTTTCATTTACTGCCAATATGATCAAGCAATAAGACCCAGAGTGGATTTGTTTATATTATTGAAGCCCAATATATATTTCCTTGGGTAAGATGACATTAAAAGACTAGCATAGTCATGATATTAGACAAGATAATAATAATCAGATATAGTTGAAAACTGACTTGTCTAACTGTGAGTTTGTCACTTTCCTATTGGTATCCTGGGTCAGGTGTGGTACTTGATTGTATCGATTCCTGATCTTTACACCCTTACTTACTTTTGTCTGTATCTTGTAAATACATGTAATATATTTTAAAATATTAATGTTGATACTCATATTTAAATGACTATATCACTATTACCATTTAAACTTATTAAAATATGGCTATATAAAATCATCAGGCTGAAAACCGAGAATTTATAAGACAAAAAATTAATAAAACCCGCATATTGCCCAAAGTGGGTAATATGACCTTATTGCCCAACCCGGGTAGACCCGGTCTTTACGGGGTGGGTTTACCCGGGCAGGATACATAGTGCCCACCCTGAAATGCAGACGGAAATATTTTCAGGTGGGTAAATTTTAACACGAAATTTAGGTGTTTTTTCGAAAGAAAGTAGCAAAAAAATTATTGGTCGCCGTCACTTCTGAAATTATTTTTCATGGTAGTGTCCTTCCAATCTACACACTCATGTAGGTGTAAATGGAAGGTCGCTTGCTGGTATTTTTTTACAATAAGATAAAGTAAAAGGGGGCCCTATTGATTTTTGTAACAAAAACAGTGGGTGGGGTATAGTGGCTTTTAGATGGCTGGCATGTATTGGGGCGGATAGGTTTTGAAACTATATCATTTAGTTTTGGCTCATGTATGGCTACCTTTGATACATTGCATTTGAAAATGATTTGTTATGGTAACCAAAAATATCTTTCCTAAACCACCACCCTCTGAAGCCACAAAATTGGCCGAAAAAACTGGTCTGTGCAGCCTTAAGGACTGGCCATTATTTTTCATTGTTTCATATGGGTGTCTAATTATTCAAATTTGAGTCCGTCATTACTTACCGATGAACAGTTTGGATCAATTTGCTGAGCTGAACATCTCTTTTCTATTACGGATATGATATGCTACAGACCCCTGTTGTAAAGATATTTTCTCGGACAGAATCTTTTTATTCCCAAGAACACAGAGTATGTCCAAATTAGTCCATTCCGATGTCTCAGCCATGGCCTGTGATGAAATCCGATACAGTTTAATCACATTAAGCATTGAACTACTCTAGTTGCTTTCAAAATTGACCCTCCAATAGGCTTATAATATGTATTTTTCAGCTTTGAGGGTGTGTATGCTCTTTATAATTATTCAAAAGGCTAAACATTAACTTTGTAGCTTACCACAATGGCCTTCAGATTTGTTGAATGCATTAATACTTTGATTGATGATGAAAAGAAGAGGCTGTGCAACCATTTTGAAAAATATATTGTGAAAAATGGTGACGGTCGACTTTTGCATGGCCGTCTAGATGCATGCGGCTACGGGGAAATCAGGCTAATATTCAGGGGCAGCGCATACATCCACTGGGCTGCATTTTCTATGTCCCAGCCAGATGTGTACCTGATGTCCCAAATGATGTTTCTTATTTTGTGCAGCAAAGAAAATGTGTTAAGTTATATCATGCACTAATCATTAGAGCCACACAGTGTAAATAATGAAAGCCTGCCTTGTAAAAATGATGGCCAATTCTACGGCCAATTCTACAGCCATTATGGTTTCGGTGACTGTCTTGTATAAGTGAGGGCTCTTTATTGTTGTTGTTGTTGTTTTCTATTAATTAAATTTGTTTGTGTTTTGTATTGGCTGTACTGCATTGCTCTTTATATGAACAGTGTAGGCCCAGATCAGCATGCACAAAAATGAGACTGCTCTGATCTTGGCCGACACATGTATTGAAATGCAGGCAACATAATTTGAAAAAAAATCCGAGGTTAGTGCTGGTTGTTTAAAAAGCTGGTAAACATTTCACCCTGTTCTTATACACAACGTATGGAAGTAGATGAAGGCAAGCAGTCAAGTTCAAGACCATTCTACTTTTGAGATGTTCCTGATGAAAGCAGGAGCAGATCACCAGGGCTGTTTCTGGTCACAATGCTGCCAGTTAGTCAATCAGTACCTGCATGTTTTCCTCAGATTTGTATTGCAATAATGTTTGTCAGAAATGTTTGCATTTTATGGTTAAATTATGTTTTCATTTTCAGCTTGTATATTTCTCCGACCACTGGTTTCAACATAAGTTTTGTCTTTTCCAGGTCTTAATCTGTCGGTTATAGTACCCAAACCCTGGCTTGACTGGCTATTTGTTGAAACTGACATTACATTTGGAAATTCAGTAGAACTCATTCTTGAAGTAAGTTGAGTAAATATTTCACATTCATCCCCCTACTTTCAGAATATGTCACTCCCTTAGACTCCCTAACATATGAACATTGATGAGCAGGCTTAAACTGAGTTTCTCTCCTACTCTTGATCCTTTTCACAGATTTCCGCCTCGGCGATACATATTTTACAGTTTTAACTAAGGTTGATTAAATAAAAGACAATGTGTACAACATTTCACCTCAGAGAACACCTTTGCAGACCAAAAATCAGAATTAAAATGCAGGTATCTGTTCTTTTTGAAGCTGAAAATGCATCCTTATGATCCTTATCAGGACCTGCTAGCTGTCCAAGAGTCATATTCTCATTAATAGGAGAAACTCCATTGTTTTGTGCAGTTTTAAGTGGCTGCTTATCTATATGTAATTTATCTCTCAGATAAGAGGGAGCAATTATTTTTATAGTACTGCATGGTCTACACTGTTCATGTATTTTGACAGTGAAAATTGGTAGCTACTCATCAGGTGTGGAGGTGAAATGCTGCATATTTGTCTCTATATGCCAAATTCAGCACATTTTTGGGGGTATACACACTTTACGGCCCCTTCAAAATACAAGCGTCATATTGAGGCACTGAAAATGGTTGATATTGATGCAGAAAACATCAGTTGCCTGTATATGCTAAAACTTGCATTGAAAACTGATCAGTGACATTTTCTGAAAGTAGTTTTTGTAGCTTGACATATTCTGCATTTTTGATTTTCAATATTGCTGGCCCTCAAAATTTGTGAAAATTGAAAATTGATATAAAAACAACAAAAATGGCATGATTTTCATTTCTACTTTATTTTTTGTATTTGCAAATGTGGTAAATTACTAGATGTGATCATGTCTGTCCGGGTATATAGCAAAACCTCAAAAATTAAGGCTGCACTGACCAGTTTCGTACTGGGGATGTACGATTTTCGGACAGTACAAAGGCCTGCCTTAAAATTATGATGGCTGGTGTCAATAATTCTGATTTTTAATATTTCTTAATTTAAAATGAGTTTTTTTTACAAATGGTAAATGTGTCACATGACATAAAATTTATAGCCAAAGTTCGACTCTGTATGCTCTGCAGACGGAAATATTTTCAGGTTGGTAAATTTATACACAGAATTAAGGTATTTTTTCGAAGGAAAGTAACAAAAAAGTTTATTGGTCGCCGTCACTTCTGAAATTATTTTTCATGGTAGAGTCCTTCCAATCTACACACTCATGTGGGTGTGAGTGGATGGGCGCTTGCAGGTATTTTTTCACGATTGGATAAACTAAAGAAGGGCCCTATTGATTTTTGTAAGAAAAACAGTGGGTGGGGTATAGTGGCTATTAGATGGCTGGCATGTATTGGGCCGGATAGGTTTTAAAACTAAATCATTTAGTTTTGGCTCATGTATGGCTATCTTTGATACATTGCATTTGAAAATAATTTGTTCGGGTAACCAAAAATTATATTTCCAAAACCACTACCCTCTGAAGCTCCAAAATTGGCCGAAAAAACTGGTCTTTGCCCCCAAAGATCAAATAACCAACGTATAGCATCGTACACCGGATAAAGCGATAAGTGAAGCGAGGAAATTTCAACACGTTGATGACTGTTGTGAGTGTTTAGCCATTTTTCTTATTGAATCATGTGAAATTTCATTGCAAGCACATTTTCTGTCGTTGCTGATGCATCGATGTATGTTCTTAACTACAGCAAATGGTAAGCAAAAATCTATAGTAGACAGGAATAATTCATTAATATATTCTACGTTAACTTGGCAAATTGTGAAATCAGAAAAGTTGAAAATCGAATATTTTGGATTTCATATATGTAGTTTGTATCTGATAAAAAAACGTTTTAGTTTACGGAAACAAACTTCAGTGTATCCAAATAAAGCTTTTTTGAAAGAAAAATAATGACGTAAACAGGTGTGCTATTTACACACCGTAAGATACGTTGCATATATATATAAGTATAAAATACTCAGTGTAGTCAAATATTAGAGAATGCAAACTTTGTGTTTTAAATACCCTTAGGAATAATGTATAGCTATATAATAAGTGTTTAACAAAAGTGGTCTTCATCATATGGTACTCTGCAAGAAGATTCAAGGTCAAATTGAAAGAAATTATTTTTATCAACATTATCTTTTTTTTAATCGATAAAAAACAAATATCCCTTTTAACACATGGCATTTTCGTATAATTTCTAAGTTGCAATGTTATATGACTGTATCAATTTGATTTCATACACAGTATGTATTCTATATAACCACAATAAGCATTCTGAAAAACAGGCCATTTTGTAACGTATCTTACACATAAGGTGTCTCATCTGTTTATAAAATGTACATCCACTTTATGACATACCCTTAATCGTCCTGTTTGATTAAATTGACTAGTAGTGAGCTTAGTACAATAACTAATGAGAACTGTTTATCCTATATATATATTAACACTTTCGCTGCCATGCACCTCAAAAAACCAATACCTCAGTAGCAAGCATGTTTCAAGGACTCCTGAGTATTGAGGGTATATGGGTTTAACACAGGGTATCTCCAGAACCTTTCAACCTATCACTGTGAAACTTTCACAAGGTGTTGCTTATACGAGGGTCAGTCAAAAATAACTGAGCCCTACCTCATAACATTTTAGTTTGGTATTGTAGACAACAAATGTTATAATTTTCTATAAGTATCATATGTCATCGATGTTTTGACCCTGAGGCAATATCATAGTGAAGTTTTTATAATGGTTGCTAGGCAACTGAAGATCATCAGTCAGATCGATGCGTTCACGATCTCCGCCGCCAGGAATATACATTATGTCTTAAAAAGCTTGCTTGCTTGATATTTTTTGTGAAACACATATTTGACAGTTATTTGAGTAACATATATCATATTGTCTTTTCATTACACTTAGTTGGTTAATGTTTATGTGAACATTGATTGTATGCGTTGCCTAGCAACAAAAAACGCCAAAATTCCACAATTTTTTAAATACACGAGAATTGTGTTGCCATTAAAAATAAATTGTGAATTTAAATCAAGGAACTTAATATGTCTGCTGGTTGGTTTGTGTATGCAGTAGTGTTAAAGCATTATTAGGCTAAGATTTTATGTTTTCTATTAAAATTGTGTAAGTGTGAATGTGGGTGGGGAAAATTATAGGACGACAGGCACGTTAAAATTTGATAAATTCTGAAATCAAACTACCACAGCATCTATAATTTGGGGTCAGTTGGTTTCTGTTCTGTGGCACTGAATTGGTAAATGTTAAAGATATCAGACGACAGTGAATAAAGCCTTGCTTTAACATTACTGTTTCCAAAGCAACGCTTAGAATTAGATGTATCACAGCGTGAACGAACCCTTTTGACAGGTCATATTCTGTTGCCTAGCAACCGTTACAAAAAGCCTACCAGCAGAAATAAATTAGGTGATTAAATAGATGACATATAACTACAATGAAATACCATCTAATTATATGTCCATTTTACTTGATTCAAATGTTATGAGGTAGGCCTCAGTTATTTTTGACTAATCCTCGTATATAAAACTTTTATTTGAGCCAATAATAAAAAAGATAGTCACATGAACTTTGGCGGCCATTTTGGAAGCCATATTGAAATATGAAAATGCCTATAAACAACTGTTTCATGCAAAAAATAGATAAAACATCCATCTCCATCAAGTATCAAACGTTTGTTTGTTTGATTTATTTGATTCTTTAAGTCCCATCAACAATCTTTCAGTCAAACAGGGACAGGTATTCCTGGGTTGAACCAGTACTAAGCTAGGATAAATGTGTCTTGCTCAAGGACCACAGCGCAGTGACATCAGTGAGGCACGAACACGCGACCCCTCTGTCTCGAGTCAAGCACTCTACCACTGAGCCTCTGCGCTACAAAGTATCAAACTTCAGGACTTATTCAGTTATATGGTTTCATCAGAAATAAATCGAAACAAGAAAAATTCGACGAATTTATATCCCCCGACGAAGGGTTATTTGAGAGAAACATGTAAATCACAAAACCCATATCCCATTTATATAACCCTTAGTACACCTTCAGTATCATGCAGATCATAACAAACGCCTGTCAAGTATGTATGTTTTAGTGCTTAGTTTAATAAAAAGTATAACTTAAATCTGCACAATTTCAATATCTGACCTTTAAACCCTACCCCAGATGTCAAGGGTGTGTGTAAATTCAAAGTGTTACCTTGCATGTAGGTCTACACTTCTTCCACTTTAATTTGATATGCAACATGACCACACAAAATGACCTTTTGGCCCCACCACAGGGGTCGTTGGTGTATGTAATGACAGCATATTTGCTTTCACGGTGCTCGTTGCTCATTTGCCTTTAATTTGATATGCAACATGACTACTTTCAGAAAAAGATATAGTTTGACCTTTTGACCCCATCCCCTGGGTCGAGGGTATATCTGTGGGCAAAATATTTGCTACGATATTGCTGCCAGCGTCGTCAGCTTTAATTTGATATGCAACATGACTACTTTCAGAAAAAATATATAGTTTGACCTTTTGACCCCACCCCTGGGTCAATGGTGTGTCTGTGATCAAAATATTTGCCACCATGTTACTGCCAGAGTCGTCAGCTTTAATTTGATATGCAACATGATCTTAGTCTGAAAAAGTTTAATTTTGGCCTCGGCCCTGCCCCCAAAGTCGACCCAATGGACTCAGACCCAGGCCTTCAAACTAAAATCCCATTTGATATGTTTCATATCTATTGCTGCTCTGCCTGCGTGCAAAACTCAGCAAAAAAAATAACAATTGCCTTAGTTATTGCGAAATTAAAATATTTGACCTTCGACCCCTTAGATGGGGTCAAACGGGGTGGGATAAAACTTTGACACTGCCATGCTTATCTACAGGCTCTCGGCAATCATGGTCTATAGCGAGAAGTTGTTAAATATAATAGCTTTGATGAAATGTGAAGATCATCACACAAAAAAGCTAATATAGGTTTAGCCTTAAAATTGCCTATCCCAAAACAAGGGCAATAACTCAAGTGTTAAGGGGTCGATTTTGACCAAACTTATAGGATATCAAGAGTCTATAGTACTTCTCATTCGTAATAAGAATGAATCAAATTTGACCAATAGGTACTGAGATATGGGTCCCGACGGATAAAAAGTGTGGACGGACGGACGGAATGGACTGATGGACGGACGCACGGACGCACGAACGTCGCCAAAACTACATCCCTCCGACTTCGTATTGAATAATATAGCAGTTGAAGGGCTTGATGCCTCCTGTATGTCATCCCTATGGAAATGTTTTCAATATTTTTAATTTCCGCGAAATTTAATGACATTACAATTTTTTTTGTAAAGTCCATTCTTGTGCAGATCTCCATTACGATAAAATTAAGTCCACTGAACATTTTGAAATAAAGAACAAAGAATTGCGTCTATTATAAAGGTTAACAAGAAAAATCTTTAAAAAAATTATTCGGTGGCTCTCAAATACTTACAATTTTAACACAACTTAATGACGAAATCCCCTTTTACCCCCTGTCTTTGCAAGCTGGAAAAGGATCAGCGAATTTGGAAGTTGTGGCCTCTTCTGCTTGGTGCTCTTTTTGCTGAGCTATATGCATCTGAATCGTTCCAAATTTTAGGCACTTCACCAGCAAAGGCTAGAGAACCTCGCCATAGCCGGGGGTGGGGAATAAATGCATGTAGACTCAAAAACTGATCGACTAGCTCCCAGTAAGCACGCTAAATCGGGCCACTCTCGGCCCGCCAGAAAAACACCATCCGAAAAGCGTTTCGCTCGAGGGCCCATAGTGGCCCGAGATTTGATGCTGGCTGTTTGCAAGTTAGCCTTATATGATACATGTTCGTCTGACATACATGTAGTTAAAGAAACTAGAGCTTGTGCATGTCATCTTCTTAAAGGAAATAGCAAAATACGCTGATAATGTACAGCTGCGCAGGTTGATCTGAGTCTAAGTGTAGGATTGTTGGTTGCGGGCACATTTAAATTGTAGGAAATTATGTGCCATTATTTACGTTAAATATCAATCCCCATTATAAACTTCTTTTTGAGATACATCTTTTTATAAGAAGATGTATCTTGTTAAGCGCTACTAATAGACATTACAACGTGGGTTTTTTGGCTGTCTATTTATAACGCACCATGTTGTCTGATTAAAGAGTCTCTGCCAAAAGCTATACTGTCCTTGTAAGAACATGCATTTGCCGGTCAGGGCAAGCTTTGTACGCATTTACTCGCCTGAACCCTGAGGTCACTCTCTAATTCGCGATGAATTTACGCCCTTGTAATGTAACGCATTAAGTACTCTTGTTATATTTGTTTTAGAAATAGACTAGACCTTTTGGCGAAATTTATGAAACAGACTATAATCGTGTAACGCATTTGACATGGGAAACCATTATGGCTTAAATAAAAAAATACAAAGATTTTCTTTATATAATGCTGTTAAAGTCCTTTAGGATTTAATGAGTTATTTTATATTGCACTAATTTACTATGTGCAATTAAACAAGGCATGCAAAGTATGGTAATAAAGCAAATTAGAAATGCTGTGCAGCGGGAGTTGACATATATTCCAGATCAATGTCCATTGTCAGGACTAGTGCACAGACTGGTTCTCAGCCATTTACATGGAAATTTTCAAGTTAAATTGCATCTATAATAAGATCGTGTGGTCAGTCTGAGTATTAATCAATGAGGGCATTGTTTTCTAGCTGGTGTGATGAATATTACAATTTAAGAATACTTCTGATTGGCGAAAATTTACATAAAATTTAGGTTCAAAGTGATAATAGAGCGTCGGCGAAGCCGCCGCAAAAATAGGCAGCTATCAACTGTGTCTTTAAATTTCGACTAACTATACTAGAGTCGCGCGCTTGGCAGTGAAAGTGTTAAAATAATCAATTCAAAACCAGCAGAGTACACAACACAGATACATGTAGGGTGCATAATTGCAGAGTGAAAGCGGTATTTATAGAAAATGATGTAAAATATTATCAGTTATCCTTGTGAATCAGAACAAACACAAACTAATTCATAAACACACAGGGCAAAAAGACATCTGTTAGCAATTTTAAGCATGCGTAAATATACAGTAATAGTGCCTTATGTGTACAATTAAGCAGCGGGAAAATGCTTATAAAGCATATTTAAGGCACCTTTAAGGCACCACTTAAAAACTTTATGGCATTCCTTTTTGGTATCCATTAAACAGACGCATAAAATTGCTGATAAAGCACGTTTACGCTAATAAGCAATTTGCTTATCATTTTGCTTTCTGGCACTCAACTTTAAGCATATTTATCACTTTTAAGCATCTGATAAAGCACTAATACGCTAATAAGCAAATAGACGTATTAGTCGCGTTTTACTAATGTGTTTTAAGCATTTTGATCAGCATTAAGCATCGAAATAAAAGCATAAATACGCTTATAAAAAGAATACGTTTCAGCTTACATTAAATTTCAAAACGGGGGCAAAAGGGACCATTAAGCTGATAAGCATGGCGCTAGTTATTTGTTTTCCGTCTGTATTGAGCATTTGTATCATCTGTGTATGTTTGCATGCCTCTGCCTTTCTTTTGTTTGCTTTGTCTTCATGTGGATTTAAATACATCTGTGCCTCCAGAAAAGTTTTGGATCTAGCGATGGTCAAAAACGCTTTCATCTGTGCTCGGTCTGGATCTTGGCCCCAGGGGTGGCCGTGAAATGTAGTCTCATTATTTTTATACGTAAGCTTGGACCCAGCATCTACCATTTATTTCCCTCGAATATCAAGAATATCAAGTACCCCATTTGAAATTTTAGCATCCCCCAAAAATATCAACCATTGTGTAACTTGACCTTAAAATGCATAGAAATGACCCTAAATCTAGTCCAATTTTGTAATCTTCATACCCTAAAAATATTCATTTTTCTGAAAAAACCCAAAATATTTAAATTCAAAATTTTGAACCCCCAAAGATGGTCCGAGCCTTCGTATGTATGAAAATATCAGTGTACCCTCCGTCTTGGCATCCAGACTAATATCCATGCTCAGAGTAATCTCACATACTCAGGCATACATATATATGCCACCAAAGTATCCTTATAGAAACGCAGTGACTTTGTTGGTAGAGTGTTAGACTTGGGATTGAGGGTCGACAGTTTGAGACTCACCGTGTACGTAACAGGCCAATGTCCTGAGTATACTTTACATCATATCCTTACCATATGGTCAAGCTTGACGCATATGATGCATCAACGTGTATGCTCTTTCACTTTGATTTATGCTGGTGGGGACTTGACACAAGCAAATAGTTTGGATCCAGGTCACACACAAGAGACATCCGACCGATCTGGACTCAAATCGTTTGACAGCGGACAGAACTTGGACGACCCGGCGTGGGATCATTCTTCATTGTTAATCGCGATGTTGCGAAGACTGTTGGGTATTGAACTGTACACTCAACACAATTTCTAATTGGTTACCTTTTAAAGTCATTATTTCTGATCAAGCGCTAATAACATTAGAATGATTTTTTGCCTATATATGTGCAGTTTAATGGGCAAACGTATAGCGGTCATTCAGAAAATGTTGTCTTTCAATCCACGGTTTTTGGGTAAAAGTGCAAAAATATAATATTTTTTTGAAGAAAAATGGTTTTGAGTGAAGTTTTTTTTTATCAAATTTAAGTGAAGTTGGTAATAAACTGGTCTAGTAGACTTAAAAAAAACACCAAACGCTTGAAATTTTGACTAAAGTAGATGTTTTACGCAATTTTTAAAATATCACATTTTTTGAAATTTTTGAAATTCATTAATATCTTGTGTAAAAATTATTGTATCCATTTTATTTCATCTGAACAAGATAGCCCAAACACAATCAAACTTGATTCGTCCATTTTGTGATGACAAACATTTTACTGCTGGTGCACTTCCGGTTTGAATATAAAACTTATAACGTCGATTTGACGGTACTTTGCAATTATTTTCAATTTCCAAAAAAGAACAGTGACGTCTAATAGTGATACATATACGCTGAAAATGTCAATGCCGTATCACATATAATAAGGCGTACAGAACAGTGTGAACTTCCTAAGTTAATTGGCTGCAAAAAGCTGAATTTCAATGATTTAGCTGCTGGTAGTGTTTGTCATCATGCTATTACGTAGCAGAGAAGAGGAGTCTGATTGAATCAAATCATCTGAAGCGTGTTCGTCTTTAATCACCGCAGTCAGAAATATCTTCATACAAACAATTAAACAAATGGATTGCGTCTCTGAGGAATATTTCATATTGTAGCAAAAAATGTGACTTTTCGAAATGAGGGTACCTTTACTCTATCAACGTCTATGCAAGCTGCACCAGTCATTTTTAAATAAAATGGCATACAGAGTTTCGACAAGGCCTTGGTTGATTTATAGAAGCATGCATTTTGTATAACTTAATCTTACTTTTAAAAATAACGTAAAAATGTAAGGTGATTAGAGATGTTGCTCAGTGTATTCAGGTACATTTACCCCTAGGATGTACTGGCATGGGTCTACAGCATAATATGGATGAATAAGCCTAAAATAGTTTCATTTTCGAACTACAAAGGTGTAATTGATAAAACTACATGTAAATGCATGCGTAAAATGTATGTTTGTATATTATGCTTAACTACTAAAGAAACCTAACACCTTTTACTTGCTTCAAACTCGTGAATAACAAATTATAGAGCTAAGTCGATATGCTTATTTTAATAACAAGACATTAGAAAGTAATCTTTAAACAATATATTTATCAAATTTAGAACATGAAGTCACAACGTAAAAAATACCATTTTTATCACTTTTGCCTTGGGAGTGTATGTCTGGGATATTTTTTGAAAACTTTTTTCATTTATGCAAGGCAAATACTAGTACAGACAAAAGTGCATTTTAAAAAATTTGCAATTTCTTGCTGTGACGTATGATATGGGGGTTTTAAGTTGTGCTTTCGACGTTGCCTAAACGGCAGTGTTTTTCCTTTGTTTAAGCAATTTCTAGAAACTGAAATGACTTGGAGTCAATCAATCATTGTAAGAGAATGCATTTTCAAGAATCAGAACTTATGTTTCGCGTCACGTTAAAGGGTAAAAGCGGAATAAACTAAATTTAACGTCAATTAAGAAACAACGTAAACTATGGATAATAACCGTTTTTTTCTTTACTTTACTTTAATCGCGTATGAATTTCAAGGTTTCCAGTATACACATATCAGCATGTAATAGTAACGATTGTCGTCATTAAATGGACGAAGGTGGCAGCTACGGAGTTCAAAAGGACTGAAACATTATCAAAATGCATTCCAAACATCATACAAAGTGACAAAATTGATAAGGAAGCAGTGCTTTTTAAAACCTCATAAAACGCTGATAACGTAAAATTGACGCTAAGAAAATGAAAATAGGCTTTTGGGTTGAACAACGCATGCATGTTTTATTTAAATGCACATAAGATGTCAATGAAATAACAAAAAACCACACTAAAGTGGTTTCTGGTGAATTTTGCGTGATTTTTTTGTTCTTGCAAAAAAATGATTGTAAGGGTTACGTAACGTTTTGATAGCTGACGTCTAAAATTAGTTCATCTTTTCAAATAATCTTAGTGCATCATAGTCTACCTATGTCTGTCGATGGGCATGGTTGTCAAACAGCCCTACATTTCGGTGTCAAAGCAAAAGAAAATCAAGACAAAGTTCCTACGTTGTACTGGTTACCTAAACTCCATAAAAACCCTATAAAGCAAGATTTATTGCTAATTCTAGTTCTTGTTCGACAACATAATTTTCTAAATTGTTTACCTCGTGTCTTACAGCTGTTCAGAAACATGTTATCAAGTATTGTGAAAGGTATATGAGAGACCTGGTAAAAACCTATTTTGGTCTATCAAAAATTGTTTGAAATTTTGAAAATTGAAATTTTAGATAAAATTAAAGCTAGAAATTTCAATGCGACCAGTTTGTCTACTTATGATTTTTCTACTCTTTACACTACTTTACCTCATAATTTGATTAAATATAAACTTATTGATCTTATTGAACGAACCTTCAAGAGAGAAGGCTCTCCTTACCTTGCATGTAATGACAGAAATGCATTTTTTACTTCAGAAAAACCTAAAAAATATCATGCATGGTCTTGTCAAAATGTATGCGATGCGCTGACCTTTTTGTTGGACAACATTTTTATTCGATTTGGCACCGAGCTGTGTATATAAGAAGTTGGGATTCCTATGAGCACTAATTGTGCTCCCCTGGCTGCAGATGTATTCCTGTTTTGTCATGAGAGGGACTTTATGGTGTCTCTTTCTGATGATAATCAGGCTGATGTCATTGATGCGTTTAACACTACATTCAGATATTTGGACGATATTTTAAACATTAATAATGTTTATTTTGACAATATGGTAAATCAAATATACCCTTTAGAGCTCCAACTTAATAAAGCCAATACCTCTGATACCGAAGCCACATTTTTAGACTTGCATTTGTCTAGTTCTAATGATATTGTTTCTACCAAAATTTATGATAAAAGTGACGACTTTGATTATGAAATTGTCAATTTTCCATTTTTAGATGGTGATGTTCTTCGCTCTACATCCTATGGAGTCTATATCTATCTCTCAACTCATTCGTTTTGCTAGAGCATCTAGCTATGTTGCTGATTTCAACACTCGCAATAAATTGTTAACTACGAAACGTCTTAAACAAGGCTAGCGGTATCATAAACTTCGCAAAAACTTTTCTAAATTTTGTAGACGATAATATGATTTGATTTCTAAATTCCAAGTTGGACTTAAATCTCTCTTGCGCCAAGGACTTTCGGAGCGTGATTTCTATGGTGACTTGGTGTATAAGATGAAGAAGATTGTTGGCTCTAATAATTTATTCAGCGCAGTTCATTAAAATGATAACCCATTATTAAAAGATTAGCTGTAGCATTAATGCATTGCAACAGACTGCATGCTTGGTGGTCAACCCAATCACAGTTGGCAACTTTGCTTTCCTCTTTAATTGCACGCCAGTGGGTCGGACTTCAGACTCTATGATGGTTCTGACTTAAAGACTTATCTATTGATTAGATGGTGGGGGCCTGATGCTTTGGCTGTTTATCGGGGCCACAGGGGTTTACCTGTTGGATTTCTTTTGCTCCGGTATTCAGTTTTATTTACTGTTGATTCCTTATCTTTGCTTTATCTCCTTGTTTTATCTTGATTTATATGTTTTAGGAGATGATCCATTGATAAGTTAGGGATCTTTCATGCAAACCAAATATCTGAGTGTCTTGATCCACATCTGAATTAAGGATGAGGTTGGTGCCGTTAAATCGGTTTAAGCCTTCCAGTAAAATATTTTACTGACCGTTCCAAGGTGATACTTCTTTTGTGGATCTCTTATGTTTTTTTCTGTCTTGTGTTTGCTATGTCTTATCCGTTGGCAAGTGTTGGAGATGTTCAAGACTTCAAACGGACGCCACCAGATACAGATCTTCGGGTAGATGAGCGTCTCTTGTGCGTTTGTATGCGGTTTGTCAAATCTGGCACATTTATTCAATGAACTACACTGCCTCAGAATATGCAAAAAACATGATTATGCAAATTATAGGTAGCTAAGCAAACAAAGAGCGCAATATTATGCCATGCGTTTACGCTGGATTAAAGCGTTGCTGTGGAAACACGTTTCAAAACTGAGCAGCATCAATTTGTGCATTTGCTGCAAATAAACATCATGAATCCATTTTTTCTTAATACAGCAACTTTAATGTTGACATTTGAATGTTATTCCACAAATAACAGTGGGGATAAGGCAATTTTCCCAAAACAAAAATCACCAACGAAAGTACCCCCCCCCCCAACCGATAACGTTTCATTCCAGAATTGAAACCATCGCTAAAGCATCATATTCTATGAGTATTTCATTGTGTTAAGTAATTACTTTTAATTTCGGAATGCATATTTGACTATTTTCTGGACTAGACTGTTGCTGTACCATAACGAAATTTTTTCAGTAATTGTCAAAAATATAATTCCCATGGGGTCTGGTTGCTAGACAATGAAAGATAATACAAATTGAAATACTTTCTGCAAACCATCTTTACAACATTGCTTACACATTGTTTGATACAAGTAAATATCCAGTCTCATGAATTGGCTAAATTTTGAACTTTTGCGAAGTCGACATGCTGAATTTGCAAATTAGCTAATCATGTGCGGATCTTGAAATTTTTGTCCGGGGGTGAGGGAGGGGTCCAGTTCAGACGGCCAGAAAACAGCATTGATAACGTTTTTTTACTTCTCAACTTATTTCTGTGCTTTTCAAAGGATTCTGAGGGGTCCAACTTTTCCAGGGGGGGGGGGGGTGCAAATTCTTATTTCTATAGAAACATTATATAACTTAAGATTTTACGGGAGGGGGTCTGGACCCCCTATCCCCCTAGATTCGCGCAGGCTAATCTAGTGAACTTAAGCATGTTCATGCTAAACTACTTATTTTGATCTTACGAAATTCGTAGAACCAAGTTGGGATATCCAGGGTCAGTAATTCAACAAAACAATGTCTAACTCGAGTGAAAGGCTTTTAGACTCTCGTCTAGATTTCCTATAGCCTGGCCTCTTTGGGCGTGTTAAAGAACCGCATCCGTATCTCGAGCCTGCAAGGCTAGAGGTACAGATCCGTACCTGTCGCCTGCCATCAAGTTGAGATAACCAGGATCAGTCATACACTTATATAGGGAGCGCAGTGGCTCAGTGGTTGAGTGCTTGACTCGAGACCAAAGGGCCGTGGGTTCGTGCCTCACTGCGTTGTGGTCCTTGAGCAAGACACATTTATCCTAGCTTAGTACTGGTTCAACCCAGGAAGACCCGTCCCTATATAACTGAAAGATTGTTGATAGGACGTAAAGAATCTAATCAAACAAACAAACATACACATATACATGATAATTATATAAGATAGAATGGCTTCCTAGAGTAAAGGGCTTTTAGACTTTTCCGTCTAGATAGAGACACTTCTGAATTGTATTTCTTAATTAATATCAGGATTACAAAAAACTGTTTCTCTAGCCTGGCCATTTGAAGCATGTTATAGAAGGGATCCTATTCCATAGCCAGCCATACAAGGCCAGAGTAGATGTATAAATCTGTATCCATAGGCACCCCAGTGGGTTCGCTCGTTTTCTTCATACGTAGGCTTGGACCCAGCATCTACTGTTTACCAAAAATATCAGGAATATCAGGCAAAACCAAAACATATTTGAAATTTGCGGCCTCAAAAAATATTCCCATTCTGTATCTTCACCTTAAAAAGCCCTAAAATGTATAGAAATGACCCCACCCCTTAAAAAAGTCCAACTTTGTAATGACCCCTCATTAATATCCAAAATTTCTTCATACCCCCAAAATATTCATTTTTCTGAAATTTTGAACCCAAAATAAAGTTCTGAACCTACGCATATATGAAAATATCGGATTACTCATCCCC
Source organism: Loripinus fragilis (assembly GCA_964019695.1). NCBI lineage: Eukaryota > Metazoa > Mollusca > Bivalvia > Lucinida > Lucinidae > Loripinus > Loripinus fragilis. The sequence goes on from OZ026531.1 coordinate 24,598,817, forward strand.
CACTCTCCCTGATAGGTACTGCAATAGTAAAACCCACGACTGGAAGACTGTCACTATTTACTTTCAGAATTCAACAAACAATGTGTGCATCTGCCAAGTTTTCTCACTTTAGAATAAGAATTTCAAACATATTTAAATGTAATCCTCCAAAAAAATCGATGCCCCTTTATAATATTATCATAACATACTATACAGCATGTCTGCAACATGACATACAGTGCTGATAATCAGTTTTGCAACACGTGATGTAGAACAATTTTTGACCCCTCTATGATTTTCATTGCAAATAATTGCACTTACGGAGCACGGTATTTAGAAATATTAATATAATATGAAACAAAATACATCATAAAATACTCATAATGCGACAGCAGTCATTTCAAATAAGGTTCATGGCAAATATTTATGAAATAGTACCGATGTTGCTTTTAAAATCAAAAGTAAAATTATAATGATTTTATAAGAATTAACGTGAAAATAACAGAAATCACAGCAATAACAGAATAAAACGGAGTAATACATCGAAAATACCTTTGCTTATTCTTCCTGAACTACTGGCATGAAGTTGAAATTCTCGTGATAAATGATTTTAAATCACATTAATTAACAATCTGAAACTTACCCGACATGTTTAACACAATGATTTGTCCACTATACAGATCCACAGAAGGGGTCATGTGTACTTTTCGCTCACAACATGTGATAATGAGAACTTGCACAGAAATTGTTTATTCTTTCCAAATATTTATAAAAAACAAATGATGGTAGAACAGTCTTCAACCAGTCGCCAATTGGCCGTCAATTAATCTGAACTATACGTCGACCAGTCGCCAAACAGTCATCGACTGATTGCCGACCTGTTGCCGACCGATTGCTGACTTATTGCAAAACGATCGCCGAACATGCGGCAACTGATCGTAGACTTATCGGCGACTGGTCGGCGACCATACTAGTAGTGGAATAAAGTTTCCTTTAAAAAAATACTTTCCCCGGTTTTCCTCATGAATAACTGTCTTATCATCCCTAGGAAACCGTCCAAGGTGCAATATTCAAGTTCTGATAAATTTTTAACTCAGACGGGTCAAGAGTGAGATGAGTACATGAAGTAACATGAAATTGAAAGATGGATGAAGTATCAGGGTTCTGTTCAACATCAATAACACATTAAGTCATCATTCGATTTCAAATAACCACTACCATCTGAGTAACTATTCACATTCTACTAATTAGACTTGCCCAATCTTTGAATCTTCTGAGGTCAAAATTTACCTTTAGATGCACTAATTAAGCATGTATTCTTATCTGATTGGAGATATTATGACCCCTACGTGGGATGGGGGACTTCAGGCCATGCTTACTGTAAGCTCTGCATCTCCCATTGACAATAATACACTTTCGGTGTAAACTGGCACACAGAGGTAGTGTTTGGTTAGGTTAATGTTGTATATTTTACTACTACTCTATTTACTGATCTGATACCAGCCTAGGAACCCTTATCACAGAGAAAACACACATGCAGTAATCCATCACATTGAAATTTGACTGCTCAGATCAGAGTAGACATCTGTGTAGTACTTTGGTTGTCATTCAATATTAGATAAGGGGAGTACAGTGGCTCATTGTAAGAATGATCAACTTAAAATAATTGGGTTGGGGTTCAAGCATCACTAATTTTCCGAAGGAAATACTCGTGAATTGGGTTGCTAAGGTGTATTATATAGAGTGCGTGTGAGCGCGATAATGACTTGAATAACGTTTCCTTTTAAAAGGAGAGATAATCCTACTGTTGTGTGCTTTATTGATCTCCTTTGCTTGGTACTGATTCAACTCATAAGACAGTCCGATATGATTGAAAATATATGACTGAGAAGAGAACGGATTAAACCATTTAAATGAATAAGCACAAATAATGACTAAGTAGACTGCACAAACCGGGTCAAGAATGTACATCCTAAGAAGTGCTTGAGTTCAGAAATATGAAAATTCAAAATAATTCCAATGAAATTGAAATAATAACACAGAAATGTTCCTAATAATGGGTCCATGACTAAACATAGAAATTATATGTATTAATATAAGGATTTTCTCTGAGATATCAATGTTTCAGGACTGGGGCCAGTCTACATTAAACAAGAAAAAGAATAAAGGCGTTGCTACATGTTATTTAAATTTATTAGTTATTTCTTCATGCTGTTTTGATACAAACTCGGAATTCACAGAAATGTTCCTCATGATACACCTTTCTACCAAATTGCTCAATTGACAACAAATGGTCATTATATATTCAAACCGCTCTCTGAATCTCATTCTGTGGCCTAAATAATGTCACAGAAAATGTTTCTCAAATCTGCCTAGATACCAAAATTGAACAAACCTATCTGGACTGTTGAACGGTATTTCCATCCACCAGTACTAAAACAAAATAAATCTTCAAACAACAACTTATTCTGAACCACTGACCCGTAACAAAAATAATTTCACACAAACGTTCCCAAAATGTTGTTCTTTCAAAATTGTTAAAGCTCCATGGAAAAATTGCCCCATCCAGTGAATCTTATGAATGCTATATCTTTACCTTACTCATCAAAAATAACCCAGTTGTCACAGTGATGTTTGGTCTGTAGCAAGGGTTTATAAAAAAAGACAGGCTTTACCTAACCCTAGTGACTCTCGGTCCAGAGCTTTGTCAGTTGGTCCTGGTGTGGTTAATCACTGAAGTGTTAGTGATGTATTCTACGGAATAGCACTAAATTGTCTATGCTCTACTGAAAATAATGACCACCCGCGCTTAAAATAGAAACATCTTTAAGCCACATTCGCTGAATCTCCTATACTCAAATGATTTCAAAGATATGTTCCTTATAATGCCCTCTAGCAAAATTGCAACAACAGCTATGTGCAGTAAGCATAGCGCCGCCCTAATTCACAAGCTACACAAAGTTCAAATATATAATTATATAATGGAAATTGCGCCTGATTCGCTATTGCCTGTTCAAAGCTTGGTCTCAGATGCCATCAAATCCGTTGAAAGAAAAAATCTGGTACATCATGCGAAATCCCAGCTTCTGTGCCTGCAAATGAGCATGCTCAAAGTAGATTGTGCATTTGCACATGGAAGAGAATGCTAACGACAGGATAACATGTACATGTAAGCAATACACAACCTTTGAATAACTTGTTAAAAGATACTGACGGGCTTTAAAAACGCTACACTTTGATAGCAGCGTTAATGTTTGTCTAAAAAAGAATGCAACGCAAACAATTTGATTGCATATTAAAGAGTATGCATTTGTGAACAACACATGAAAAAAATTGTCCACTTCAAATTAATTAAAAGCATTGAAAATGTAAAATATTTAAGATAGGAGTCAACTGTTTCATTTGACAAAATTCTATAAGTTAAAGATCTCCTACTAGAAACCCGAAAAGCATCAAATGTGTGCCGTGAACTTTGTAGTCATTGAGAAAATGCATTCATTTTGATTGGCAGGTTTGTGATACGGCAGGTTTACTTTTTTTGACGTTAATCTGTATGTTTCCGTTCATTCGATATCTTAAAATCTCTATAACGTCGTCGAGTTTAGCTGTACAATTAGAATTTAAGTGTTGTCCGAAGAAGCCACTTCATGATGACATCATCGAAGCATAGGAAGTTTTACATTCATCTGTCTTTTGAATATTATAACTGGAAGTTAGAGTAGCGTTTTGAAAGCCCGTCAGTATATTTATATTATTGTGAAAGTAAGTAAGTTAGATTTCTATTTTCATGACCTATGCATATTCAATATTGTAAATCAACTTATGATAAGAGAGTTGCGCCTGACCCATCTATATATCACCAGATACATCCATTATCAGCGATTTCTACAACTGGTAAAAAAGGGGGAAAACGTGCTAAAATTCAAAAAACTTCCAAGATGCATATCAATAGTAGGGAAGATAGATTTAAAAAGATATTTTGCATGAAAAAATAGGTGACGCCGACGGGTCTCGAGCCAGCAAAATCCGGGTGAAGAGCCAGCAACTTTACTAACTGCGCCAGACTGGTATAAATAATTGTGTACGCTAAAGTAAGTTATATTTAGTTGACCGATTATGTACAAATGTACCGCACACCGAAAAATATCCCCTTTCGGAAGATAATGCCCTCATTTGAGCTATTCAATTTTTTGAATCCGATATTAATCCAATTTTCAATTGTGCAAACCTTTTGTATACTCCGTCCAGATAAGAGACGTTGGGCGGTTCTTAGCTAAGTTCAAACCCTGGACAAATACATTTGAAAATCGGCTAGTCAGGTTGCATTGTTCGCGTATTCACCCATCTGTGAAACTATCCAAGCCAAAAGTATATAGTACCTGTAGTCTTATAGTTGCCGTATCGTGGAAAATAAGCGCTCGAATTATTGAAGATGAATCTGATCAGCCCAGATACCTTGTTTGAAATATGTACATACATGTATTTTAAACACGTACGTGTATCTTAAACTATCCAACCAAAACATCAATCTTCGACAATGAAATCTACAATAACAATAGTTTTATTGTTTTATAAAAGATATGTGTACCCTTTCCTTGTGATCCATTTAGTGAACCCTTAGCATGCTGAATTTTAATGTGTGTGTCTGTGTGTGTGTGGGGGGGGGGGGGGGGCAGGGGGGCTATTTTAATGTTGTTTTAAAGCTATTTTTTCGAATTCAGAGCTAAGCACCAAATCATTTTCTGGCCAAACAAACAGAATCTGGAAAAATATTTTCATCGACAACATTTTTAGCGCGAATATTTTCATATAGCATACGAAAGGTAAACCTGTGTACCAGTAGACGCACACAACTGCAGCAAAAATTAGAGATGAGAGTCGAGTTGTTTTTGTTTGTTTGTATTGATGTTTTGCGTCGCTGCCAACATTTTTGCAGCCATGACACGACGTTTCCTGTCCACCTAGGTTGAACCAGTACTTAGCAGATAATAAAGTGTCTTGCTTAGGACATTTAGATGTGCTTTCATTGAACCTTATCAAAAAAGCGATTCTTTAATCACAGGTCTAACACTAGCACAAAGCAACTGTGGACCTCGATTATTTGAGTTGATACTTTACACCCCAGTCATGCGCCGATCCAGAAACTTTTGTCAGAGGCGGTCAAACTTTGACAACGTTTGTTTTTTTTTCTCTTTTTTAGTTAATGAGAGGAGAGATGATCAAAATACCACTAAAAAGGGCCATCATCGGCCCGCCTGGGGCGTTTCACTGGCGTCCAGATGATGGCCTAACATTGAATTCTGGCCTAGTAGCTTTGCAATTTTCAGGGGATCCAGACCAGTATTGCTAAGAAAACCTATTTTTGTGATCTTTCAGGGAGAGGGGGGGGGGGTTCAGACCCCCTGTCCGCCCCTCTGGATCCGCCCATGCCAGTCAAGAAATTTTCAGTCATGTCGGGACGTTTCCTGGGTTGAACCAGTATTAAATAGAGTATAACGTGTCTTACACAGGGAAACAATATGGTGCCCCCAGAGAGACTCAAACCAACGGCCCTTTTTTCTCAAGTAAAGCATTCTACCACTGTTTGACTCTACAGGTATTATACAGCTATTTGGTAACTGTATCGCCACGTGGTATGCAATGTCCTGGTCTCATTTAAAGCCAACGGAGATAGGAACCAGTTGTGGGCGTGGCTAGACAGTGACCCAAAAGCCGATTAATAACTACAGTTTTTAAAAGCGTCATTCATGCCAGCCTGTTTGTTTGGTTAGATGAATAATGTGTAATCACTAAACCTTAGATTGGTTCCCCACGTTGATAAAGCTCCACTTCCGCTACGCATATAACGTTTGGTAACTAGTAATTTTTTACAAGTAGAGAATCCTACTCATCGGACTGCGCATGCTCTAGAAATGATTTTTCAACACAAACTTCAGTATTTTTTCAGTTACTATAATTTGATAATTAAGTAAAAGAAGAAAATATAAACTCCCTGAACAAAATAAACTTAATAAAACGGCTTGTTTAAAAAATGCACTTTATGTCAAGGGTATTTTCCAATACACGTCACTCATGACGTCAGTGTGTATGCGATACGTAGGCGCAATGGCGGCTAGTAGTTACCTGTCTTAATATGCTGACAAGCTATTAAAGGGAGAGAACCAGTCTACACTAAACCTATGTTACATGTATGACGTTTATATCCGTTTATCATGTGTAAATAATTTCGACCTCCGTACCAGTGTATGCAGCTTTGCGTTTAGATGGTTACATGAGACATGGTTGTATAGTAAATACAATATCAAAGGAAATTACAGATAAAAGCACGCTACATGCACTCAGATCTTCATTAAGTTGTGCAACCCGACTCCATATCTTTATACATGTAGCAGCAACAGCCATTCTAATATAGACCAGCCTGCCTTGCTGATCTTGACAAAAATCCACATAGGTTCTAGGAGGTCCTGACCAGTGAGCAATAGTATACTGAAACAATAAAATTATGTCCCCTTAACGTTTATGTCTGCCAGTTCCAAATGTATGAACGCATTTCATTCAAATTTTAACATTTCCAACTCTGATCATTCAGAAACGTTTTGCACCTAAGAGACATTCATTTGATAGATCTAATCAGCAGAGCCGCTGACAAAGCAGCGAACACGAGAACCCTTAAAATCAAAAGTCACAACATCAATAGCTTGTGTCCCTCATAATCCCAAACCGTTCAAGCACATTTAAACATCACTGGGCAAACTCTCTAGTAAAATGTTATGCGTGCTAGTTGTATGCATTGCTTTTACGACCACAGCCATTAACCTGTAACATACTCTGACGTCACAAAACATCGATCACGAGCGTGCGTGAAAACACTCAGAAAATTCATTTTTGGTCCAGCATTTTGATAATCAACAGAATCGAATACATTTGTGTTTTTTTTCATAACAAGCATTTCAACATTAGTTAAGACTAATCAGCATCAAAACAATTGATAACGGAAATATTCTAATGATTGTGCAGTAAGGGGTGAGGTATAAAACACAGATTATGTAAACCTTTGATGTCTGACATCAGCCATAGTTTTTGCTTTTCTCTTTTGTGTAATTGTTTTCATAAACAAGCACAACAAATTAAAACAAAAAACGGTCTCAAAATAAGGTTAGGTTAAGGAGATTTGGCAGTTCTTGAATTGCTATTTGTTTAACTCAAAGGGAGGTAATTTCAGTTAATTTCGTAAAAGTAAGGGTTTTGAACTGCAATTTCGCTATTTCAGTACGCTGACTTTGGATTTTTAGATGTTTTTTCACCGTCGGGTGTTTCTGGTTGCCACTTAAAGTAAAATGTGTCACGTTTTGTTGACTAACTTCCTGATGATAATGGAAAAAGCTGTGTGCACATTAGGTTCAATAACCCTTCAAGATATGAAGATAAAAATCAATTTATTACCCCCTTTAGTGTGGCCGACGTTTGATAGATATTTTGGTTTTATTTTTGTTGCGACATCTTAAATGGATCGTAAGATACAGTACCATGAAAACCGGACGTTTCTTTTTTGTTTGAGTATATATACTATAGTGTTTCTGAAAACAAGTAAGACTTAAGTTTTCTGCGAACGTTTACCGGGCACACTAATAAAGCTGGGCGCCTTTGTCGTCTGCGGTTCAGTTGTTTTGCACTATTAACCCTTATAGCGCCACCAATCACAACACAATTCGACTGCTTTTGTCGTCTGCTGAAATGTTTTAGAAGCCTTTCCAACAAACAGTGTAGACTCAGATCAGACTGCTCCTATATGAGCAGTCTGATCTGGGTCCACACTGTTTGTCTCTATACTTAGCTGTGTTAAATAATGTTAGCCAAAATTTGCAGCAGACGACAAATGCAGACGGAATTTTTGGATGATTTTTGCTGGTATTTTAAGGGTTAAAGCGTACCTCTGCTGTTATACCCAATTTACTGTAGACCAGTCTAAATTGACAGTGAATGGCAGTGTTCTGTCTGACACGCCCAACGTCCATTACCTGGTCGCACTATATATGAGAAATACATTCCTTATGGTGATAAATCACTTATCAAAAGCCACTTTAGATCACTTTAAAAGCCAAGCCCAGTTTAAAATAGATAGATAGCTTTATTTCCAAGTCCAAAAGGCTATGAGGATACAAACAACATACTTACAATAAGATGGCATCCTAACAAAGATAGTGAAAACAGTAATAGTCATAATTAAACAACTGTATTTAGTAGAGTGGATAGATATGATATTTGTTGCTTTGACCTAATATTCTCAGTTTCGTGGAGAAGGTGTTTAAAGTCCTAGTTCTGATTGCAAGTTGGATATCTCAAAGAGATAAGTCCAACAAGCAACCACAACAAGCATCGTTTAACAGTTGCCTGCAGCTTGGGTTGCCATTTTAGGCTGTATATGATAATAAAATATTTTCTTACAAACAATGTAGAAACCAGAGCGGATCCTGATCAGCTGGTTTGTCATAAGCCAGCTAGTCTGGATCTGTGCTGTTTTCAAGACAATATATCTGGGTAGAATACTCAAAGTGGGAGAGTGCAGCCCGGGGAGTGCTGGCTGTGGTTTCGTTGAAACTACTTCATATCCACTTTCCACATACAAATATATTAACTTCTATATAAAGATATCGGCCATGTGTGTGCACTTTTTATTATCTTTATGAGAAAGCACTGTTACTATTCAACAAGGCGATTTCGACAGGAGATATACATGTAATATGTAAAGATACTTAATTTCATTTTATCAGTAGATCCTTCAGTTGTTCAAAGTTATAACGGTTTTGGGATTTACCCTAAACGAATTGTGGAATAGTAACTGTTTTTACCCATTTTATGTCAACCAGAACCTTTATTAATTGGACTAATCCATTTCAGTTTTATGACATATGTTGAATAGCGTTTAACATTTTTTAATATTATAGTTCGTGAACAAACAGTAAAGAATCTGATCGACGCTGCATCTTGAGACTTCTGATCTGGCTATGTACTGTTTACCGATGTCCCACAAAAGGACATGAGGCGAATATGGGTTAGGCAATCCCCCTTATGTAATTCTATTATAGATAGTAAGTGTATTAGCATTATACATTACTATATCATGCTATTAAAATACAGGAAAGATACCTTCTCGTCCTCGGTACTAACATGTACCTCCTCAGTTTGCCAAACAGCCACAAATACGGATAAATAATCAGTTTTCATAAAAGCTAGTACTTAAAAGTATATCTACAACAGCAACTATTTTATCTCATGATCAAGCAAAGGAATTATCGAGCAGTGAAATCCTAATATGTTGGCGCCAGCAAGTTAAATAGCGTCAATAGCGTCTATGGTTCAAGTGCCGTCAACGTCAAGCTCAATTGTCGCACAGAAGACGGTTGGTCACAAGAATCAAAGACGCCATGGAACCAGTACAGCATTAATATGTAATACTAGATAGAAGTCGAGGAACCGCCGAATGTAGGTCATCAGTCTAGGTCACTGGTACCGATAAAACCCATATAAAGACAGAATACAGAAAGAATGCGCTCAAAACAATTCAGCTCTGCAAAAAGCAATTAAAATCTACAGTCTTCTAATCTAATACGACTTTACTAAAATAAAACAATATCATGAATATCGCCTAGATACCCTCACTTTCGCATTGACAAAACATTCCATTATTTGAAGGGCTTAAGGATATCCTTACATTATTTCACAATTGTTTTAAGAACTTTTAAGATTGCCAGAAAAACGTTAAACCGCTGAAACAGAACAAAATTAATTAACTTCTTATCTTTTATTAACCTTAGAAAGAAAACCTTTTTCAAATAGCCTTGATAGATAAAACAAACCAACGCTCAACACCCACTTGGAACATACCAATTGAATTTTGATTACAAATATAGGCATTACGAATATCAACACTTAGACGTATACAATTAAATATATACTTATTGAATGATCAACGCCTAGAAAAATTAAATAGTTTGTGATAGACCAGTTTCACATCTAGTTACCCATCTATGAATTGTAAAAGTACCACAATACAAATACCGGCAGCTACAAAAAATCCTTTGTTGAATTATAATATACTATACGGTAAATCTTGTATAAGTTCGTACACTCGAATGGTTCGTACACCATATATTATTCACGACCGGTCAGCTCAAAATGTCATGTATTAGTTCGTACAGTGATCATTTTTCTACCGCGTTACTTATTAATGCATAAGTAACTAATATTAGTTCATTTATGAAACAGTGGTCACTTAGCCTATATTTGTAATACGTTTTGAAATGGACTCTTCCGAAGAGGTGTGTGCTCAAAGTTATTGTTCAATGAATAACGTTTTGATTAAATATTTCGTTTTTCAAAGGGTAAAGTAAAAATAAATGTATTAAAAGAGTATTTAAAACATCTAAAATGGGGTGTCTTTTCAGTTTAAATGTCGAATGTTCAACACCTGCTTAACCCATGGGCTGTGCCTATTTTTCACTCTTCAGCTGGTCTTATGGCCTAACTTAGAATAACTTAGGAAAAAATAGTTTAAACATTGTGTGTTTTGTGTGTTATCAGCGGTTTTTGTTGTTGTCAATTTTTTTTCATCATTTAAAACATATTTTTTTATCAATTTTAAATTAATAAGCTTGGAGAGATTATGAAAATAAGTATTTCGAGATGTAGAAATAGTATCATTGATTTTGGTTAATTTGCGCGGACCGAGGGATGATCAAAAAGTATTGGCACAGTAATGCCAGTATGATATTCTCATAATGGATTTAGACAATTATTCTTTTGATCACAATTCCGGCTGATGGTACAATGGGTATTATCTTGGTTCAAAGACTATATATGCATATAAGCAATAAATAAGTACAACAAGGAAAATAAAGTACTATATACACTGAACTGAAGTTATAAGTAGCCATCATACAATTTTTGCTTCCGGTCAGAAAGTAAAAATCACTCTCACAAAAATTTAAATTATATAAAAAGGTCCAATGCTTTGTCGAGAATCTGCAAATTATGTCATTTCAAAATGACTGGTAGACCTTGCACAGACGAGGTCCGAGTAAAGGTACCATCATTTAAAAAGTTACAAATTTTAGTCTGATATAAACTATTCATAAGATACGTTATCCATTTATATTTTAATTAGTTTGAAGATGTTTATAACAGCTATGATATAAGATGCAAAGAATCAAAAGTTTTTATGACAAATGAACACTCCATTTCTCTTCCACGTTAACATGAAGACACCCACGGTCAACAACTTAATCAAAGGATTTTTAGCTTAATCATGCAGTTTGCATACTCATTTTGCATTGCCCTGTACGCGTAATTTTCTGCAGCACAGCAGTGCAATTTTCAGGGGTTCTTCATTATGAATTGGCGTCACTGTTCTGTTTAAAAATTAAAAGAAATCTTTAACAAATGCCATTTAAGTTACCTTTAAAGTTTCACGTTAAAATCGGAAGTGGATACCAAATTAGTAAAATATATCGTTAGAAAATGGTCTAATCAAGTTGCATGGTGTTTGTCAAACATATTAACATAAAATAAATCACATACAATGATTTTAGTATGTGCAGCTGATGATTTCCGAAAATTTCGGAAAATTCGGAAAATTAGCAATTTTTAAAAATTCATAAAAAAACTGTTGTAAGCAAAATGTCGAGTGTTTGGTGTTTTTCAAAGTCGACTAGGCAGGCTTACAATCACCTGTACTTGAATTCGATAAAAACTGCACTCAAAACGCTTATTTTCTTCAAAAAGTTGATTTTTGCATTTTTTAACCCAAAAATTGTGAAGTGATAGAAACCTCTTCCGAAACACCGCTTAACTTTAGTCCATTACAATGCACATACTTGGGCAAAAATTCATTTCAATATCACTAGGGCTTAGTCAGAAAAAAAAGAAATTGAAAACTGGCTACTTAGAACTTCGGTTCAGTGTATATATGTAATAAGTTTTGGTGAAGCTTATAATTACAAACTTCCTGGACTTGTAATGTTTGAAAATGGATGATGCCCTTCGATAGATAAAGCTTTGCAATGTTAATTTGATTTACTGCTTTTAAAATAACAGGTGGTTTTAAATGTTTTCCCAACATTAAATGATGGTTTAAATTAAATATTTAAAAAAATAGTCTAACTGACCTCAAAGAGGATGGTTACACCTTAAACTTGTTACAATAAAATGGTTATATTTTAAGAGAACGCGTTGAAATGGAATAGTAAATACAAAATGTGGAGTATCTTATTAAGGGTGTAAGTTTTTGTAGCATTTTTGTTCACGCATCAGAACGCTACCCCTCCCCACCGCCATCCCTAGTGAAGGGTTGTAATTTTGATGTTTCACCTGCAATTTTTACGCTCTTGGTGATGAGATTTTATATGAATAATGTAGAACATATTTTACGAGGGGGGTTCAATATGTAATGAAAACCCATTCATAACTCCATCCCCAAACGCGTTAGGATTTTACGCCATATGCCAAACGAAAGATCAAAGCATCGCCTTTATAATGGTGCAAGAAAAATTATTGTATCTTTCCAAATTTAACAAGTTACAGACTTTTTGAAAAGCACACTAATATACACTGCATATTTTTTCCTTCAAATTGTAAAGACACATTTTAACAAAGGTAGAAAGGCATGCTGTATTTTCTAAAACAAACATTTAACATGCACGAATCAAATATTCATAGTTTTCTGACTCATTTCCCCTTTATCTGCCATAACGATACAAACTTTTGACTGGTACCGATTTCTTGTGCAAACGGTTTTATTACGTTACCCCCTCTTACGTTGACGTTGTTTAAAGCAAGAGACGTAACACTAAAATACGCATGGTTCTTGAAAATCGGAAATGTGGCTTTGTACCAGGAAAGGGCAATTTTGATTGTATCGAAGTTTAAATATACACAGTGCATAGGCAGCAGACCAGTTAAACTGTAACCAATATCTAGGGATATCTCATCTGAGTGGTATACCATTTTCGTTTCCTTTAATTTTATTGTCTGAAATAAGCCAGCCAGAGAATGTACATGGAAATACGTGTATCAATGTCCAAATAATGCATCCGAATGCATACATTGATGAAACGCGGTATTTTGTCTGGTCCATTTCAGTGTAAGGCAGACATGGCATTCTTTTAAGTGATTTTCTTATTTCAAATGACGTATTTTGGGGACTTTATGGGTGAGATTAAATATGGAAATTTCAAAATCGGCAGTATTACTTGCAAATGAACATCAAAGAGACCAGAAAAAATGTAACAAATGATTTTCGTATAAATTTTCGCTATGTATTCGTTCACGCAAAAACGATGCTGTCAATTGAATACCAAAAATGTAGCTTCATGGAGGATTTTAACCAAAATGGCAGCCTCAGTATTTCATAGATTATAAAGCAATTCCCAAAAAAAATGCAGGTATAAATCACTAATATATGGATATTTACCACACTAAGACCCAGCCTGAAAACAAACCTCGATCACGTAGTTATCTGCTTTTGAAAACATTGTTTTATTTTATATCACAGTGTACTTCAGCACCCTATCTTGAAAGTGGCTTGTGTAAATAAGATAAGGAGCTGGACAACTGCAATTTCACATTCATTTAGCCAAGAAACAGACCTTTAAATGAAAGTAATTATGAAGTGTGTAAATAGAAAACTTTGGGATATAATGGGCTGTTTTCATTACATATTGAACGCCCCTCGTATATGTCGTAATGAGAATTCCTAGCTAGATGCAGAGCTTCGATCTGCTGTGATAACAGAGATATACCCATCGTATTGGGAAGTCTTCTTAGCTTTTGATCGACCCACAGATTGACTATTTATATACTTATATTCATACGCCATTCGTAAAATGGTCAGTTATCTGGGGCGCATCTGTTTTATTACGGTTTTATTGCAGTTTTATCAATCTACGCCATGCAGCTAGATTCAAATGTTGCTTATGTGCATGGTCAGAATCGGTTTTGTTTCAAGTTCTTTAAATATTTAGTAGTTTAAATACAATCGGATGTAATATATGAGGAGATATGTTGACCCACTTTTAAGCCACAGCAGTCATGTTACTAAAAATAGGGAAATGGCAAAAGCCAGAACCAACGTCTGGTACCAAATTTTCGGAACTAAAGTTATGGTATTATATTGCAAATAAAAGCATGGAAATTGGATGACGAGTTCATTATAGGGTCTTCTTTAAAATGCATGTAAAGTTTCTATATGACTCTTGGTTAACATTAATAAATAGCGAAAGTACCGGATTGGTATTGACGATGTCAATTATATCAGGGACTATCTAAATAGAATTTCCTTGATTATAACCTATATTCCAAATTTTGACTACAGAAACCTTTTTGTTCCCATTTTCTTTTTCATTTCGTCATCTATAAAGATCCCAAATAGTATAAAAATAAATATATGTATATATATTTGATTTAGTTCTACGAGATAATCAGCCCTGGACCAAACCGGGACCAAAATCGCTATTAATTTTTCTATTGCGGTATTGACGATGTCATGGAAATTTCAAAGTTGAGCCTACAGAAACGTTTTAGATATCAATCTTTCAACATATTTTCATTTATAGTGATACCAAAGTTTATGAATAGTCAAATAATCATGATTCTTAACAATAACAAATTCTATGAGAAATTCTGCCCGAGACCAATCGGGTGAACCAAAATGGCAAAATCGTCACGTTTGTTTTTCTGTATACATGTAGACGATTGGATTTTTAAATTTGTAAAGAAGTCACTTTAGTTTTCTAGAAATTAGTTTCAATTTCTATTTGAAAATCTGATCCAGACCAAACGAAACGAACTAAACAATAGTCAAATAACGATGGATCAGACGAACCTGCGCAAATGTATATACAGCCTCGCCAGAGCCTTTGCTGCTTACTGAAATTACTGAAAATCTGCCAAATAGCAACTTCGACATTTTTGAGCTTCGAAAACTTAGGCTGTAACAATATACAATCTTGCCAGAACATTCACTGCTCGCAAGAGAGAAAAAAATCGGGAAAATTGGTACTTATGCGGTATTTCAAAGCAACGAAAGCTCTGTCGAGTTTTTGAAAATGCACAGACTCGTCTGAGCTTTCACTGCTCGCATTTAGGTCTATAAATAAGACAAAATCGGAAGGCTTGGTATTTATCGGATTATCAACCAAAGCAGGCCCCTGCGAGCCCGTGCCCGGCAATGTATAGACTCACCAGTGTCATCGCTGCTTAAAATGAGATTCTAGTTATACGAGAAACCCTGTTGCGATTTAATAGCCTTGCCAAGGCCTTCGCTGTTCGCATAAATTAGAAATACATGTGAAAGAAACCTTTTCCGAAACACCAATTTAAATGCATATATATCGTTAAATACATTTCAATATCAATAACTCTTGGCCAGAAATATGAGTATGAAAAGTGTTTTCCATTAGTGGATACCTTTAAAAACGAAACTTAACCACATGTCATTTGAAATGTAAGATAAGTCAATGGCATTGTCAATCATGTTAACGCCTCCTTACACAAACTCAAACCTTTGACCATCTTCTGCTTTTATGATAGGCCTATAACCTTCTTTGAATACTAAACTTTTACGAACCGCCCCCTATAGAATGTGAAAGAAACCTTTTCCGAATACTAATTTAAATGCATATATATCGTTAAATGCATTTCAATCTCAATAACTCTTGGCCAGAAAAATGAGTATGCAAAGTGTTTTCCATTAGTGGATACCTTTAAACACGAAACTTAACCACATGTCATTTGAAATGTAAGATAATTCAATGTCATTGCCAATCATGTTAATGTCTCCTAACACAAACTCAAACCATTGACCATCTTGTGCTTTTATGATATAACCTTCTATAAATCCTAACCTTCTACGAATCGCCCCCTATAATATGTTATATTATATCATAACATGTTATACTTTTCTTGATTATAATTTCTCGTGTAGTTTCTTTTGATATAAAACTGAATGGTAAGAACGAGTTTCATTTTTTTCATGTATTTCTATAAAACTTGCATTTCCGACCGTGAGGACTGAGGATGATGATAATCATCCAGGCTGTTGATAAACAAGCATATCCTTCCACAAAACACTTGCTCTTTCACAAAAAAGCTTGCTTCACTGTTAGCAACTGATTTTGATTCCAGATGCTTCGCCTTGGGTTGATTGGGGTGTTTATGTGTTGTGGACCACCACGAGTGCTGGGTTGTTTATTTATTGCTGAATTAACATGTGTATGCTGGGCTAGCCTACTGATTGCAAGCATATTCAATCCCTGATTTTAATGCCAAATCATGCAGTGCAAGGAGTTTGAGGCTTCAAACAATTATTCACATATCTGCAGCTAGGGATGATGAATAGAATATCTGGTGGTCTAAAATGTACAAGTAAAAAACTTCATTTTATCCTTCCTCGAGTACATATATTGCTCACAAGTGAACAACGCCGTTTATAACATGTAACACATGTTATAGTTTTTCTTGTTCTAATATGTAATTTTAATAGTTCGTACACATCGTTTTTTTCCTTCATTGGTGCTTGTTTTTTTAATCAGCGTAGCTGTCTACGATACTTTAATGCTAGCTTTTGCGTGCACATGTATACACCAAACAAATCTTTTCGCCTGCCAATCTAACGGCTTACGTCGCTAACGTAAATCCAGCATTGCCATCGCATGTCTTAAATAACATTAAGATTTGTTTTCTGAAAGTACAATGCAAATTTACACGCCTATGTCGCCGGTGCGTCGGAGCATTATAAAAATCAAATACACTGCCGTGGGTGCTTAGAAAAAATGACTGTTTTATTTTGTTTCCGCGTCATATATCTTCTCGAAATCGAACCTGAACATGAAATCAACTTGCGCGGTGCCCCATATGAACTGGTACCAGGGTATTTCGTAAATAGCCTCCTAGTACTTATGACATATATGATCAGAGAAGGCTCAGGGGAGCATGCGCATTTGCGCAATCTCGCCAGGGTCTCGCTGCTCACTATCATTAAGTATGGAGTGGATGAAGACTAAGACCAAATAAAATTCTAGACATCTACATGTACGTACGTTGTGTTTTAAATACTTGAATACCAATTACATACGAGTTCGGCAGTTTTCTTATCGTAAATAACTTATTTCATGTAATAACGGCTCCTACAGAAATATCAAATTCCTCAAAATAGAACATTTTAACAAAATGTTGAGCTGATTGGGGCGTGTCTTGCTGTACTCAAGAGACTGCATTCGGAAGGTCCTAAGAGTGTATTACTGAGATAGTGTACGCACAGACGCACATGCCAAGAAATAATTTGATTGTAGCATGGTTCTAGGTAATGATGAATTTAATATTTACATTGGTATTTTCATGAAATAAGCCCGTTCATGAGCGAATATGCGAGCTGCGAAGGCTCAGACAAGCCTGCGCATCCGTGGAAAATCGTCAGCACCTTAACTGATAACTGTCCACATACACATAGAAGGCATGTAGATGAAGGTATATTCATTAATTTAGGGTAATAGCCCCACTATGTGGCTGAATTCGCTGCATTTATCGACTTTTAATTAGTTCTCATGAACAGTCAGACGTTCTTAACAACACTATGGATGGATTTTCCTTCCATGAAAATTGGGAGGCCTTGTGATACTCAAGACATATCAGAATTTGCTTTCCTTCCACACGTCTGTAGATATATGTACCCCGACTTTGTTGTATGTGATCAACGAATTCGAAGTCGCAGATCAGCCTGCGCACTGCACAGGCTTATCAATAAAAAACATTAAACATTTTGTCGGGCCAGTTCTGGGCCCAAACTGTCAGCTAATAGTGTTTGCCGCAGACAATCTCAAAAACAGCATGATGTCTAAGATCAAAGCCACCACTTTCAGGCCGCGTGCTGTTGTTGTTTTAAGAGTTGGGTAGCACGTGGTGGCCTTGGCGCATGGAAGCTCTTTTCGCACATTAAACATGATTACCCAGCCAGAAAGTTTTGTCCGGGGCTGGGGGAGGGGGGTCAAACTTTGACAACGTTGTTTTTAGTTGATGATGGGAGAGAGGATCCAAACACCACTATAAGCGGGCCATAATTGGCCCGCCAGCGAAACACCATTTAAATGGTGTTCCGCTGCTGACCCAACATAGAATGCTGGCTTGGTAGCTTTGTGATTGTAAGGGGAACCGGACCAGTATCCTTAGAAACCCCCTGTCCCCCCCCTCTGGAATCCGCCCATGAACTGTCTACCTTTCATGGGTTTGCAAGAAAAAATAATTTCTGTAAACTCACCACTTTTGCTCATTGCTCGGACCCAATAAACACGGACTGGTCACTTACATACAGGAAATTGTACATATTTGAAATACGCTGTCGTGGCTCAATGGTAGCTGAGTTTTCAAAACTGACGTATGTTGAGGATTAAATAATCATATCTCCTTCATTTCTCTGCATATCTTTGAATTTTTTCAAAAAGCAATGGTTCAATATACTATCTTTAAGACTGTATTATTATAGTTATTGAAAGTTTATCCGTCTTTGTGAATATCGGCAAGAAACCTAGGTACCCATTTTAGCTATTTTCGGCATTTTTAGCCGAAAATCGTCAGAAATCAACATAACAAGACAAATTCGACGAATGTATATCCCCCCTGACGGAGGGTTATTTGAGAGAAACATGTAAATCACAAAAAATAAATTCCATTTATCTAACCCTTAGTTCACCTTCAGTATTATTCAGATCATAACAAACGCCTGTCAGGTATGTTTAAGTGCTTAGTTTAATAAAAAAAATATACTTACATCTGCACAATTTCAATATCTGACATTTAAACCCAAGCCCAGAGGTCAAGGGTGTGTGTAAATTCAAAAAAAGTGTTACCTTGCATGTAGGTCTACACTTTTTCCACTTTAATTTGATATGCAACATGACCACTTTTAGAAAAGGAAAAAATGACCTTTTGACCCCATCCCAGGGGTCGTTGGTGTGTGTAATGACAGCATGTTTGCTTTTATGGTGCTCTGTGCTCAATTCCCTTTAATTTGATATGTAACATATAGTCTATGTCGAATGGGCATCCCGTGTAAATTTTGTGACGATTTTTGGTGACCTATACCAAAATAAACTTTGGGTCATATGTAACAATTTGAACCAGTTCGCACACCTGAGTTCCACGACTGTTCCGAGTAATGACGTCACCAAAATGACGGCCATAGTGATACTTATGTACACATTTAAGACATCGTATTTAAAGCAAAAGTTCACGGAGAATTTATTGCTAGAAAGGATTTTTCGTCTTTATTTAACTGATTGGGCGTCAAACAATGCGAAAAAGATGTGTTCCATTTTTTTCAGACCCCTAGAGTCCATTTGTGGCTCCCAAATCAATAAATTTGACCCCGATCCCATTACTTTTGTTGTAATCCTGTAGAAAGTTCGTGCTAAAATTAAATGTTTTTTGTTCTGGTTTAGTTAATTTGGGGCAATTCTGTACAAAATATGAAGTGACTTAGGTTTTATATCCCTAGAAAGGAAAAAAAATGTATTTTTGTGGTCCTTATTTCATTGAAATAGGCCTAGAGCCGAATTATGGAGCTGTTATCGTACACGACTTTTGACCTTAAAGTCATTGTCAAATGGGAATCTCGTGTGTATTTCGTTACGATTTTTGGTGACCTATATCAAAATAAACTTTGGGGCACATGTAACAATTTAAACCAGTTCACATATCTGAGTTCTGCGTCTGGACCTAATGATGAAGTCATCAAAATGACCGCTTAAGTGCTACTTATGCACATATATACATAAGTAATTATATTCAAAGTACTAGTTATGTGGGAATTTCTTGCTGGAATAAATTTTTGTCTTTATTTGATCGATTTGGTGTCTTCTGATACGACAATGACGTGTTTCTTTTTTTCTGATCCGTGGAACCCGTTTTGGGGCTTCCGATTCAATAACATTTACCCAGAACCCATTATCCTACTTGTTATCCCGTAGGACATCATGCTGAAATTGAGTGTTGTTTTTTTTGTTTCCTTCTGTTTATTTGATTGTTTGTTTGTGCTTAACGTCCCTACAACAGCTGAGATCATATCAAGACGGGGCCTCAGCTTAAATTCTCATCTGACAGACTAGTCAAGCCGGAGATCAAACACACGACCCCTGGTTAACAAGGCGAACAGGGAATATAAGAAAACAAAATTTGAGGGAACAGAGGAACAAGCCAATTTATTTCAGAGAAACAAGAAAACATGTACCCCCTGAGAGGGCTTCACATATCACTTAGGCGACAGAATACCACCAAAGTAATGGCATACAATATTACTCGAAATTTGCCATTGTAATACAAGCAATGTTGTTCAAACAAATGCTAGTGCATAAGTTATTTGTGGTGAGAAGTGACGCAAGCAGATTTACTGCAACCATTTATTACTCCTTATTTGGATGTAATATTGTTATAATAGGGACATAAGTGTCACCTTATCATCTTCATCCTGATTTTAGTGTTTATGAATAATTGTATTCTTGTCACTTTCCCATGTGGTATCCTGGGTCAGGTGTGGTACTTGATTGTATCGTTTTCTGATCTTTGCCGTCTTTCTTACTTTCAAGAAACTGTATAGTGAGAGTTGGCTCATTTGTGGATTTCCATATGATGCTCTGATACTGAGATCTTTTGACACTCTGAAGAAGAGAAAGTTTAGTTTCCTACGAAACATCAACTATCTTTACCTAGTAAAATTTCCAATGGTTGTTCCTGGCTGACAAGCAGGCATATTGTTCCAGTGCATTCTTAGTCCTGTCTTCCAGTGTGACATGACAAAGTTTCCTGAAAGCTTCATAGACAGAAGAATCAGCGTTACTGATAGCTTTCAACATAATATTTTACCTTGCCGTACATAAATCCAGTAAAATCAGCAACATCTACTGACAAAAATGAACGTAAAGATCTTTGCATGCTGACTTCGGCTGATCTAGACCTTAACCTATAACCTTCGCATCAGCAAGTTCGCTTGATAAGTATATCTCATCCTAACCTTTGATAGGCAAACCGAAACCATTTTTTCAGCTACACACCATAAGCAATTAGTGTGCTAAATATGAACATCTTCCATCAAAAATGAAAGAAGTTCGTGTTACTAGTTGTAAGACGGGTTTCAAGTATACTTAACCTTGACCTTTGACTCCAAAATTATACCAGTAATCTGAAATCCTTCGTTGTCATGTAGACATCATAAGAAATCAGTGTGCTCAATACGAACACCTTCAGGCAAAACTCAAGAAGGCAGTTGGAAGGGCAGCTATATCCCTAACCGCAGAACGACAGGGTGGTTGGACCTGTAGTTGTCGAAGTGACCGCGTCACCGAGCGATTAGTGCTCCCAAATCTGGACCACAGCGTCCAGGGTTCGATTACTGCTTGACCTATACATCACCTCATTGCAGTCAGCTTTTTAGCCATCCATCCATTATCATAGCATGACTAAAATACTGTTTTAAATGACATAAAAGGGCAAGGCAACCATGCATGTCTTTGATTGCTGAGAGCAAAAGCCATTAGCCCCATGAATGGCCATGGACATGTGCTCTGCGCATTTTCCTTAACTTAAGTCAATATGTAACCAGAGTTAAATGAATATCATTCAAGGCTTGGCATGAAGTTAAGACACTGACCTTGAGCCCGTATAACGGAGATATTTATATTGTACATCTTCTCACTGAAGAAACCATTTTAGTTTAGCAATTTTAAAAGAAACATAATGCAAACATGAAATCAAATGTTCAAATTATTGACCTTCAAATGTGACCTTGAGTTGGCATGGATGAAACATAATGTTTGCATACAGTCTCAATGAGTTGAATATTTGACTAAAGTTAAAATGAAAATCCTTCTGACATAAAGGAAGGACTTCAAAAGTTCAAACTTGTGACCTTATTTTTTTACATAGAGCTTTAGCCACAGTGTTGTCATACATTTTGCATATCCTCTCACTGAACCGGACATTTCACCTATATTTTATGAAATATTTCAGGTTAAAGGCGATAGGGCACGGACATAGAATTAAAGGCTCAAACGTGTGGTCTCCACTGGTGACCACGACCTTTTGGTCATGGTTGAATTACACGCTTCGCACATCATATAACTTAGACAAATACTCGACCAAAATTAGGTATAGGGTGGACATGAAATTCAATGTTCAATCCCATACCCATCACCTGCGACCTTGGTCTTTAGTTTGCATGATTGAGCTATATGTTTTGCACACCCTCGCAATGAGCTGAACATCTAGTCAAAGTGTAATGATAATCCTTCAAGGGTTTGAGGAGATATGGAGCATACGCGCAATTGAAAGCTAAATTCCATTACCTGTAACTGTAACCCTGACTTTTAGTCTGCGTAATTGAGTCATGGGCTCTGCACACCGTCTGACTGAGGTGAACATTTTACCAAAGCTTAGAGAATAATTAAAGGTTTAATGAGATTTGTGACCTTGTGTAGGGTCAGTACGCTTTGTATATTGGACGCATTCATTCAAAGAATGTTGGCTGAGTTCGATAAACTAATTTGCCTTTTATTTTGCGAAATAAATATAAATACAAAAATTGCAAATTAAACTCACCACAATATAATGCACTTGATGACCTTTGACCCCCTATTGTGGCCTTATTTGGGGATTCTCATTTGGGCAACAGGGCAAAATCAGTTCAGAAGTGTTTACTTATATTGATAAGCCTAGTGGCACCTTATGCCCCAAAAGTGCCCACACTTCGAAAAAAATATCTCTGAAAACACCTGTCTAAATGTGGAGTTTGCTTTTAGAGCTATTAGGCAAATTTTAAATATATTTGACCTTGACCTTTGACTCCAAAGTCATATCGGTGATCTTATTTTTTTGTTGTAATCTACACACCACAGGCAACCATTGTGCCAAATATGAACACCCTTAGTCAAAACATAAAATAGGAGTTCGTGTTACGAGCCATAAGTCAGATAGATTCTAAGTATATTTGACTTTGATCTTCGATTCCAAAGTCACATCGATGATTAAATCTGAGACCTTTGTTATAGTCTACGCTTAATAGCCAATTACTGTGCCAAATATGAACACACTCGAACATGTACAATATTGTGTAAATGTAGTTTCTATTAACAATCTGGAGCGGCACGAGCACTAAACTATAAAAGACTTTGTCTGGCTAACATACTTTAATACATATACTAAGAATATTCGAATCAATAACGCGGTGACCGCTATTTTGATGACGTCACTATTTACCCCAGAAGCGGATCTCAGATGTGTGAACTGGATAAAATCGTTTCTAATGCCTCAAAGTTTAATTTGAAATAGTTCGCCGAAAATCGTCACGAAATTTACACGGGGCCAAATTTTGTCATTTTAAGGATTGAAATTATGCAGATTTTTAGCTTGCACTGGATGATGCAAAACATTAGGCTTTTTAATGTCTGTGAAGCCTGAAGGGCTTCTTGGAGACATTAAAACGCTAATGTTTTGCATCATCCAGTGCAAGCTAAAAATCTGAATTTCAATCCTTATATTTACATATTATATTTTCAATCAAATATACTTAATTATCATCCACCAAAATTCGCTGATTATCATTGAAAAAGTGGAACATTTTATTTGTAACGGAGGTATTGGAACAGCCAGTGAACGAAATTCCAGTACATAACGTCGTGGCGATACGTGAATGACGTCACGCAATTGTTGATAAACAAAGAAAGTTATTGGTTGACGTTGACGTTACTCCACCTAGAGGCGCGACCTAGACCACGTGACTGCTCAATGTTTTGCATCGAGAAATGCAAGCAGCTAGGAATTATGGTTTCATCTAAGGCAGCTACATTGAGAATGTAAATATTTCGACATATGCTACAATGTGACTCATGCCCTTTGCTCATGGGCAAGAAGGCCTATTGCATTTTAAAGCAGAATTCTGTGTAAATACTGTTTCCGTTTAAAATCTTGAGCAGTACTTGCATTAAATATATTAACAAAAACGTTTATTTTGCCAACATACTTTGATTTTTCTTAAATACATACGCATTATAATTGTGCGATGGTCGCCATTTTGGTGATGTCATTACTCGGACCAGACGCCGAACTCAGATGGGCGAACTAGTTGAAATTGTTACAAATACCCCAAAGTTTAATTTTATATAGGTCGCCAAAAATCGTCACGAAATTTACACGGGACCATTTTTTGGCCCATTCGACATAGACTAATAGTAATAACTACATGTACTTTCAGAAAAAGATATAGTTTGACCTTTTGACCCCACCCCCTGGGTCAAGGGTGTGTCTGTGAGCAAAAAATTTGCTACCATGTTGCTGCCAGCGTCGTCAGCTTTAATTTGATATGCAACATGACTACTTTCAGAAAAAGATATAGTTTGACCTTTTGACCCCAACCCCCTGGGTCGATGGTAAGTCTGTGGGCAAAATATTTGCTACCATGTTGCTGCCAGCGTCGTCGGCTTTAATTTGATATGCAACATGGCCATATTCTGAAAAAGTTAAATTTTCGCCTCGGCCCACCCCCCTAAGTCCACCCAACGGGCTCGGACCCAGGCCTTCAAACTAAAATCCCGTTTGATATGTTTCATATCTGTTGATGTTCTGCCTGTATGCAAAATTTCAGCAAAAAAAATAACAATTGCCTTAGTTATTGCGAATTTTAAATTTTTGACCTTTGACCCCTAGGTGGGGTCAAAGGCGGTGGGGTAAAACTTTGACACTGCCATGCTTATCTACAGGCACTTGGTAATCATGGTCTATAGTTAGAAGTTGTTAAATACACTAGGCTAAAAAGAAACGCCGCATATAAAGATTAAAAATATTGTGCGTTAAACGAGAGTTAAAATATTTCATCTGCTATCTTTGTTGCGCTACTATTCCTGCCACACATAATTTCCATTGTTTCTTTGAGCTCAGCCAACCGAAACCAGTGTACTGGCTGTCTTTTTATTTTCAAGTTTTTCACGTGCACATTTATTTTGTTTAGATTTACACATGTAATAACTACTGAAATCGTTAGTCTTATATCCAGATTGCTTGAAAACATTTCAAAACTTTAAAAATTAAAGTTACACATTGCTAATTAACGATGCCAAAACGGACACATGTTGAACGCGTCAAGGCGATAAGAATGATACAAGCTAACATGACGCCATCGGTGATAGACCAGCAATTTCGAAGCCATGGAAGGATGATTAAACGTCTTAGGAAACGTTTCTGACAAATTGGAACAATATCAGACCGTGCGCATTCAAGATGTCATCGCCTAATGACGCGACGTCAAGATCGATAAAAACGTAGGTTTAAACTGGTGAATCAATTTCGTCGGGTGACAGTGTTAGCTAGCAGAACCCCAGGAACTCATAATCCAAGAATCAGCGCTCAAACTGTGACAGATCGTTTGCGAGAGATTGATGAAAGTCTCCCCATGTAAAATGTATGTTAAATATGCGGCGTTTCTTTTTTGGCCTAGTATATAATAGCTTTGATGAAATG
The DNA here is from genome assembly GCA_964019695.1 of Loripinus fragilis. NCBI lineage: Eukaryota > Metazoa > Mollusca > Bivalvia > Lucinida > Lucinidae > Loripinus > Loripinus fragilis. Next base: position 24,624,347 of record OZ026531.1, read on the forward strand.
TGCAGATCATCACACAACAAAGCTAATATAGGTTTTGCCTTATACTTGCCTATACTAAAACAAGGGCAATAACTCAAGTGTTAAGGACGCGATTTTAACCAAACTTATAGGATAACGAGAGTTTATAGTACTTATTATTTGTACTAATAATGAATTAAATGTGACCAATAGGTACTGAGATATGGTTCCAAACAGACAAAAAGTGTGGACGGACGGACGGAAGGACGGACGTACGGAATGGACGGACGGATGGACGACGCCAAAACTATATCCCTCCGATTTTGTCGGGGGATAAAAAGATGAGAAAACTTCAATTCTTTTAACTGTAACTCGTAATATTTCAGCTTCGCATACCGGTAGTAACCTCGTATAATCTCGTGTATGTTCAGAATCAATTAAAGGGAGCGCAGTGACTCAGTGGAAGAGTGCTTGACTCGAGACCGAAGGGCTGCGGGTTCGAGCCTCACCGGCGTCACTGCGTTGTGGTTTTTGAGCAAGACACATTTATCCTAGCTTAGTACTGGTTCAACCCCGGAAGACCCGTCCCGCATAACTGAAATATTGTTGAGTGGACGTTAAGAATAAAATAAAAAAAGAATCAATTAATTGTATGTAGTACTTGGAAATAGCGCTAAAATAAAGCCTCGACAACATAACTTTGAATTTCCGTCAGTGACCAGTCCTTTTATACTGGGTCCCAGCCCAAAAACTTGTTTGACCTTTTAGAATGCAAACTTGATAGTAGTATAGAGTGTCTGAGACAGTGAGTAGGCCCGAGACACAGTTTTTAATGTTAATTGTTACTGCGGTCTTCAAGCTGAAATGCATGGCAGTGTTTTGAAATGGGTGGGGTAACAGGGTGGCGACAACTGACAACATTCAGGCCAACGTAGGGCCTCTGTTATGTTTTTTTTTCAATAATAATTATTCCTCAGTTGATGTTAATAAATTTTTATTGAGTCACCTGCATGAGCATGAAATACACTTTGGTATTAGTTTTTTTTGGTTTAACCCAAAATTGTTAACAGTATTTCAGATATAATAAAGTGGCATTTCACAGAATCATATTTCCAAATGATCTACTAGGGCTAGGGAAATGTGCCTTCTGCTCCTGACCATGGTCATTTAAAATATCTACTAGAATAATTCAGAGACATTTATTGAACCCTTTATGGGACATCTTTGGGAGAGGTGTTCTACAGTTGTTCCAGAAAGTTTCTAAATGCTTGTTCTTGAACACTTCTAGAACAAACCAAGGTTTCCTCTAGAACGGTTCTGCAACAAACTATTAGAACATTTCTAAAATTGTTCTGGAACCATTCAAAAATGGTCTAGAATAATTCAGAGACTTTTATAGAATGTTAAATGGAACATTTTTTGAGGGGTGTTCTACAATTGTTCCAGAAAGATAATAAAGGTTTGTTCTTGATCAGTTCTAGAACAAACCAAGGTTACTTCAAGAACAGTTCTAGAACAAACCATTACAACATTTCTGGAATTGTTCTTGAACCATTTTAAAAATAGTCTAGAAAAAATCAGAGACATATTCAAAACGTTAAATGGGACATTTTTTGAGGGACGTTCTACAATTGTTCATAAAAGTTCTAAAGATTTGTTCCGGAACTGTTCTAGAACTAACTTGAAGTGTTCTATAACAGTTCTAGGAAATATCTTTATATTTTTTTCTGGAACTTTACTTGAACAAATCTTTTGACCTTGGCTAGAGCAATTGTAGGACAAAATTGTCCCATTTAACGTTCTACATCTGTCCCATAAACATTCTAGAACATATCTAGAACAATTTCAGAGCAGTTCTTGCCATAGTTCTAGAAAATTCTAGAACTTATCTAGAATAGTTCTTGACCATTTCGCACTACTTTGGTTGTCATTCAATATTAAATCAGGGGAGTACAGCGGGTCATTGTAAGAATTATTCAAGCATCACTGGAGATACTCCTACTGTGTTGTGTGCTTTCCACTTAATTCTCTGCTTGGTACTGATTCAATTCATGGGACAGTCTAATCTTATTGAAAAAAAATGACTTGAAAGAAAACGGTTTAAACATTTATATGAATATAAGAGCTAGACTGCACAAACCGGGTCATGAATGTGCATCCTAAGAAGTGCTCGAGATCAGAAATATGAAAATTCAAAATAATTCCAATGAAATAGAAACAATTTCACAAAATGTTCCTAATAATGCCCTCTACCAAAGTGAGGAAGGATGCAAAGATTCAGGAATCGATACAATCAAGTACCACACCTGATTCAGGACATCGAATGGGAAAGTGATAAAAAACAACAAAACATCACACATAGGAGAGGCAAGAGATCACCCCTTTCCCATCAGGTGACCACAAAACTGCAAGACACAGGCTCGACAATATGTCAAAGACAAACCCAAATCCACAAAAAAAGAACTGCTTTAGAACGGTCAGTAAGAAAAGCACTGGAGGGCTAAAAATAGTTTCAAAATTTCACAAACTTTTCCCCTTGACTGAACAAAATGTCCTGCAAAGCTTAAAATAGAAATCTACTCCTGAACCACTGTTCCAAATTCAATGGAATTTCGGACAGAAATCCTCTATAAAAATTAGACAAACGGGTCTGGGGCCAGTGATCCTATCCTGAAACATTTATATAGCAGAACATTTTTTCATATTCTGTTTACGTTCTCATTTAAATGACACTTCCTGGCAGCCTCAGAAGGTACAGTAATTTTTTTAGAGTATGAGGATTTCTTTGATATACCAATGTTTCAGGACTGGGGCCAGTCTAAATTACAATTACATGTATAACAAAAATGGTAGCTGAAAGTACCATTTTAATCAGTGCGAATTGAATGTGAATATATATAAATGTTTCGGGACTGGGGTCAGTCAAAGTAAACATAACATGTGCGGATCAAGGAATCTTTATCAGGGGGGGGGGTCCAGACCCGACGGCAAGAAAACAGCCTTGACAGCGATTTTTTTGTTAGTTTGTTTTGTGTAGTTCTCAACCTATTAACAGAGGGATTCCAATGGTTTTATTTCAGAGAGGGCCTATCATATGAGGATTTCTCTGATATACCAATGTTTCAGGACTGGGGCCAGTCTACATTAAAGTTACATGTATAACAAAAACGGTAGCTGAAAGTACCATTTTAATCAGTACAAATTGAATATGAATATATAAATGTTTCAGGACTGGGGCCAATCAAAGTAAACATAAAATGTGCGGATCAAGGAATTTTAATCAGGGGGGGTCCTGACACGACGGCAAGAAAACAGCCTTGGCAGCGTTTTTTTTTTGTTGTTGTTTTTGTTTTGTGTAGTCCTCAACCTATTAACAGAGGGGTTCCAATGGTTTTATTTCAGAGAGGGTCTATCATTTTCCAGGGGGTCCAACTTTATCCAGGAATGGGGGGGGGGGGGGGGGTCCAAATGTTAATTTCTATAGAAGCCCATATATAACTTGTGATTTCCTATCCCCCCCTCTGGATCCGCGCATGCATAATAACCTTTTTTTCATCCTGTTGATCCTTGTTAAAACGCCACAAAACTTGCAACAGACAGTATTTTTTTTTTTTTTTTGCTGGCTATAGGAAATCACAATATCATGTGAACTGTCTGCTTGCATATGATACACATTTGAAAATGCAAAGGCTAAATCTCTCTGAAATTTAAAAAAATTATAATAAAATTTCAAGATCTAGATCGTAAATTGTGTGTAAGGGTTAGGCCATTTTGCATAAAATAGGTTAGGAGGAGGAAATAAAAATTAAAATAAAACACTCAAAAACTTCCAGTCGGAATGAAAATAAAGAAAAATCTCAAAACTTCGAACTTTATTTTATTGTTTTTTAAATGATATCAGAAATTAGCTTGTCATAGACCAGTTACGCAAGTAGCTACACATCTAAGAGTTGTAAAAACAATCAAGTACCGCATGCTCTCCCGTTGAGGAGCATTAGAATGTTTGAGAGCGCAGTGGCTCAGTGTAGGACAATATCCCCCGGACAACCACCCTCCCCCCCCCCCTGCTCAAATTTGTATACGTGGACATAATCCCCCCCCATGAACTTTACAACATGGACATAATCCCCCCTATGAGTTTTACAACATGGAAATAACCCTCTCAGACGAAATCCCCCACCCCCTACGCACACACAAACACAATCTATACTCTATTAAAGCTTCCAAAAACATTTCCTACAATTCATTAAAAAAAAATTTCAGGAGCGCTCTTAGAGTGTCAAATGGTTCGGACTCAGTTCAGGGTCAAGGTCTGTGGGTCCTGATTTGGGTCCAAACTGTTTGCGAAGGTTATCAGGTGTCAAAAGTCACCACTTGGAGACAAGGGTTTAGTAAGATCCATTTAGAATATTACATAAAAATAGTAGTTCATTGTTAAAACTATGGTGACCTTATAATCAGGGCCCAAGCTGGCCATCAACTTTAGGGAGAAGTCTTCTCCATAGGATGAGAAATCAAGGAGAGGTGATAGATGTGATAGATATAAGTTAGTGCAGAAAAGTCCTTTTATAATTCTCCTTCAATAATCCTGTCCAACTCTTTTATATGCTGGATTTTTGTCATCTGCTGACGTTAATAAAAATTAAAAAAAAATCTCCCAGCTACACTATCATAGTGTCAAACAGTTTGGATCTAAATCAGGACCTACATTATGCCGGGCATCATCTGGGTCCAACCAATTTCAATATTGTAAATACATTTCAAATACACAAAAAATTATCTTGCTTTCCCCAACTTATCTGAAGCTCTGTATCGAGCTGACCTGAGAAATTGTGCATTACGTAATTTGACATGACCAGACACATCAGTCTGAAAATCAATACATACATGTATCATGCAAGACCGACATGATAGTTTATTGAATGCTTATTAAAGGTAAATAAACTAAATATCCGTCAGGGACTTTTTTTTATAACAACCTTTCGAGATAACAACTAAATAGAGAGTCCTTGATTTCTGGCTGACAGCATGCAAAGAGTTACAGCTACTAGCAGGTAAAGGGTAAATCAGTGAGTTGCATCAGAAATATACATGCTGCAACTTTTAATGACCAGGCCAACTTGCGGTTTCATTCATTGTTGGTACTTAAAGATGACTCAAAAACTTCAAAGGCAGAATCATGTTTCGTCTCTGCAGATATTTTTCTGCATTACTTTTATCAAAATAACCTTTCAGGATAACATCAGCATCTCAAAAAGCTTAGACCCAGATCAGCCCTGACGGTCTCTGTTTGCGACGACAAAATTAGCCGCTAGCAGTCAAATAGTGGATTTGACAGAAAATGCCGTGTCAAGTTTTGTGTTACGGGAATATATTATTAGTTGATCTTGGAGTATTGCTGTTTTAAAATAATGCTAATTGGAGTTTAAATAAGGGGAGAGTGTGAAATACCAGGTAGGTCAATTTATAAACTGGAACAATCGATAGCTTTCGATAGCTGGCGACTACATGACTATCGAGCAGGGCCAGACAACGTACTCGTTTTTGTTTTTGTTTTTTCGGAGAAAAATGGTACAGTCTGCGGCTATAAAACAGGGTCGGTTGGCAAACTGTAAACACACATATTTTTTTTGGCCTTAGCGGATCCAACAATAAATCGTCCCAAATCAAAGTTTCTCATTTATTCAAAACAGGCGGCCGTGTTGCGTTATCACCCGACTATTTTTAACAATGACATTGGGTTGCGTCAGACAGCTAATCTGCAGTCCGCATGACCGGATTTCCAAAAAAGTCAGTCTGAAAGTTTGCTGCTTCGAAAGCAGCAAACAAAAATTATCTGAAAGTTTGCTGCTTCGAATAGCAGCAAACAAAAATAGTTGCAATGATCTCAGAGGTCGCAAGCAAAAATCAGTCGCTGTAAGGTCCCGCTGGGGTCGCAAGCTCTGTGGGACCAGGGCTTTAGACAATTCTACGAAAACTTTTGCGGCATTAAACAATTCTACTAAGAATAATGATGCCTACAAGTGACATTTGTAAGATACCAAGTAGTTTTGAAATCTAAACACTATGGTCAGAAAGATAACAAAGCTTTTAAACACAGTAACATTACAGATTGGCAAGACATAAGGTCCCTTTAAGATGGCAACACTTTTTATGGACAAAAACATAATAACTCTACAGCATATCAACTATGCAAATAGAGAAGACATCAAGTGTTTTAAACATGACTACACTCCAAATTGACAAGGCAATATATGTTTGTGAGAATGTAATATTAGATTACGAAAAGGCATCACAACTTTTCAACATAACAGCATGGCTTATAGGCAAGATATCATGTATTTTGACATAATAAGACTACACAAAGGCAAGATAGCAAATTGTTTCAATAGAACAACATGGCAAACAGATAGGATAAGGTAGTATTTCGACACAACAACATGGTAAACTGACATAAAAGCATAGTGTTTTGAAACAACAACAACATGACAAACAGGCAAGATAGCATTGTGTTTCGACACAATGGCATTGAAAATAGACAATATAGCATAGTGTTTCGACACAATAACGTTGCAAATAGACAGGATAGCATAGTGTTTTGACATAATAAAAGACAAAAATACAGTGTTTCAACACAATAACATGGCAAATAGACGAGATAGCATAGTGATTTGAAATAATAACATGGCAAAAATACAGGCAAACATAGTGTTTTGACACAATAACACGGCAAATAGACAGGATAGCATACTGTTTTGACATTATAACACTGCAAATATACAGGATAGCATAGTCTTTTAACACAATAACATGACAAAAGACAGGACAGCAAAGTGTTTGACATAATAACATGGCAATTAGACAAAATAGCTTAGTGTTTCGATATGATATCATGGCAAATATACATGATAACCTTGTGTTTCGACACAATAACATGGCAAATAGACTGGATAGCGAAGTGATTCGACATGATAACACTGCAAATAGACAGGATAACATAGAATTTCGACACAATAAAATGGCAAATAGACAGGATAGCATAGTGTTTCGACACAATAACATGGCATATAGACAGGATAGCATAGTGTTTTGACATGGTTATATGACAAATACACAGGATAGCATAGTGTTTCGACATAGTAACATGACAAATAGACAGGAAAGCATAGTGTTTTGACATGATAACATGGCAAACAGACAGGATAGCCTACAGGATAATATTGAATAGGCACCAAACAACATGAATCGTTAGTTTGTAACAAAATAACACAACACACAGACACAATGAAAGAATACCCATGCGTACAGACAAGATAAGTAAGCTTTTAGACACAACACACCGACATGATGTAATGTAATTTTGAAAGAATACCCTTGCGTATAGACAAGATAAGTAAGCTTTTAAAAACAATGTCTCTACAATTTGACAAGACAAAATGTCTTTGTAAGAAATTAATACTTCTTACAGACAGAACATAAAATCTTTATAACCTATTAACACTTCAAATAGAGAAGACACCATACACGTTCAACACGTTAAAACAACCCACAGACATAATAGCACGTCATTTTGACACAATAAGAAGACCAGTCGACAAGGCAAGAAGAAAATGAACAACAGAAGATAGCTATGGCGTTCCATACACATCTACTGTTAAAATCGCCTGAAATAAAGAGCTTGCCCTGGTTTTTGTATTGTTAGATATGATTTTCTAATAAATCGAAGTGGTCCACGTCTTCCCCTTGTTGGCGTAACACATTAGAATTGGGACCTGGGAAATAAACATGCCCTAAAATGACATCTTCCTGAAAGCAAAATAGTTCCTCTTTGATCTTTAACCACATGAACCCGTGACATGATGTTTCTAGCACTATTATGTAATTTTTAGCTCATTTTATGCCTCGGCTGAAGCGACCCCATTTTGTGTGTTTGACTTTTTTCCAAAAATGGACATGGTAACCTGGGATGTCTAAGTTGAAATAGTCATTTTTAACCAAGTTTCACAGAAAAGAACTATATCATTCTGATTTACGAGCTCAATAAAAGCGATATCGCCTAATTGTAGAATTTATTGTGTAGAGGACTGTTTAGCTCCGAAACCGTGACACGCAAAATGGGCCCTGACGAGATATTGCAATGTGCAGTGTATCGTCAGAGTGCATCATGCAGGACATGACCATTCATCAAAACAGAGTAAAGGTTAGTTTTTGAACATAAATGATTTTTGGGTAACTGAAAAATATCAAATAAACATTTATGATAGATAGGAAAGTCCTAGACAAACGAACACGAATTGGCAGATGAATCATCTCCCCGGAAATGTCTTGCACTTTCGTATTTTGGCAAGGCATATCCATAGGGAAAAATGACTTGGACAAATATGTTTATAGCAAGCGACTGGTCACGGTCTTGTATAATTATATGTAAGGCTATAGCTATGCTCGCCTTCATCGTGTACCCTAACCCTTTGAGGACTGGATGCCTCTATGTACAAACAGTGATGACCCAGATGAAGTGCCGCGTAAGTAGACAGTTCATCAGGTCCTACACGCAGGTCGACTGGATGTATTGCGTAAAATATGAACTGCCAATGCTGCATTTTGGTTTACCCGCATCTCATTAGATAGTATTTGCATGGTTAATTTTGTTTAAGACCTACCTACCTACCTATCTACATACCTACCTACCCACCTAACTACTTACCTACCTACCTACCTTGTGTTAATGTTCACCATTCATTAATTCACTTTCTGTCGTTCTCCATATATAGGCCTTGAGCTGGCTATAGACCCCCCTCACCCCCAGGAGGAATTTTGTACACTATGATTTTCTAAAACTACATTATATAAGACACAAAATAAAAGATGTTAGCCCTCTGAGAGTGGCAGCGTTAACGTGAAACATCACGTTATATACGTTACCCCCCAAAATAGCATTAAACGTCACTGATAATGTCTCAACCATGACATGTTCATACATATTTGCATGCTGACACATGTTTATTTATTCTTATAACACAGTTACATATCTTTAGTATTAATTTTATAAATGTATTGAGTTATTACCGTTGTATACGTTACTAAATGTTTCTTGTGTTATTTCCGAGTATAAGTATGGTATTTATTGACTGTATGTGTATGACATCTGTCACAGAATATAGTAAATCTATAAGGCTGCTACTTAGATGATTTAAAGGTCTTTATTATGGTCGCGTACACTATTTTTCAGGCCCATGTTATGTTTGTTACCTTCAAAATAGCATTAAACATTCAAGTCTCTAACAAGCCCTGTTAATACTTATTTGCACGCTGGCACAGGTTTATGTACTTCTTTTAACAAGGTATACCTATTATAAGTATTCATTTTAAAATGCCCTGAGTTTTAACTGTTGTGTGTTTTACCAAATGATACATAAGTTATTCTGAGTATCTTTATAGCAGTTGTTGACTATACATGTATAACGTCTGTCAGAGAATTTAGAAAATTTACATGGCTGAAATAAATTGAAGTTCCTTATTAATGTATGGTGACTAAAACTAATATCATAATGTGATCTATCAATCTTCGCTGTTTGCTCACATAAACAGTAAATACCATGCATTCAAATTGGAAGTTCTGAAAGACAGTCACTGTGAAACAGCTCAGTTCTGGGCAAGGTATATGGATATAATTCAGATGGTGTTGACACTGATTAGGGCTACAAGGAAAACAACTTTGAATCGCATGTCAGCTCTATCTGTATCCCTTGTTCCCAATGTTCATTGCAAACGATCACAACAACTACGCACATTATGTACCTGTGCAACTGATTACACTCATAAATTTGTCTGATACTCATCGCAGATGCAAAGAACTTCTCAAACAAAATGGGTTTGGTGTGTCATATCCATTGTTTTTTTGCTTGAGAAATTCTTTTGACATAACTAGAAGGAAAACAATAAGGAGGTATTATAGGCTTCAGCAGCTAGAACTATGCTTCTTACTACACATAGAATGGTGTATTCCTCATCACAGCAGAGCTCAATATATTGAAACAACTCTTCAATGCACTGAAATGAAATATTCAATATGCTCAGATGCAAAGTAGAACGAGTACTAGAGGCAGTTTCAGGCCTAACCAATCCTTTTAGTTCTAGTTTTTAAGACAATGAACTGTACTTTTTGTCTTTCAGTGTTCCTGCTAAGCCTAGCATAAGTAAGGATCTTATTGAGGCTGATGACATTGGCAGGACGGCTGTTGCAGACAAATGGCATGGTTTCTTCTAAAATTTATGATAAACGGGATGATTTTAATTTTGAAATAGTAAATTTCCCATTTCTTGATGGAGATGTTCCTCGCTCTCTTTCCTATGGTGTATATATTTCTCAGCTTATTCGTTTTGCTAGAGTGTGCTCTAATGTTGATGACTTCAACAAAAGAAACTTATTTTTAACTGCTTTATTATTAAAACAAGGTTATAGATATCATAAAATTCGAAAAGCATTTTCTAAATTCTACTACGGACACTCAGAGTTAATTGTTATATACAACATTGGGTTAAAAACTCTTCTGCAACAAGACATATCAGAACCTATATTTTACGGTGATTTAGTCTATAAATTCAAACGAATTGTTGGAAAACCTAATTTTAGTGATCAATTCAAAAAGATAGTAAAACGTTATATAAGGGTTGGATATAATTTAGATATGATGCGACAGTCTGCATGCCTAGTTTTAAACCCAATCACGGTTTATAGCTATGGTTTCCTCTTTAATTGCACGACGGTGGGTCAGGCCTCAGACTCTATGACGGCTCTGACGTAAAGCTTAAATCGGTGGGTTGGTGCCTAATGCTTATCTGTAGCTGGACCCACCGTGGCTCAACTTGAGGTTTTCTTTAGCTCTGACTATCTGTGAGTCATGAGCCCTTTTCTTTGTTTCATCATGGAGTGTTAATTTTGATTAGAGTGTTTACCATGATGATACTTTGCATTAGTTAGATGGTCTCCATGCGAGCTGAACAATTCTTGTACTTCAACTTTTTGACTTTTTGTTTATTGTTACTCCCATTGTGGGAGTCTGTTATTGTTCTATGTTTTGTTGTACGTTACTTTATGTCCATTCTAGTATTGCAATCATCTTGATGGGGAAGAGAGAGCTGATTGCTTTGCTTAATTTGTCTTCCTGGTGTCTCGTGATGGTTGAGCGGCTCTTCCTCGCGGTGCCACGGGGTTGTCTGCAGTTTGTGATTGTGGTATTTCCTGATCATACTCACTTACTATTTTTTATTGACTCACTTTGAGTTAAGAATTATGTCTTTCACAACTAGGCTAATAAAGTTTTGAGGCTTGCGAGGTCAAGCAAGAAGAAATTGTCCAATTTACAAAACGTAATCAGCCAGATGAGAGCTTAAAGGAGAGTCTTATGTCAGCATGACCTTCTTTCTATTGGACATAATGCTGACCTTGAGTTGACACTGTCGTTCCTTCTGGGACCTGTACCATGGTCACTGTCAACTCCTGATAGAATTTCCACCAAACATGACAAGTCAAACTTCCCCATGGCTTGCAATCACACATTGAGCCAACATTTGATTGGCAATGTGGTGCTGCACATACATGCATTTTGATGGTAATGCCGTAACTACAGAGCATAATAGCTTTTCCTGTTCTCAAGGATCTGATTGCACCAGTATTCAACCAGGCACTAAAGACAGGGCATGTAGGTTTTGTCACTGATACATATATACAATGTATAAGCAGCAGTCTATAAAGTCTTACAAACATTTTCGCAGAGGATAACCTGGGTGGTTTGTTCAACAATGGTGTATGCAACAAAAGGTGCACCTTCTGAATGTCAACACCATTGGCCAGAATATGGGGGAGGAGATCTACAGCAATACACTGTTTAACAGATTGTGACACTACCAATGAGCCAATGTATTAGTATCATGGAAAGGTTGCTCCTATCAAACTGATAGAGAACCCCTCCCCCACTAGTTCATCATCATTCTAAGCAGGGTAGGAAAACAAACAAAGAATTGCTCTAGGCACTCATCAGTGACATGAAGCCATAACATGTGATGTTTAAGTAAATGTGAATAAGCTGCAGTACGACACGTTTCTGAAAAAAGTAGCAAAGCCAAACACATATACTGACTATTTCAAATGGCATGACCATGACCTAACCTCCACCCTGCTTTTCTGTCCTTGAGATGTACATACAAACATTGAACTATCAAGACTTTCCCATGAAAACAAGTGAGGCTTTCCAAATATGGACAAAATGTGTGGAAAATAAATAGGAAGGAAATCGAGAACCTCTGGGTGAAAGAGAATTTGATTGTACCCTAATAAGAGTGTCACAGAATTATATATTTTACATTTTGTGTGATATGGGGTTACCATTTTCAAAACTCAACAACTCAAACCTTATAAAAGATAGAAACATAATATTTGACGTTTCCATTCTTTAATGCAAAATGAATTAGTAAGCACATTCACATTAAAAATAGATCAAACTTTATTAGTTTCATAAATCATTTATATAGGAATGATAAAATAAATGTAACATACGTAATACTTTTGGGTGCATATTTGTATTCTAAGGGTCATATCTTTGATGCAAAAATAGCTTACTTGGATGATATAGCCAAATTGAATTAGGAAATCTTACCTTATGGTTTGCACTTTTCAGAAGTCATGTCATTTACTAAAATTATCAAAGATGTTGATGAGTAATATATGTAATTTGCTGTTACAAGGTAATGGTACCATTACCAGCGTGCTAGCATATTGCAAAATCCTTGCAAGATGAATCGGATAGAGGATTAATAAGCTGTATTGGAAAATTCTTTAAACCCTTGTATAATATACGAAGGGTAGCTAGCTTGGCAAAAAACAACTCTATAACTTCTACCTGATGGGTTTTCTTTGATCTTTTAAGTTGTTACTCGCACATTGCAGTGCATGTTACAAACTTTCCATGAGTATTATGTTAACCATATTTGATGTCTCTATAAAAGAAAAGAGGGTTTATGGTAGTTTAAGATTTGAGTTACTTCCTCAGCAAATTAGCCAGAGTAAAAAGAAGTACATGGACCTGTTCCAGCATGCAAATAAGTACAAGCAGGTTGTGTTGGAGACCATATATTGAACGTTCAATGGTATTCACAGAGTAACGTATGTAACCTGGGCTGTAAAATAGTGTAAGCTACCATAATAAGGAACTTAAATCCGTTTGAATAGCAGCCTTATGGATTTACTATATTGACGGACAAATATAATACATGTATAGTCAATAACTGCCATACTGATACTTGGAAATAACATATGAAACACTAAGTAACATATACACCGACAAAAACTCAAGACATTTATAAAATAAATGTTAAAATTATGTATATGTGCTATAAGAAGTTCTTAAACCTGTGCCAGACTTAAAGAAAGTGTGAATATGTCATATTGGAGACATTATCAGGAAAATTTAATGTTATTTTGCGGGTGACGTACGTAACATGATGTTAGTGCTAACGTTGCCACTCTCAGAGGGCTAATATATTCCATTTTGTGGCTTATATAATGTATTATTTGGAAATCATAGTGTACAAAATTCCCCCTGGGGGAGGCGGGGTCTATAGCATGCGCAAGGCCTAGAGAATAACATTTAACATTTTTGTGTCATATGGGGCTACCATGTTCAACATCTAATAACTCAAAAAGTATATGCGTTAAAAACGTAATGCTTGCAGTTTTGAAAAGGTAAATAACAATTCTTTAATATAATACCAAATTAATGAACAAAAATTGGTTTCAATAAAATTTAAGACAAACTATATTAGATTCATTTATCATTTAAAAGGGGGTTTAATGAAAAAGTGTAACATACACTGCATCGGGAGTGACTATATTTGTTTTCAAATGTCAATATCTGTGGCCAAGTAATAGCTTACTTAGAAAATAAAACCAATTTGGAAATCTTACGTTATCTTTTGCACTTTTCTGAAGTCTTAAAAAGAATGTTCATTATGAAATTTTTTGTGGGGTAACGTATGTAACAGGTTGTTACAGCTTAACGTAGACTAGCAACTAGCCTGATATCATATTATTTTCAATAAATGATAATTTTATTTTGAATTAAGAATATCTTTACTCTCCTTCTTTCGTCTATGATAGCAATATTTGTGATTAAGTGAAGATATCAGATGTAAAAGAGAAGAGATGAGACCAGCTATATGAGATAAAATAATACTGTATGAAAAGTAAAGTAAAATTGACAAAAACATCAGGGTCTAGGAGCTAGACTACTTAACGTAGACTAGCCACTAGCCTGATATCATATTCTTTTCAATAAATGATAATTTTATTTTAATTTAAGAATATCTTTTTTTTAAAGTAAAATTGACAAAAACATCAAGGTCTAGGAGCTAGACTAAGTTTAACGCTGCCATTGTCAGAGGGAGGGCTAACATGTTGCAAAACCCTTGCAAGAGATTGGGCTTCAAGAAAAATATGGTCTACAAAATTCCCTCTGGGGGATGGTAAACCATATTCAGCCAGTGGCCTAATACATGTATGTATTTATTATATGTCACAATAACGATGAGCTGTACATGCTTAAGTTGTGAATAAACTACTTACTTACCAATGTCACCATACATATCGAAAAGTAAATGGTTGGGCTCACAGTGTTTCTAGTTCTTTTTGGAGAACTGTGATACGCCCTATAAGAATTTTAGAAAACTTTAAATAAATATCCGATTACAATGTATTAAAGTATTTTGCCCAAGCGTATATACTTATTTCTGGTAGCAAAATTGTAAAATATAAATATCAGAAATATACTGAAACAATAAAGTTATGTACGCTTGACGTTTATGTCTGCCAGTTCAAAATGTATGAACGCATTTCATTCAAATTTTCACATTACCAACTCTGATCATTTAGAAACGTTTTGCATTTAAGAGGCATTCATTTGATAATCAGTAGGGCCGCTGACAAAGCAGCGAACACGTGTACCCTTAAAATCAAAAGTCACACCATCATTAGCTAGTGTGTCCGTCATAATCCAGAACCGTTCAAGCACATTTCAACATCACTGTGCAAACTCTCTAGTAAGATGTTATGCGTGCTAGTAGTATGTATTGCTTTCACTACCACAGCCATTAATCTGTAACATACTCTGACGTCACTATACATCGATCACGAGCGTGCGTGAAAACACTCAGAAAATTCATTTTTGGTCCAGCATTTTGATAATCAACAAAATCGAACAAATTTGTTTTTTGTCATAACAAGCATTTCAACATTAATTAAGACTTATCAGCATCAAAACAATTGATAATGGAAATTCTCTGATGATTTTGCAGTAAGAGGTGGGGTATAAAACACAAATTTAGTAAACCTTTGATGACCAACATCAGCCATAGTTTTTGTTTTTCTCTTTTGTGTAATTGTTGTCATAAACAAAGACAACAAATTAAAACAAAAAAACGGTCTCAAAATGATGTTAGGTAAAGGAGATTTTGAAGTTCGTGAATTGTTATTTGTTTAATTTAAAGGGAGGTAATTTCAGTTAATTTCGTAAATTAAAATTTTGAACTGCGATTTTGCTTGTTCAGAAAGCTGACTTTTTAGATGTTTTTTCATCGTCGGACGTTTCTGGTTGCCTTTTAACGTTAAATGTGTCACGTTTTGTTGATTAACTTCCTGATGATAATGGAAAAAGCTGTGTGCACATTAGGTTCAATAACCCTTCTAGATTAGAAGATAAAAATCAATAATTACCATTTTTGTGCGCCCGACGCTCGATAAACATTTTGGTTTTCTTTTTGTTGCGACATCTTAACTGGATCGAAATATATAGTACCATGAAAATCGGACGTTCTTTTTTGTTTGAGTATACATACATTTGGGTCAAAAATCGTTCATAAATTGTAGTCAGATAACTTTAGTCCATGTACATGAGTATTTGCGAAAGGAAACATTTTATTCTACACAAACAATAATAAAGGTTATCACCTGACCTGCCGGGGAGCGCAGTGGCTCAGTGGTAGAGTGCTTTACTCGTGACTGAAAGGCCACGGGTTCGAGCCTCACCGGCGTCACTGCGTTGTGTCCTTGAGCAAGACACATTAATCCTAGCTTAGTACTAGTTCAACCCAGGAAGACCGGTCCCTACATAACGTAAAGATTGTTGATGGGATGTAAAGAATCAAATCAAACAAACAAACAAAACCTGACCTGCAGTCCATTATCAGACAGACAGGACATATTAACCAGTCCATTGGGCTTATATAGACAAAAAGTGACACAATGTCTGATCTGGATCCAAACTGTTTGACACTGGTGGTATTTCTGAATAGGGAGTCTTACTGCTAGAGCGTATTTCTAAATGTATGGTATAACAGTAGCCATAAGTTTTGTGGGAGAGCAGTGGCTCAGTGGTAGAGTGCTTGACTCGAGACCAAGGGGCCGCGAGTTCGAGCCTCACCGGTGTCACTGCGTTGTGGTCATTGAGCAAGACACATTTATCCTAGCTAAGTACTGGTTCAACCCAGGAAGACCCATCCCTGTTTAACTGAAAGATTGTTGATGGGACGTAAAGAATCAAATCAAACAAAACTTGTATCCTTGGATCCATCAGGCTTTCAATTGCGAACCAAATAGATGCCATCCATTGAAAAAGAACCAATATCACACTGGTAAATGTATACGTCGATTGGCTGGTATTTACGCGTATTGCCGGTTAGATTGGTTCCCCTCGTTGATAAAGCTCTACTTCCGTTACGCATATAACGACTGGTAACGCCTATTGAATTACAAGTAGAGAATCCTACTCATGCGATTGCGCATGCTCCAGAAAAGATTTTTCAACACAAGCTGCAGTATTTTTTCAGTTGCTATAATTTGATAATTAAGTAAAAGAAAAAAATATATATAAACTCCCAGAACAAAATATACTTAATAAAACGGCTTGTTTAAAAAATGCACTTTATGTCAAGGGTATTTTCCAATACCACGTCACTCATGACGTTAGTGTCTATGCTATACGTAGGCGCAATGGGGGCTAGTAGTTACCTGTCTTAATATGCTGACAAGCTATTTAAGGGAGAGAACAAGTCTAATTGCCGGTACTTCATAGGCCGGAAGTGGTATATATTGGTGTTAATACTATATAAATAACATGCCAAATGCCTAAAGGACTATAGAATTAGATCATTTTTGAGTATACGGCAAGCACATGGCGATTTACGTAAGCATTTAGGAATAGATTCGAGTACCGATCTGGATGATCGGTACTCGAATCTATTCCTAAATGCTTACATAAATCGCCATGAACATACTGAACATTTAAAAATGATCTACTTCTATAGTCCTTTAGGCATTTGGCATGTTTTTCTATATAGTATTAACACCAATATATACCACTCCCGGTCTATGAAGTACCGGCAAAACGCGTATATACCAGCAAATCGACGTATACATTTACCAGTGTGAATATACGGCGTGTACTGCATCAGCCGTCGTCAATATCAGCGCTTCCTGAACATCCATTTATGGGGATGTCTCAGTGGCGCAGTTGGTAGCGTTGACGTCTGGTGTAGTGCTAGGAGGAGTTGACATGGTCGTGGATTCGAATCTCGCTAGATGCAAAATATTTACAGCATCTATCGGCTCAGTTGAATCATTATATCCGTCTGTATTTATTTACTGTAGGAACCATTTTGAATCTGCATCAGTTTCTGATCCTGTGTAGCTTGAAAGCAATGATGTTTGTGAAATTATGTTTCCGCACTTCTGCTATTTATCTAATTTCACTTGTATCCTTGTAACTATCAGTTTTTCATTTGCGAACCAAATAGATGCCATCCATTGAAAAGGAACCAATACGAGGGTTAGTCAAAAATAACTGATCCCTACCTTATAACATTTACTTCAATTAAAATGGACACATATTTAAATGATATTTCATCGCAGTTATATTTCATCTATTCAATAACCTAATTTATATCTGTTTGTAGGCTTTATATACTGGTTGCTAGGCAATCGAACATGACCTGTCGAACGGGTGCGTTCACGCTGTAATACATCAATATCTAAGCGTTGCCATGGAAACGATAATGTCAATGTTATGCTGAGTTCATTGTCGTTTGATACCTATTACATGTACCTACTCAGTGCCACAGAAAAGACAACAACTGACCTCAAATTATAGATGCTAAGGTAGTTTGATTTCAGAATTTAGCTAATTTTTACGCGCCTCAAGTCCTATAATTTACCCCACCCACATTCATATTAGCACAATTTAAATAGAAAACATAAAATAATTGCCTAATAATGCCTATGCAGTACTGCATACAAAAACAAATCCACAGAAACATTAAATTCCTTGTTTGGAATGAATGATTCTGTTCCATGGCAACACAATCCTCGTGTATTTGAAAATTAGTGAAATTTTGACTTATTTTGTTGCTAGGCAACGCATGCAATCAGAGTTCACCTAAACATTTACGAACCAAGTATAATGAAGAGACAATATGACATATTTTATTCAAATTAATGTCAAATATGTCTTTCTCAAAAACTATCAAGCCCACAAGCCTTTTTAAGACATACTGTATATTCCTGGTGGCAAAGATCATGAACGCATCGCTCTGAATGACGATCTTTAGTTGCCTAGCAACCATAACAGAGGCTTCACTGGGGTACTTTTTGGGGGTCAAAGCGTCTATGACATGTTATACTTATAAAAGATAATCACATTTCTTGTCTACAATGTGAGGCTAAAATATAATGAGGTAGGGCTCAGTTATTTTTGACCAACCCTCGTATACGACGTGTACTGCATCAGTCGTCGTCAATAGCAGCGCTTCATGAACATCCTTTTATGGGGATGTCTCTGTGGTGCAGTTGGTTTCGTCGATATCTGGTGTAGTGTAGGCGGAGTTGTCATGGTCGTGGGTTCGAATCTCGCTAGAGGCAAAATATTTACAGCATCTATCGGCTCAGTTGATTCATTATATATAAGCTTGTGGCTATTTTTAATCAACCGACAATGAAGTTAATCACCCCAACCGGGCATGAAACTCATCATGCTCCCAAATGCCAAAATGCAAAATATATAAATATTAGCTTGTGGCTTATATAATGAGATTTTTTATAGGAGGTTTTTTGACAGCTCATGGTCAAGTGATAGCACTGTACTTAAGCTTGTGGTTTATATAATATAATTATAATATATATATATATATATATATATATATATATATATATATATATATATATATATATATATATATATATATATATATATATATATATATATATATATATATATATATATATATATAGAAATAAAAACTATCCTTGTGTCGGTATAGATATGAAAATAAAAGAATGAAGAAACAGCTTTTTTAACACATTTTTTATCATGTGGGGCTTTCACTAATAGAACATTAGATCTTCAGAAGGAATGAATCGCCATGTTGTTTTGAAGTTATTGAATTTAAATACTTTAACGTCACAGCGTGGCGGGAAACATTAACAAAGTATTTGACATTAACAAAGTATTTGACGTTGCGGCAAAACGTTAAATACTGTTTAACGTACATGTATTATTCGTTGATGCATTTCAAAAGATGCAAACAGTGTGCAGTTGTTAATTTTATGTAGAAACTGCAACTGAAAATAATATTTTCAAATATTCTAATATGTAAAGGTTGCCACCCAAAATCTTCCTATCGCACAAAAAAAAAAAAACAACAAATTCAGTCAAAATTTGCTTGTCATCACTTAGTAGTTTCGAGGCAGTAAAATTCCCAGTTATGATCACCTCAACCGGGCATGAAATTCATCATGCTCCCAAATGTTGTCATTTTAACACCTATGAACATGAAGAATACACCATTAAAGTTATTAAAGCATAGCATGTCTTTATATATTTAACATTTTAAAGCAACCGAGAACGAATTTAATCATGATTATAAATGCTAAAATGCCAACACGTGTTGGCGTGTAAACACTTATGAGCATGAAAAATACACCATCTAAGAGTCAAAAGCATAGCATGTCTTTATATATTAACATTTTGAATCAACCGAGAATGAAGTTAATTACTGCAACCGGGCATGAAACTCATCATGCTCCTAAATGCCAAAATGCAAAATGTTTATATATATATTAGCTTGTGGCTTATATAATGAGATTTTTATAGGATGTTTTTGACAGCCCGTGGTCAAGTGATAGCACTTTACTAAACATGAATATATTTGAAATTAAGTAACGCATACAACAGTAAAATAAAAGATGTAGATTGTTCTGTTGCATATTGGCTAGTAGCTGCATTTATTAAAGTGCTTTCAATTCAATTAGCATATGCATGAATTAAAAATAGATTTAACTTTGTATTTGCACAATAGGACTTGAGACTATGATATGGTAACAGATTTAACAAGGCTGTAATACAGTGAAGTTCCAGCTGCAAGTGCCTAACATAAGCCAGTTTGCATTTTATATTCTTATATACATTTAATTAAGCTTTAGAAAATTAAAGTGAACAAAATAACCTCTTGATGGACTGAGGGGTTCTATTAATAGATATTTTGGATATTATGTATGTTACTTTTTGCATTATGCTTTGAAGATAAGCATGCTACTCTAGTAAAATCTATTGCTGGTCATCACATTCATAACATGTCAGCTAAATATGGTTGTTTTTTAAGCTGCATGACTTTATTCCATGCTTTTTAGGCAATAATTGTGTTTGTTATTATTGTAAATTTTTGAAGGGGTAGCTATTTTCAAATGCCTACAAAAGATATTCTATAAAAGATAGGGAGCTAGTCTTTGCAGCTTTTGATAGGCCAGTTATTTGTCTAAGTTGCAGCACCAAAGACTAGACCCAATAAACAGTCATAAGCATTAAAGAAGAAACGACAGACATAATAATTTATCAAAAAGTTATGGAAAATATAATGTAATTAACATAGTGGATAGCATCATTTTGTTTTAAATAATTATGTTATGTTGCGTTTTCGTTGGGCTATATAGAAATACTAAAATTGTATTCATTTGAATAGTCTTTAATACATTTTTTGACTTTTGCAAATTCTGTGTCATTTGAACGATTTTTGATGGTTAACATACATAACAGGATGTTACAGGCTTATGAAGCACTTGTCAGAGGGCTAACATGTTTCAAAAAACTCAAAAGACATTGAGCTATATGGAAATCATAGTCTTCAAAATTCCCCCACGGGGGAGCAAAACCATATCTATTCCATGGCCTACAATGATTAACGAGTAAAATGTAACCAGCTTCTAAAAATAGGCGCGTTGTTTTGTTCCCGCCTACCGAAAAGTGACTCAAGTTTTTAACCAGCGACACTTTTGAACGGTTTTGATTATTCTGCCTATAGCTATCAAAACAATTTGAATATACATGTGCGGATCCAGAGGGGGGTTAGGGGGTCCAGACCCCCTGGAAAATCATAAGTTGTATGGGTTTCTATAGAAATTAGCATTTGGACCCCCTGGAAAAAGTTGGACCCCCCCCCCCCTGGAAAATGTTTGACTCTCTCTGGATCGTTGGAAAAAGTATAGTAATTTTCTCTGCAATAAAACCATTGGACCCCCTCTGTAAACAGTGAAATAAGTTGAGGACAAAGGAAAAAAACGTTATCTAGACGGTTTTCTTGCCATCGGGACTGGAACTCACCCCCCCCCCCCCCCCAAAAAAAAAAAAAAAAAAAAAAATCTTGGATCCACACATGATCTAGATCAAACAGTCCCGATCTGGACCTACCTATCAGATGCCCTAGTGAAGTTCTTTAACTATACCCGACAAAAAAAGAAACGCACCCCTTAAAACTTTTCAACTCTCAGGAAGATCACAAGTGATAGGCCGATTTAGTTTATATCAGTACAAAGGTATGTCAGGTACTGCTGCGTCACACGTTTTTGCAATCAGGCGTCGGAATTGTATTTAAGAAAATTGGTCATGAACCAAGTGGGGGTCAAATTGTAAAGTCACAGGATATAAGCGTTTTTATGATGCTCTCTTGCTGGATAAGTTCAGCAATTGGATTCATCTCAGTAGACCAAATTGTACCCAGACACTTATGCCTTGCAATTTATATCTTCATATTCATCATTCGCGATAATTGAACACTAGGTAGCCCATGCTTTGTGACTACCCTTTGGATAACGATTCCACACTGGAGATAAACCTTACAAACCTTTAAAGATTTCAACATTGTTTTAATCAATTTTAATGATCCTAACTGATGAAAATGGAATTTAGAATAACAAACAAGACATCAATAAACACATTGTTTGTCTCACATAACGACAACATATCGTGTTCATACTTTGCTAATGTAAAACATACTCGGAATTTCATGTAGACAGTAGCGTTGAATTAACGCTTTCAAAACTCCTTTACCCTTCACCTTGGTGTATTATGTGCCAACACAGGGAAAGTACAGACTCATCTACGTCACATTCAAGTTTTAGTAAAATTTGATCAGAAATGAATATTTCATGACAATTGACATTTTCGTATTAAAAGGAGATCTTAATGGGAAAATCGTAGTGGTGCGTTTTTTTTTTTGTCGCGTATATATCTAGAATTGAAAGCGCGTATTGAATGTAGATGAGACAAAATATGCAGTTTACTATTATGCTATGAGTGGAAATAGATAATAAGTTTTAAATATACTATTGTCATAAAGTTAATTATATTTTTATGCGACCCCAATTTTCGAAGTCTGGCAAAATATTTTCTTTTTTGTTTTTTACTGGACATGAACATAGGTATTTTGACTACCAAAAGTCGGCAGGTATAGTTTGTTTGATGCACTACTGACTACGAACGAGAAGTTCATGGTACAGTACTGTGCATGCGGTGACAAACAAGCATGAAATTCCGTATCTTCTAAGTCATTGCCAAGCCTTAAAAGACTTGCTCTGTATCAATATGCCACGAATAAAGAAGACTGAAGGTGAAAAATGACGAATTATTGGTATGAGGAACTGTGGTATAAAGCAAGCTGACATTGCTAGGACTTTAAATGTGTCACAGAGTGTCGTGAGCAGACTCTTGAAGAAGCGTAGAGAGACTGGTAGTGTTAAGGACAGGAAACGTTCCAGACGTCCAAAGGCTACAACTCCAAGGCAAGACAGGCTTCTTTTCCGCATGAGCCGACAAAATCGTTTTTATTCAAGCGAAACCTTGGGGACCTATCTGCGCGATAACCATCGTATAAGAGTGTCCAGGCAGCTTGTTAACAGTCCTTTACTTCAAGCCAGACTACGATCTAGACGGCCGGCGAAACGCCACAGACTAACCAAGCGCCACAAACGTGAGAGACTTGTTTGGGCCAGGCAGCGTCAGGCATGGCGACTACGCAACTGGAGAACAGTTCTGTGGACTGAGGAGAATGGTTTCTGTCTGTATCATACGGATGGTTGGGCCCGTGTTCGACCCCTTCCTGGCACACGCTACATTGATCCCTGTGTGCAAGGAACAGTTGCTGGAGGACGTGGTAGTGTAATGGTGTGGGGTGCATTTTCCTACGACCACCTGCTGCAGCTAACGGTGGTAAATGGGACTTTGATATCACAAAGGTGTCGGGACGAGATTCTTGAACCTGTTGTTAGGCCTTTCTTGAACTCGCCAGAGGGCCAAAACATGATTCTTCAAGACGATAATGCCAGGCCTCACCGTGCTCGCATCATCGACGATAACAAAAACCAGCATAACATCGCGAGTCTTCCTTGGCCGAGCTTTTCTCCCGACTTAAACACCCCATCTAACACTTGTGGGACGAGCTTGGTCGACGTGTTCGAGCCCGGGAACCAGCGGTATCCAACCTTCGATAACTACTGGAGGAATGGGACAGTATTCCACGTGTAAGGTGCATGAAATTAGTGACTTCCTTGATCAAACGGTGCCAAGTTGTAATTCGGCAGAGGTGAGGCTATACCAAATATTAGCCGGAAGTAGTGGGGTATTGTGGGCAATTTCGTGACTTTTTTCAAATGATCTCGAAAGTGTTTGCTAAAAAGACCATCTTTTGAAAAATCGTACCTGTCGTGACCTTATTGCTGAAGTATTGCTGAATCTTGGCCTCCATGATTTTTTCGTCGATCTTCATGAAATTTATGGACATTTTTGTGAGGTGTTTTAAGCCCATGAAACATTCACAGATTCGATTTGTTTTTTCTTCATTAAATACATGGTTTCAACACTTTTTGTTTATCACAATAAAAATTGTCTTATATTTCCATCTTTTTTCCTTCTTAGCCTGTTTTAAATCTAAGTGGTCTTATCAAATGGAAGATGCTTAACTTTATGGCAATAGTATAGCTATACCATGGGCGTGGAGATAATCCACGAGCTTTAGCGGGTGGATTATCTTACGTACAGGTGGACAAACATGGTATAACTATTTTTTACGACCTACATCAGTGTAGACCTTGCAAATCACGGGGTATTTCGTGCTAAAGTTGGTAAGGGCGGTATAAACTTTTAAGACTTGAAAGTACCGCTAGTCTTTTGAAAGTACCGCTTTGATCTCACAATGACGGCCTTTGCACTCTTCTTTAGTGAGTTTCAACTTGGACCCAGTATACCTTATATTGGGTCCAAGGTATCAAGGAGAATAGGGCTTGATATTTCATATGAATCATCTTCACATGAAGAACCGTCTTTCATTTGATTTCAAAGAGGGCAACGAAATTTAAATTTTGAAGGTCCGAACGATTTTATCTGTTACATGATAAGTCAATATGGAATATACAAGATGTAAGTTTTATTTAGGATGTCTTTGTTTACGTGATATTTGACACCCAAATCTAGCTGACACGTTAGATATGTACATACATGTCTACAGGCGTTCCTTTCTTTTTTATAACGATAGCCTCAGCAAATGGGATTTGAGAGCAAGATTTTTCTCTGGGTCTAGCTTGTATCTCGGCAGAGATACCGTTATATTGAACACATCTAATTGACCTTAATGCAAAAGACCTTTATCCTGCGCCGATTATTGTCACTAATTATGCTAGTTGATTATTGCTTGTTCGTAGCGACTTTTCAAACACTGAAAAGAATATCTCAGAGAGAAATATGCCGTTTTGTAAATTTGAATATTGAAGGCCTACATATGTTTAAATACAATAAATTATAAGCTGGTAAATTTTAGTTTGCAAGCACAGATACATCGAGTACAAATGTA
The DNA here is from genome assembly GCA_964019695.1 of Loripinus fragilis. Lineage (NCBI taxonomy): Eukaryota > Metazoa > Mollusca > Bivalvia > Lucinida > Lucinidae > Loripinus > Loripinus fragilis. The sequence goes on from OZ026531.1 coordinate 24,649,523, forward strand.
GCTAAAATAAGTGTCTCAATGGGGTTTGTCTGAAATTAATATTCCAGAAAAAGTTTGCCTTAAAAGGCTGATAATCATTAAATCTAAGGGCGAAAATCCGTAATTGGTAAAGTTTTACAAAACGTCGCTAAAATTTGCCTTCCAATTCGAAATCTGTACAAATTAGGTAAAAAAATCGCTAATCAGTAAGCCACATTGATCACAATAAGCTTTACGTCAAAATCAGAGGTTTTTTATTATCAAGTTATGCGGAGATTTGGTTTAAATTGAGACAAGGTCACATGAAAGCCGAGCAAACAAATAGCATAATATTTCAATTTAATCATATTCAATCTTTATTATCTGTCTATTTACTTTTCCCCCTCAAAACCCCAGTGGTATTTTCTAAGGCGTTACTTATTAATGCATAAGTAACTAATATTAGTTCATTTATGAAACAGTGGTTACTTAGCCTATAATTGTAATTGGTTTTGAAATGGACTATTCTGAAGAGGGGTGTGATCAAAGTTATTGTTCAATGAATAACGTTTTGATTAAATTTTTCGTTTTTCCAAGGGTAAAGTAAAAACAAATGTAGACTTCTCTTATTAAAAGAGTATTTAAAACGTCTAAAATCGGGTGTCTTTTCAGTGTAAATGTCAGATGTTCAACGTCTGTTCTACCCACGGGCTGTACCTTTTTTTCACACTCGCCAGCTGGTCTAATGGTCTAACTTAGAATAACTAAGTTTGAATTGTAATTAATATTTCCACCAAGAAAATATTTCCAATTATGTGTTATCAGCGGTTTTCCGGGGCGAACTTATTGATAAATTCATTACTATAGATACGAAATTCTTAAATAAGTATTTTAAATAAGTATTCTGTAAATCATTGTGACGTCATTCATTCTATAATTAGCCGTGTGCGTGGTTAAATTTCTTTCGTGCCAGGATAAAACAGAAACGAACTTTTCATTTTATTAGAAAATAGGAGCAAGAAAATGTTAAACAAACAAACAGAACGGACAACGGGCATACAAGCAGAAAATATGAATAAGCAAAGAAAATAACCTTAGAAAAATTAATGGCAAAACGCGGAAAATAGGTCATTCGATTGGTTTGACCCGATGTCATCGAAACGCGGATCATGTTAGTAGATTTTTCCTATCACCCGCAAATTCATGACTGGGTTTGGATTTCTTTCTATTTGAAGGAGGAAAATGCATGGGATATCATTTTGGAACTCACAATAGTAGACTTTCCTTAGACTTTTTCTTTTTTAAATACTGTTTATCAAGGGACATAATGCAGTCTAATTTTTCTTTCCCCGTGGACAAGTATTGGTTTTCATAAAAGACTGAAGATAACGAGTATTCACAAAAGCTTGCTTCCCCATCACCGTCTGATTGAATAGTTTATTAGCGAAACGTCAAGCATTTAATGACTCATTTCAAAGTCGCTTTAATGTATATCTCATTGCGAAAAAAAACTTCATTATTTTCCTTCATCTATTATTACTCATAAGAACCCTTCAACAACGCCGTTTATAACATGTAACACATGTTATAGTTTTTCTTGTTAGATTCTGGTATTTAAACATAACTGCTAAAGGACCTCGGACAGTTTCCTATTCAATCTGCCCAAATTTTGACAGCCTGTGGCTAGCATAATGCATAACTTACAACTATAGTTTTGTGCTTAGATAAAACCCTTGCATTTAGTGCATCTAACAAAATAAAAATATTTTGAGTACATTGCATAATTATGCCAGGACTTTATGGTTTAGGGGTGGGGGTATTTTTTGCGACCAAATTTTATTTCACAGAAAGTCAAAGTTTCGTCGAGTATTCACTTAAATGCATGTTAATATAATGTTTGTGGCATAAAACTTGAGACGAAAGTGATGCGTTTGCATAAAATTCGGGTTGAGAGGATTTCATTGTTTCGTCTATAGAAGTGTGGTGCCAACTAATTTTGACTATTACCTGTAATGTTTCGAGTTCAACCAGTCGACTTGTGCACTGAGGTGTATCATATCTGTATACTGTATAAATCATAGTCTAGATAAACACAGTTTTTTAACGTAAAATCGTAATATTTTCTTACACATCAGATTTATATATAATAAATTTGGTGCTTAAAAGAACCGTCTCATTGCGACGGTTCTTTTGAGTACCCACAACATAATGTTTTGGTTGAGAAATGAGACAATTAATTTATTTTTAAGCACTCATAACTAAAGCCCTGGTATATGCCATTGCAAATTGATATTTACCTACAGGTTTTTACAAAATAAGTTTCTAATAAGTTTTTATAACATAGTGTTTTTGAGCATTTTGACAGCGTCCCCCCACCCCGTGACCAAACATGCCGTTTTTATATGATGTGTGAAATGTAAAACTACAACTGTATGCAAAAGGATTAGTTTGGTCACGGGGGGGGGGGGGGAAAGCACCTCAGTAAAACTTTTTCTATTTTCTATATGTTGAATAGCAAAAAACGGAGTTCCAACCCATATTTTTCAATTGGTACTTGTCCAATGAGAAAACGGCTTTTGTGGATAAGTCGAGGGTTGAACCTACTATTAGACTTCGAGCTAAGAAAGGTCCTGCTCCCCCCCCCCTAAGGAATTTTGCAGACATATCCTATCTTAAAGAAAATTTCAAGCCGCATCTTTTAAGAGATGTTTGCACTCTGTGCTCCGGGGCGTTAGTCTCTGACAGCCTGTTACATATGTTACTGTAACAAACTAAGGAAAAAATCAAAATGCAAGTTTGAGCTACAGAAAGAAGACATTAAACCATCTAATTATTTAAATTCCTTATGTAGTTTGCATGCTGGATGCCTAAGCTACATAAAAGCAGCATTTTCAACAAAATTACAGCCTTCAATGGTGTTATATACGTTACATAGATTAAATTTCCCTTTGAAAGTTGATATCTTGACTAACATCTTTAATTTTACAGACGATTTGTGCATTTATACAAGTATTTTTAATCTTAGTTTACTAAAATACTCATTCAACTAATAGAAAAAACAAAGTTTGCTTTTCTATCTTAAATACATTGCTTTATATGAGCTATTAAACAACCCTACCCCTAATTTTAAGTATCCAATTTTGGTATCTATTATTAAAGAAAAATATATGAAAATATTTGACGCTAGTGGATATCTTACATTTTTGGCACTATCTTGCTAATGCAATAAAGAATCATACATTTGCAAGTTTGACATCAGGATCAGAGCACTAATTTAAGTATGTAACCTATGTTACATGGCATAATGAATGAGCAAGGAAACTGTCTTGGAAGTAAGAGATGATATTTTAGAAAAAATACTATTTTTCACATGTTTACCTATTAATCTCTAGCCTCTGGTGCCTTAGTCTTAGTAATTACAGTCATTGCTGATAACAAGCCCATGGAATTGTGTTACAGATGTTATATATGATCTTTTTATCACATATTTCCTAATGCCTATAATATTAAAATATATAGACATATAGATAGCAAATAATAGTTCTCATTTAAATGACACAATTTAATAAATATTCCTATTAAATGTAATTATTCGAAAACAATCTTTATTCAAGTCACCCTCACAATGTTTATCATTGTGTCTGCTTCTATGGCAAAATAATCACCCATTTCATCACAACCAGTAGAATCATGGCATAGTATTAGGACTGCAAACTGAGTACAATTCTGTTCCTCTCCACCCCTTTGGGAATTGTGCAGACATATCCTACCTTAAAGAACAGTTCAAGCTGCATCAAATAAATTATGTTTGCACTCTATTAACTAGGGGGTTAGCCTGTAATGGTATGATACGTATGTTACCATATCAATTTAAGAATAAATGAATTGAAAGTCTGAGAAACAGAAAGAAGACAAAAAACTATCAATTTATTTGAATTATTCATGTATTTTGCATGCTGAATACCTTTGATACATAAGAAAGTCTTTTTAAGAAATATACAGATTCCTATGGTGTTATATGTGTTACATTAATTAAGATTACTTTTTAAAATTGATAATTGTGACAAACATCACTTATAAGCATTTCGTGTGATCCTCCTCTTTTGCCATCAAAAGACTTAATTTTCTTTGTATGTGTGGCCAATGCCAGCGTCAAACAAATTGACTCAGCTATTTCACCTATATGTATACAATGGAGTATGACTCTGGTATATGTCTCTTCCTGTGAAGTGGCATGAGCAATCCTACTATAGCTGCCTCTGCATCCGTGCTAGTCAAATGATAACTTTGCTCTGATTTTGCAAAAGCTATGTCTTTACCGTGTACCTCTAAGAATAATTTAAGATTTCTGACATTGGTCTTACAGAAATTTGAATAGGCTGCTTTTTTGCATAATTTGCCATGGAACCTATCCAGTCTTTTGGTGCTCAAGTCCTCAGGTATTAGATCAATAGTATTTTGCTGCCCCCAAAGAACTTTATAAGTTTTCTATGGTTACAATGTTGACTCTTGATGGTTTTGGCAGACCGTCTGAAACAATTACTGTTACACCTTGAAAGTTATCTTGTATAAGAGAAAGAATATGAAGTTGGACATTGCTATCAATTATGTTTGCAGCTGGTTGTTTTTTATGTCAGTACATTGAAGCAAGCCTTAAAATCATGTAAAACCTATGATTTCTCAGTTTTTGCAGCCATATCATTAGCTGTTGCATTCAAAAGAAGGAAAGTGGATTATGGGTAACCAGTAGTTCTATATTACGCTCTATGGAAGAATTATACAGAGTAAACAAGTTGATAAGGTGCTTCATTTCATGATCCATTGAAAACACTGAAATTGAAAATACTTGCCTCTGACTGTGAAATCAAAAAGGATGTCACGTCAATGCCCTTGCTCATTTATTATGACAAGTTATATATGTTACATCCTTTAATAAGCGCTCTTATCTTAGAAACTTAGTGAATCATTGAATTGAAAGGGTCTAATTTGCGCTCTGTTCATCCTGCATTTTTTTTGCTTTACCGGCTGTGATACATCTAGTTTGTTTATCTGAATTGAAAGAGTTACCTCGATTTCAGCACTTCAGAAGTACCAAGACTTCAAATAAGTTTTTGAATGCTTGGGGAAAGATAATAAGTGCAGAGACATTATTAGATGAAAATATGTTTGTTGAATGTATGGAAAGGCTACATTTATAAAAGTTAACCAGCTAAGATATGATTCTTTATCACAGAAATATCAAGGTACATCAGTCCAGGTACTCATTGCTTTAAATGGCATAATTTTCCTCCTTGTAAAGCTTTAGTCTTTCTCCTACTTGCAGAGTATCACTTGAAACACATACTCAAAGAGCCAACTATTATGAATTCATATCAGTTTCCGAATGTTCCAAGCCATGAATAGCAAAATTGGAAAGTTGATGATGGCTCATCAATTTTGAGTGGACTGGTGGTAAAAATTGTATAACAGTAAATGATTGAAATATTGTGTGATGATTCTACTAGTTGCAAGGAGGCGTGTGATAATAATGATTACCACAGAAGCAGACAACAACAAACATTTAAAATGAGTGTTATATTGATGAGAATTAGTTGGGACCATTTCATTTATTGTATTGTCTTGTACAAATGTAAAACTATCTTTTCTATTTGTGGCTCTATTATAAATTAGCATTATATACACATTATTACGAAATGTGTCTAAAAGGTCTTTGATAACATCTGTAACAACAGTCCATGGGCTTGATAATCAGAAATGAATATAATTTCTAGTGTTTTGGCACCAAAGACTTATATTATAAGTACACATTAAGTGCCCTGATCTTAAACTTAATGACATCTTGCAGATATATGAGCAAGACAGACTAAGAAAATGTAAAATATTCACACGCTGCAATCACTTTCAAGACTTTTACTTGAACGGTAATAACAAAAGTTGCTTCTCTGTAAAACTGGGATTAGGGCTATGTATTAGCTCCTATAATACAATATATTTAAGATAGAAAAGCAAACTTGTTTTTTTCTATTCATCAATTGAGTATATGTTTGTAAAATCTAATAAAACAGTTTGAAACCAAGTCATAGTAGTTGATTAACTAAATGACGATAGCCACAATTATAGCTTTTAAATTATAATTAGGTTCATGTAACGCACATAACACCACAGCTAGCCGTATTAATGTTAAACAGCTTCCATATGTAGTAAAGACATCCAGTATGCAGACTATAAGAATGTCAATTGATTAGATATCTTTAATGTATTCTTTCTGTAGCTCAAACATTCAAATTTCTTATTTTCAAATTGATATAGTAACATATGTAACAATCTGTTACAGGCTAATGCCCCGATTTACAGAGTGCAAACATTTCTTATCAAATGCACCTTGAATGGTTACATAAGATGTAATATGTCTGCAGAATTCCAAAAGGGGATTTGGATGGAGCAGGCTCTTACTCAGCTTGATGTCAAAAAACTGTTTGATGATTTTAATTATCACGCTAACATATGCAACGCTCTCTGATCTTTTAAACTTGGTGACAACTAGCAGATCTATAAGTCTTTATCATACGAGCCAGCTTAAAATCCCTAAACAATGTAAGATATCCAGCAGCTGCGAGTTTTTTTTCACAATTTTAGCTAAAACTTTCAAACTAAATTTCCTTTATTTGTTATAGTAACGCATGTAACATGCTGTTTCAGACTAACGCCCCAACATAGAGAGTGCAAACATCCCTTATTCGATGCAGCTTGAGTTGTGCTATAAGAAGGAATATGTCTGCAAAATTCCCTCGAGGAGATTGAAACATTTTTAGGCATATCTTACGTAAAGACAATGAGTTTGCCCATTTATTACATCAGGTAACGTATGTTACAGCCTCTGATTTAAAAAAAAATTGCAACAAACTTGCAGATTTATGAGTCTTTTCATATAAGCAAATAAATCCCAAAAAATGAAACATTTTCATCAACTGCAAATATTTTTAACTATTTTTACTTTAGTTTTAATACCAAACATTTCACCTTAAAACTGGGTAGGGGTAGGGTTGTTTAATTGCCTATTTTAGAAAAATTATTTAAGCTAGGGAAACAAACTTTAGTTTTTCTGTTAGCCAATAGCATACGCAAGTCAGACATGGTTAAAAACATTTTGCAAAACACAAAGAGAGATTGTGAATGTAAATGATACTAGCCACACTTGCAAATTTTAATGGGTTATCTGATTTATGTAACGCATATGACACCTTAGGAAGCCGCAATTTTGTTCAAATGGCTGTCATACGTAGTTAAGATATCCAGTATGCAGATTATATGAATGGTTTTTAAAAAAAATAGTTTAATGTCTTTAATTTGTAGCCCAAACTTTCAATTTACTTCTTCTTAATTTGATAAAGTAACGTATGTTACATGCTCTTACAGACTAACGCCCCGGAGCGCAGAGTGCAAACATGTCTTAAAAGACTCGGCTTCCAATTTTCTACAAGATAGGATATGTCTGCAAAATTCCCTGGGGGGAGGGGGGAGCAAACCCATTCTCAGCCATCCGTCTATATCTTTTTCATAGAAAAAAATTATTACGTCACTGTCACTCCTAGTTGGCACGACACTGTACATTGTACATGCACAGGGGGTTTTGTTTGATTTGATTCTTTACGTCGGCTCAACAATCTTTCAGTTATGCTGGACGATTCTTCCTGGGTTTAACCAGTACTAAGCTAGGATAAATGTGTCTTGCTCAAGGACCACAACGCAGTGACGCCGGTGAGACTCGAACCCGCTAACCTTCGGTCTCGAGTCAAGCGCTCTACCACTGAGCCACTGCGCTCCCATATGCACAGGGGGTGACATTACTTTTACTTTGAGCTGGTACCCTGCATACTCACAAGGTTCAATTTTGCATGTGCATACAGCGAAGATTTTAATCTGTCTGCACATCTGCGCAGTTTGACCAGAGTCTTAGTTATCCACCCAAAGATATGTTGGACCTTTGGCGCCCATCGAAGGCTCTGATCAAACTGCGCGGATGGGTGCACATGCCAACTTGTTTATGGGTCTCGACGCGAGAAAACCTGTCTTCGGTGGTTTGCGAACATCAAAAGCGCAGACCAGCCTGCGCATCCGCGCAGTCTGATCACCGCCTTTGTTCTTCGCTTATTGCATAGTATCATATCTAGACTTGCTACTAGCGAAATTTCAATTTTCCAGCTAGTCTCTGTAGCTGAACAGACTGGTTTGAATATCACTTTGTCGGACACGTCTCACGTCGCAGCCCATATTTTGCTGGAGCTTGCATTAATTTAATGTTACAGAAAGGGTTTGCACTGTTTGTGAAGAGAAATACAACCTTCACGGACTAGATTCATCTAAATGTGAAAATGCTTTCCTGTGACCCATTCATAATAATAATTGAGCCGTGGCATGAGATTTCCAACAATGTGGTGTGCGCTACAAACAAAGGCTCAGACCAGCCTGCGCATTCGTGCAGTCTGCTCAGGTCTTTAATACTCTATGAATATAATTAATAAGCAACTGACCCAACATCATTTGGATAAAAGGAGGCTGCACAGGCTCGCCTAAGTCTACACTTAACAAAATGCCACACTGTTGGAAATCACATGTCGCGGCTCATATGTACAATGAACCTCGGATAGATCATTGTACAACATATCAAATCAGATGGACGAATTAATTTTGTTTTGTTTGATTTGATTCTTTACGTCCCATCAACAATCTTTCAGTTATAAAGGGACGTGTCTTCCTGGGTTGAACCAGTACTAAGCTAGGATTAATGTTCTTGCTCAAGGACACAACGCAGTGACGCCGTGGACGAATTAATTATAGTGCACAAGACCAAGGTGTTCTTTTCCACAACGTGCCTCATATTGACTTTAGAAAGACATTTATACCCTTGAAAATACCCTGATAAATCCGATGTATTTATTTTTAAAGACACGACATATTTTTAGTCTCACTTCCTCGTAAATAAAAAGCCCACACTAACGAAACATGTAATGCAAAAGCAAAATTGCAGCTATACAAATATTATAAGTGCCATGTTTTAGAAAAAAACTTAGCCTCGATGTTATTAAACTTCTTTCATGCTCAACTCAACAGAGCATGATCTGTTGATAATAATAATGATGGAAATGTAAGACTTTTCATGCTTTTAACCCATAGGCGTAGGAAGCTTTTCAATAGAGGGGTGGGGGGGCAAACACAGTTCGGCCAACTTCAATACTTGGGGGGGGGGGGGGGGGGTATTGCCAAAGGTACATATATGCATGCGTGCACATGCACATGTATGCACACACATATGTTAAATATTCATACACCAATGCAAGCATGCACATGCAAGTATGCATGCATGCACAGCCTATGCAAACATACATTTTACATCCTGATATGAAAATCGTTAAAATCAAAGCAAGCGATCTCTATGAAAAAACAGCCACAAATATATACAAGTGAACGAGGAAAGTTTTGGTTATTTATACATGTATTGCCTAAAAGCTATTTGAATCTGCATACATTTATACATATGCATTATTAAAACTAAAGCAATTGATCTCAATTTAAAAGAAGCCACATATATAATTACAGTACGAGCAAGCGAGCTAAGCAAGCGAGGAAAATTTTTGGTAAGGTTCTTCAGAGCAAAAGGGTAAGCGGGGCAAACAACAACAAAAAAAAAGAAAAAAAGAAGAGATAATATTTTACTCCGAGCGAGCAAAGCGAACAAGGAAATTTTTTTTGGTAAATTTCTTCAGTTCTTCAGAGCAAAAGGCTAAGAGGGATAAAAAAAAACAGAGCAAAAAACAACAAAAACAACAACAATGATAATATTTTACTCCGAACGAGCAAAGCGGGCAAAGAAAAACTTTTGGCTAAGTTCTTCAGAGTAAATTGATTAGAGGGATAAAAACAGAGCAAAAAAAAAACAACAAAAAAAACACACAATTATAATATTTTACTCCGAGCAAGCAAAGCAAGCGAAGAAAATCTTTGGTCAAGTTATTGCAGATTAAAAAAAAAATAGATGAATAAAAAAACAGAACCCAAACACAATTTAAAATTATTAAGCGAGGAAAATTTGGTAAGGTATTTATGAGTTAAAAGCTACAAGGAAAAAAAGCGAACAAAAAATATAATATACTGACAACAGAAACGCTACATCTAAATTCAAAGCCATGTTATATAAATGTTTATACATGAGGTAAAAAATGCAAATACGAATTATTTTTACTTTTAATGGCATGTTTATGTTGTACCTCTAAACTTTCTGTCAGAGAAAATGTAATGGTGGAAATCAAAATTTTGAAAACTGACGTCGTTTTTCCTTAGTTTTTGTTAAGAATTCAAAAAGACATGCACGTGATATGGTTTTCTGGAAGAGAACAATAATAAAGGTAAATAAAGATGATCGTAAATCATGCGTTTGAACACAAATTTGCATCGCCTACAATTTGATTCTGACATAAAGATGGTATGTGAAGCGTTAACGTCTTCAGTAACATCAAAACGAACGTCGCCATTTCACATTACAAGACAGATATTGCTTACACATGTTGCAAACAATTGTCATGTACAGTTTTATCCATTTATCCCTCGCCATTTTGAGATATTCATGAAAAATCCAATAACGTCAGTTTCAGTCAGTTTTGAATTTGGCGTAGACATGAGTTGGCAGAATTCCATGTAATGATACGGTGTTTTATTTAAATTTTGCGCCACTCACAAAGCCTGCTACGTTTTTACCATCATAATGATCACCTACTAGGTGTGGTGGCTGTAAAACCTTTTTTTTTTAGCAAATGACGACTTTACGTCAAACATCATGGATAACATAGGGAACTTTTTCCTTCAAACCGGCGGAAATTACCGATAGCAATCTACGGACGTCCCCGAGCATTTACCTGTAAAACTCACACCGAAATTTGTATAGGATTGAATGGCAAAATGATATAAAAAGTGATATTTAACATATTTCTTTTGATACGAGAATTTTTTATAAGTTATACGATTAATATTTAATCTGCGCTCTTAAATGTGGTGTAAAGATTAATAAAATAACTTATTGGAAAATTTCTTCCTTTGGCGATTCATAATTTACCACATTGCTGTCAAATTTGAATGCATTTTGCGACCTATTCGTCAAGATTGCTTAACAAGCTATTTTAATCTTCAAATTTGACAATGAAAGCATTTTACGACAATTTTTTATAAGTTATCACCACAGAGTGAAAATTATATGGTTTACTTTGATATAATTATTTATAAAATAAGTATTTTATAAATTTCTTCCCTATTCCGAAATATATAAGGAAGTCACAGTCAGCTCGAAAATTTTCTAAGTCCACGTCCGTAGGTACAAGCCATACGTTAATAAGCTTCTTGTGTAATCATTGCTTTATCTCTGTATTGATAAACAAGATGTGTGTATGTTTTATTAATTTATTATCTTTATTATGGTATACTTTTAAGGTTTTAGATATATTTTTTGATTTATCATTTTTAATTTCTTGTGTAATTTTTGAATCAGTAAAACATAAATCTTGATCTGCCATATCACGGAAACACTATGTTTCCTTCTCCCTATATAACTAATTCAAAAGGGAGAAAGACATGAGATTCCTGAAAGAAATAAAAGAATGAAAGAAAGACGTATATGAAAGAAAGAAAAAAGAAACAGTAAGACTCAAGTCTATGCCTAAAGCGTCATAGACAATTTCATCATTATTGTAAATATTATGCGCATACCAGTCTGAGCATTACATCGTTCGCTGCAAAGACAGTTGTACATTTATATTATAAATTGGGCCGTGACATGAGATGTCCAACAATGTGGTATGTGCGACCAGCAAAGGCTCAGACCAACCTGCGCATACGCACAGACTAATCAGATCATTTGCCAGTCGCTTGGTTATTCTATGAATATTAATCCACTGACCGAACATCATTTGGAATTTCAAAGTTTAAAAGGAGGCTGCACAGGCTCGTCTGAGTCTCCACTTGTCAAAATGCCACATTGTTGGAAATCACGTGTCACGGCTCAATTTGTAAGTAATAAGGTCTGCATATACTAAACACTAGTACTTATAAAATAAATGGGTGTGGATTTCAGTACGATGTCTTAATATTTCGATTTTATTATAAGACTAGCGTCCTTTTTGTGGGACATATGCAAATTTAGTGCATTCCAGGTCAGACGCTGCAGAACTTGGCGCCTGATCAGGGTCTCCACTGTTTGCTTTAAGAATGTTCTATCAAAATTTGATGAAAAGTGAAAATACCACCCAACAACCTTTAAAACAGAAATGTACTGGTCCAATTATTCAGGTTGGGAAATTCCCTTTGGCTTAAACGGGTTAATGCAAAAGTATACCCACTGTTATTTTTACTTTTAAAAGCACAAGACAGATGCTTTAAACAAATGTGCAATCATATTTAGCATCGTTTTTGTATATAAATTGCTATATGTTGCGCTTTTTGTCACAAGATACCACACCATTACTCAGGGAAGTTCCATTATTTATACGGTTGAATCCATAAATTATTATGCCATAGGCATAATACACGGATAATATTCTGAAACAAGCGTTTACCCTTTTCATTCTGATGATTTTCAAGTATATTGAGACAATAAGTATGTAATTGTCCATTTTGTATTTCAATGGGGCTGTTGGTCAAACGTCAAGGTCCTGATGAAATGCTGTTTTATAAAGACGGGGATAATACTGCGCTGACTAGTGGCACGCGACACATCACACGGGACACGCTCTCAAGCCTGCTGTTATCAGCTAATCAATGGGGCGTCGCGCGCGTTGTCGAAAGCCACAGCACCCTGCTGAGTTTATATAGTCTGTTATCAGTGGAATACCCCTCTTACAAATATTATTTGTCATCGCGTACACATATTTATTATCATTCTGATGACCGGTACAAACAGTGTAGACCCAGATGAAATGTTGTATCAGGGTCCGCACGGTTGCTGAGATAAAAACAATCTTCATGTACAATAGAAATACATTTTATATGAAACTCGGATCCCTTAAAATACAAAATGGGCAACTCCATACTTAGGGAGGATCAAAATACCACTATAAGCGGGCCATTATCGGCCAGCCAGTGAAACAACATTTAAATGGCGTTTCGCTGGCGGGCCATACATGGCTCAACATTGAATGCTGGCTTGGTCGCTTTGTGATTTTTCAGGAGTTCCGGATCAGTATTGCTTAGAAACCCTACATTGTTGTGATTTTCAGGTCCAGACCCCCTGTCCCTCCCTCTGGATTCGCCCATAACAACCAAGGATCAGTGCTAAAAGTACTTTGTCAAAACCTGCAGGAACATAGGTGACATAATGTCTAAGAAATATGCTGAAGAAAAAAGTAAAAAATCGTGACTATCTGAAAACCATTTTGTTTAGCATTCGGTTTCTCATGCGCCAAGAAATATATTTTCTAGTAAAAATCGTGACTGAAATCACAGACTCGTCTGAGTTTTCGTTTACGGCTAATTTCTGTAATATCTAGGAAATGCTAGCCTGATCATAAACAGAGACTAGTTAGAATATTGAATTTTTGACATGAATCAAGTTTAGATTTTATGCTCTACATGAATCGCATAACAAAGGCGCTGGTCAGACTGCGTGTACTCCCGTAGATACAAAAGTCCTCATAGAATATATAACCTGCTATTATGGTAAAATAGGTTGTCGTTTAGACGAGGAGACATTAATTGATACGAGTAACATGCCCGCAGGGTGCCGCTTAAGTCTTGTTAACTGGATTTGTGGGATAAATTTAGTACAGAACAGAACAGAAATTTTACGCATGCATTTAAAGTGTTGTTCATTTGATAAGTGTAGTCCGAGAGTGAAGCAAATTTTGGCATTTTGTCCCTTTTTTGCTGCAAACTCATGTCAGTACATCCTAGGTGAGACTGTCGACAAAACAATACCACCACAGGCGTCGCATCATCGCCAGTTGTATATTTCTGTATATCACAGAAGAGCATATTGCAATAAGGGCAAAACCAGGCCGGACTCTTAAAAGCATCATCGGTCCAGGGTTCGCACTCTTTGCGTCTCACCAAAAACTATATATTTTGAACGCACTTTTCCAAAAATGGAAAAAGTGAACTCCCGGTCAGGTGTCCCCATATTTTAAATCCCAGTATACTTATCGTTACCTGTTTTTTAAACTTCAGTGAAAGATTCTGTGGGGACTAATATGGATTTGCATGGTTTATAAATGTGATGATTAATTTATTTTTGATATCCAAAGTATCGCAGTTACTGACCAAAAAAACGTTTTGCATTGCGAAAATGGTACATGTATTGTGTAATTTTGATAACTGATTATAATATAAATATATGAAAAATATTTCTCTAATTTGCAAAGCCAACAAAACAGAAACATTATCCTATGAGACATGTATGTTTATTGCTTCAAGACACTGCGCGGATGTCAAGCGCCGCTGGACACCTGGGATTACCTAGGTACACTATGGCCTGTAATATGCTCAGAAGGACAACTGTAGGCCTACTTAGACCAGGCATCATAAAAATAATAGCGATGCAGGGGAAATAACAGGAATGTCAAAAAAGAGGGTTCAGACAGGTAACTTTTCTGATAGCGTCCCATTGCTGATTGAGAGATTTAGTTACAGTTGAACTGCAAAAATAACAACGCTTATCATGACCTGGTCTCTAGACTTCAAATTTTACCTACAGATATAGTGTGTTTATAACTTTTCATAAGTGCTACAAAATCAGGAAGTATGTAGCGTTTCTTTTGTCAGTCAGTATATAGTTAACTCCAAGCGAGCGAAGCGATCAAGGAAAAATTTAGCTGTGTATTTCAGAGTTAAAAGCGATCACATCTGATAGTCCCTGAATCGTCTAGGTAGCACAGTCATTCGTTTCCCTAGTTCATGTGAACTACGATTTGTTCCTCTCAAGTCCATTTGTCTTTGACATGGTTCATAATATGGTCTCACATGCGTAACGTTCCTGTAAACCAAGTCACCATAATTTGACAGCAATTTTAAAGCGGTGCCCTTCTGACTATCAACCTGATAGATTTGTTTTTCCCAGTTGGCAGACATTTTGGTTTTCCCCATTTTGAGAACTAGAACCTTTTGTCCCACTTTATACTTTCTATAGCCCTTTGCTTTTGACCTGTCTGCGTAGTGTTTGATTCTCTGCTTTTGCAGTGCGTCGCAAAATTTAAGATCAGACGGCGCTTTTTTGTTATCGAACTGAGGCAATTTAGTTTTAATCTGCCTGTTGTAAAGTAACTGAGCAGGCGATTTTCCTGTGGTAGTGTGTTCTGTGGCTCTGTAATGTAATAGAAACGTGTATATTTCAGTTCTCCAGTTCTTATTTTGAACTAATGCGGTTCTCACGGCTTTTCTGATGCTTTTGTTGAAATTTTCAACAAGCCCATTGTTTCGACTCCAATAAGGCGAAATACGAAAATGTTTAATTCCGTTTTCATGCAAAAATGCTTTGAACTCTGATGAGACAAAGTAACTAGCATTATCAGTTACAATTTCATCAACGAAACCGTGCATTGCAAA
Organism: Loripinus fragilis; assembly: GCA_964019695.1. NCBI lineage: Eukaryota > Metazoa > Mollusca > Bivalvia > Lucinida > Lucinidae > Loripinus > Loripinus fragilis. The sequence goes on from OZ026531.1 coordinate 24,665,060, forward strand.
TATTTGTCTCAGTCTGTTAATGATGGTAGTGCTTGTTGTTGATTTGATAATTTCAACAATTGGAAATCTCGAATAATAATCAATGGCGGCAAAAATAAATTCATTTTTCTAGCCATACGGACCACTCAAATCAAGACCAATCTTTTTCCATGGTCCAGCTGGTAAATTGCTCATTACTACTGGTGGTGCGCGTGTTGGTGTTGAAGTTAACTGACATGTGTGACATGACTTAATTAAGTCTTCGACTTTCGCGTCGATGTTTGGAAACTAAACCTTACTTCTTAGCAATTGTTTTGTTTTCTTCAGACCACGATGCGATTCGTGTGCAAGGTCCAAAATACGAGTTTGAAGTTGTTTGGGAATTACAAGTTTATTTCCTTTTAAGACTAAGCTATCTTTCACCAAAAGCTCGTTTCTAACTTGAACATACAGCTTCATATTTCCTTGTTTCTGCCATCTATTTGTATGTAAGCATTTCCGTACCTGAGTTAACAATTTATCTTGCTCTGACGCAGTATTTATCTCTTGTAATGTAATAGCTACTGGTAGGGTGCTCTCTGTCAAACCAGTTCATATCTATTGTTCTGTTCTGCTACTGAGCTTGTTATCAAACTCATTACATTCGCGTGTCGTTGCTCGTGATAAAATATCAGACGGGTTAAAACAACCACCTTTGATGTATTTAACAGAAAATGTGTAAGGTTGTAACTTTAAAATCCATTTCTGAATTCTAGCAGGCGCGTCATGAGAACTTGTGAATATTCTTTCAATCGGTTTATAATCTGTGTAGACCACGAAATTCATGCCAAACAGATATACTTTAAATCTTTGTATTGCCCATAAAATAGCAAGACTCTCGCGTTCAGTTTGCGAATAACGTCTTTCCACGGGGTTTAAGGTCCTTGATGCATACGCAACGGGTTTAAACTCCCCATTACTTTGTTTTTGGTTCAATATGGCTCCAAGACCATATGAACTTCCTCCTACAATCAGCTGTGTCTCAGCCTCTTGATTGTAGTACGCTATGACTTCTGAACTAATCAAACATTGTTTTAATGTTTCGAACGCGTTTTGCTGTTCATGTACCCAATGCCATTCTACGTCTTTTCTAGTCAATTTACGTAATGGTTCAGCTATTGTAGCCAGATTTTAAAGACATATGCGGCTGTTTCCAATGCGCACCTTTTCCGCGTCTGCAAACGAGGAAGTTGTTTGGGTCCTGTCTTTCGACCCTTAACGGATTCGGATCAATACAGCTTCCGATATTCTTATGTCATATCGGTGTTCCGACATTTTCTTCACAAAATAACTAATTAAAGTGTGTTCGAAATATCTATTGACATCTTTTCAGAACTGATCGTCTCAGCACTAAAGACAGATAAACGTAGCTCAGTCGAAATCAAACGACGTACACAATAACCCTGGTTACACATACGATAGTGGCCGAGTCTATACTATTTGTATGGATATTTAGAGCGGCGCACGACCTGACCTCGTGGCCTAGTGGTTAGCGCGCCTGGCTACAAAGCCAGAGAACCAGGATCGATTCCCAGATGCGCACATATTTTCAGTGTGTTTTTTTTTCTTTCTTTTTTAACATTTTAATGCTAAATTACTTCATATACTAGTAAAATGGCATCATCAAAACGACCGAAATGGTCATCCCCGAACTTTTTATATTGAATTACGCATGAAACCTATGGGGTTGGGGTTAAATTTGGCCCTCTAGAAAGAGAATTAGTTCGGTGACCCCAGATTTTTATTCTTTTTTCTGAAAGGTATTATAATAGTCCATGAATTAAAAATAAATTTTCAAGATTTTCAATGTCAGATTTTTTAATACATGATTTATTCTAAAAACAAATTCCATTTTTCGACGAATTGCCAAAATATATCCTGCAGTATCTTGTCACAGCATGGGGTAACAAGTAAACATGCACATTTTCTTAAAAGTTTGAGGTCATGGGCAGTAATTTAAGTTAAAAGAAAGAAGCTGGGTGAAGATTACAACCGTTTTAGCTCGATAATTAGGACTAGTATTATTATAATATATTTCTAGAAAATTGGTCAAATGCTGTAAACTTCAATATGAGATTCTGAAAAAATAAGCATGGTGACATTTCCTTTTTATTTCATAAATGGATAGCCCATGCATAAAACAAACTGTATGCAAAGTATTTAAAATATTTCAATGTGGGAAGTATTTAGTAGCATATGTCCTTAATGAATTTCGAACAGAAATTTATCAATCCAAGAATTGACTTAACCTCGGAGGGGTTAGTTGGTGGGGGTGTTTCTTTTACAGCCTTGACCTTGTCATCAGCAATCTTTATGCCTGAGCTTGAAAGTGTGTGAGCCATAAATTTCAATTCTGATTTGTTGAATTCGCATTTATTTCTGTTAAATGTCAAGCCTTTCTCTCTCAGCCTTGTGAGAAGCATTCTAAGGATTTTTTCATGCTCTTGCTGATTTGACGCATAGATGATAATGTCATCAATTATGTTTTTGCAGCCAGGTATGTCTTGTATTACCTGCTGGATAATACGCTGATAAGTTTCTGGTGCAGAGTTCACACCGTGAAATAATCTTTTATAGCGGTATAAACCATTGTTTGTGGCAAACGTAGTTATATACCTCGAATGTGACTCTAACTCGACCTGGTGAAAGGCTTGCGCTAAATCTAGCTTCGAAAATACAGAAGCACCGTTCATTTGCTCGAGTGTTTCATCGATATTGGGTAAAGGGAATCTTTCACGCTGTATAGCTTTGTTTGCGCATTGCATATCAACGCATAGACGGATATCGTTGTTTGATTTTGGCATAGGTACAAGAGCACTGACCCAAGGTGTAGGTCCTTCTACCTTTTCGATCACGTCAAGGTCTTCGAGTTCCTTTAATTTGCTTTCAACCTTCTCACGCATTTTGAATGGTATTTTTCTCGCAGGTTGCGCTACTGGTTTAACATTTTCATCAACATACAATTTTAACTGGAAATCTTTCAGTTTACCAAGACCTTCAAATCTGTCCTTAAATGATCTTAAAATACTTTCAGTTTCGCTACTGACGGACGCGATGTTGTCATCAGGCAATCCAATGCGTAGGATACCTAGTTCTGTTGCAGTTTTATGGCCTATCAACGGTTTTCCTGAACCCTTAATTATGTGAAATTCTACATTAAGCGATTTTGAACCAACTTTTACAGGAAATGTGGCTTTGCCAACAAGATCTAACGAGGTTGTTTTGCCATAAGGGTATATTTTAGCATTTGATTTCTCTAGGATTGTGTTGGACGATTTTAGCTGGTTAAATAGGGTGTGATTAATAGCATTTACTGATGCACCCGAATCTACCAATATACTCAAATTTTTACCTGCAATATTTACTGTCACAGTGGCGTCCTGATTTCCAAGCACAAATAATTCCTCAATATTATCCTGATACTGAAAGTCATCACTACACTCATAATCATAATTCTGATTTAATCAAATGTGATCACTAACGTCAATTGAATTTACATTTTTCACTTTTGTTTTACACATGATAGCAAAGTGTCCCTTCCGTCCACAGTCTCTGCATATAGCGTTCTTGGCTCGCGTGCACTCTGGTCCATAGTGGTTTATTCCTCCACATCTGTAGCGTTCTGCCGTTTTTCGTGTATGCTCGACGTTGACTATTACGTTGTCTGCTGGGTTGGCTGGGTCCCTGGTATGATCCTCTGAACGACTCAGAACGTGACGTCCTATGTTGTTGATTTGCATTGGTACGAGGTCTGGATCTTGAGTGTTGGTTCCTCGTAGTTTGGCGAGTGATTCTATTGATTTCACTCGACTGCAACTGATTTGCTTGGTTGTCTGCAGCGATTTTCTTAGCGTGCGTCGACGATAGTTCATAAGTTCTTGAAATAGTTCTAACTTTTTCAAGCGTTAAATCTGACTCTGCTAACAGTTTCTTTCTCAAATCTGCTGATCTACAACAATCTACAACTTGGTCACGGATCATGTCCTCCTTCTGAAGCTCGCTGAAGTCACATGAAATACTCAGCTTTGACAATCTGACTATAAAATTGTCCACTGTTTCGTCTTCTTCTTGTTTGTATTGTCTGAACACGTGACGTTCGAACGCAATATTCTTCTTGGGCGCAAATTATTAATTTAGTTTGTCAATGGCTTGCGCATAAGTTGTGCCAGTGTCTGTTAATGTTTCAAACAGGTCCTGAACTTCTTCCCCTGACACGTGCAGTAACAGCGCTCTCTTCTGCTCATCTCGAGTCACCCCTGACGCTTTGATATAATAGTCAAATCTTTTGACGTATTGGTCCCATTTCTGTGCTAAACTCGTCTGTTCTCCTAGCACTTTAAATGGAGCTGGAGAAACAATATCCAACTTCAAAGCCATTGTTTTGTTGATTCAGTATTCAAACTACAAACAAAATTGTTTTTCCATCCAACATCAGTTTAACAATATGTTAAGTGTCCGGAATTTAATCCTCACAGGTTCTTAATACAATTCGGAATTTAATCCAATGTATTCCCAATTCTCGTCGCCAATGTAATGTTCGAATGGATTAAGACAAAAGAGAGAGCAAGAGCGATTGAAACACATCTATATTTATTGTGTAAACGTGGGTAACTGACTTGTTATTAAATTACATTGAGTTAATAGAATATAAGCTCCGCCTATTATAAATAGATGCCAACTTCAGTGGGTGTATGCTAATTCTAAAGGTTACTGAATACCGTATGTATTACACCTGATCGCACGAAATCAAACGACGCACACAATTACCCTGGTTACAAATACGAATGTGGCCTAGTCTCTGCTATTTGTAAGGTTATTTAAAGCGGCGCACGACATGATCTCATGGCCTAGTAGTTAGCGTGTCTGGCTACAAAACCAAAGAACCTGGATCGATTCCCATATGCGCAACTATTTTCACCGTGTTTTTTTTCTTTTTTTAACAATATGATGCTAAATTGCATCATATACTAGAAAAATGGCATCATCAAGACGACTAAAATGGTCATTCCTGGACTTTTTATATTGAATTACGTATAAAACCTATGGAGGTGGGGTTAATTTTGGTCCTCCTGAAGGAGAATTAGTTCGGTGACCCCATATTTTTAATCTTTTTTCTGAAAGATATTATAAGAGTCTATGAAATAAAAATAAATTCTTAAGATTTTCAACATTAGGTTTTATATATACGATTTATTCTAAAAACAAATTCCAATTTTCGAGGAATTGCCAAACTATATAATGCAGTATCATGTTACAGCATAGGATAACAACTAAACTTGCAGATTGTCTAAAAGATTTGATGCCAGGGGCAATAATTTAAGCTAAAAGAAAGAAGCTAGCTGAAGATTACAACAGATTTAGCTCGATATTTAGCTCAGGCCTATTCTTTCATATTTTTCGAAAATTGTTAAAATGATGAAAACTTCCATATGAGATTATAAAAAAAATGAGCACGGTGACATATCCTTTTTAGTTCATAAATAGATACCACATGCATGAAACAAACTGTATGCAACGTATTGAACATATTTCAACATGGGAAGTATTTAGTATCACATGTCCTTAAAACGGAATGGTCACAGATGACGCGTGCTGGAAACATTAAACAAAACAACCATCAAAACAGAAAGTCATACAACCAGCCATCGAATGTGTATAAATTTTCAAAGCATTATTCTCGCATTTTCTATGTAGCCTGGAAAGGTCATCTTGCCTTGAAAGCGACTATAACCGTCACGATGTGACGTCAGCGTATTTTTACAAGCGCGTAAAATCGAGACATTCAATGAATCCTTCTTTTACTGATGCAAAATTACGATAAGGTTGTTGCAAGAAGATTTCTTGCTCGTATAGCGGGTAGTTAACATCGACAGAACTAGGTACATGCGCTTTTTTTATAAACATCAAACTCCAAAAGCTCGTACATGTATACACAAAACCGTAAGAGTATCTGTGTTGAACTTAATGTTAGATTATACGCACATCATCAGATGAACACAAATTTTAGAAGATTTAAAATGCTAGGGTTGCGAACAATGGCTGGCGACGCGCTCAAAGATGACGTCAATGATGCAACGTCAACTTTTAGAGGATTTGATGACGTTTTGCATGAGTGTGGTTTTGTACAATGTATGAGGGAAATCAGCATCGTGCAGAACACTAGGACTGATGAAACCGCAATTAAACAATTTATGTTGAGTTTTGTCAGTCCACGCCATATTTAAGCTTACATACGGTGACGTTAACGTTGTTCGCGTTAGTGTAGTGGTAGGTGTTGTGTCACAACTACCAAAGTTGTGGTGAAATACCAGTGGATCTACTGGCAAACAGGAAACAGTTTAAACGAGACTTTAGGGTATTTTTGTATACGCCCAAAATGTGATTAACGCAATTTGGAGGGTAAAGTTACGTAATATGTTAACGGTGTCACTGAAATTGAAATTTTGGTGCAAGAACATTACATTTTTCCTAGATAAATAGTCATATAACTGATATAAACATAATTCTAACACACCTCGCATATATAGCGAACGGTAACAAACTATGATATACCGGATAATAATTCACAGCTAAAGTGTGCGATAGCTGACGTCACTGAAGGTGTAAAGTCGTTTTTACGCTTAAAAGACGTTACAATTACATGCAAACACATGCGACGTAGTCTAAGTATTAGCGGGAGTTCTTTAGTGCAATGGCGGAAAGTTGGAAGAAGCTGAAGACTTCGAATGTGTTTTCGTCGTTTATTGTGTGTTAGAATCGAAATAGATCAGCTGCAGTGCGTGAATTGTTGAGTAATAATTCATTGTTTGTCAGTCAGTTGTGCGAAGATAAATCACTCGTGATTTGATCTTCTTTACAACTGACCTCCAAACAGTGAATTATTACTCAACAATTCACTGCTGGGGTTGATCTATTTCTTAAATAATGCACTTTTGGCACAGCTTTTGATAGGCCACAACTATGCGCATCTAAAGAGTGGTGCGTTTTCATTAGACATAAGTATAGATTTGTAACGAGTCTTAAGTGATACATCGACCGTTTTGCGTAGAAGTGTATGGCTAGTAACTGTCTGGATTTAATTTCATTAGTTAAGTTCGTACACAGATTTTTCTGAACGAACTGACACAAGATATACCAAACTTGATATCTGTATTCAATGCACCTTTTGGACCTCCCTGCTGCTAAAGATGCTGTGATTTATTAGGAAAACAGCAAAACTACTGTGGCAAACACTTATTTTAAAAGGAAACTTTATTTGTTTTCGGATCGCCTCAGCTAGCCACTATTCGTGGTCCATGAATGAGCCATTACAACAACAAGTATAAGCTTTTCAAAAAAGCCTGCGGTTGTTTTAGCCCTTTTATTGTATGCATTCTTGCACGCTGCATTTTTGCGTTTTGAACTTCTCGAACTTCAAAGTGCCCATGTACATTTGATCTAAGTTCTGATTAATAACGTCCAAGCTGTGATTTTTTTAGGATTTAACTCATGCTTCCAACGAGTACCTACTCTTTTTATGTGGCTGGGTTTTTAAGTACTCAGCTAATCAAGTTATGCATGGCCATTTATAGTCTGTAGTGAACAAAATATGTCTTAGTAACGTGACAATTACCCCATACCCAAACAATTCCTCTCGAAGTAACGGATCTAGCTTGTGGAAAGTTCTTTGATAACACTGGATAGCCAATTTTCATTCAGAATTTCGTATCCTGGCCTTATCTCCTACAAGAATATATCAAATTCATTATATCTTCACATCAATATTACCCAATAACATGAAGGTCTACCGTCCATTTAGTCACCTACCCGAAGGTCAAGGCCACATCTTTGACTCACGGTGAGAAACTGCAACACTCGGAATTTTGTGTCCGGGCCATATCTCCCACAGAAGGATGTCAAATTATAATTTCGCATGATTATTACCCGTAGTAGCATCCAAGGTCGAGGCCACAACTATTACTCAACCATGATCAGAGGCTGTTACACTCTGATTTTCATGTCCAGGCCATATATTCTGCAAGGGTAGCCAAATTCATTACAACTAAACATGATTTCCAAAGGTTACAAATTCGGCAAAAATCTATTTTTTGAGAATGTGGTCATATTTCATATAAAAATAAAGGGAATGAAACGTACGACAATATAAATAGTCAGGGCCCTTAGGGACAAAAAATAGGTCCCGTGCGAATTGTGTGCCGATTTATGGTGACCTATATCAAAACCTTCAATGGAGTCTTACCTTTAATTTAAAGGTGGTCACCCATCTCAAATCCGCGTCTGAGGCTAGTTATGACGTCATAAATATGGCGACCATAATAAGAAACTGCCCGTTAATATAAGCTATAGTTTGTGTTGGTATGGTCATATTTATCCAACACGAACGCTTTTTTAAACATAATTTCAATTATTTTAGTCATATGATGGTTACATCAATGCTTTACCTGACTTTGACAATGAATTATTTCTCGATAACTATATTTTGCATGCAAAATACCGTAGATTTCCTATAAATACCCAGATTATCGGACAACCTTTAGACTGATGGCTGAGTATGTTATTGCTCCCCCTGGGGAATTTCGCAAGCTTATCCATCTAAAAGAGGATTTCAAGCTGCGTCTTTAAATAGATGTTTGCACTATGTTCGCCTGGGCGTTAGTCTCTGACAGCTGTTACATACGTTACCTTATTAAATTTAGAAAAAAAAGAAAATTAAAAGTTTGAGCTACAGAAATAAGGCTTATTATTTAAATTACTAATATGGTCTGCATATTGACTTCTTTAGCTACATATAAATATTTTGAGCAAAATTACAGCTTCCTGTGGTGTTATGTGCGTTACTTTAATTAGATTACCCTTTAAACATGAAAATTGTGACCAATATCATTTACTTTTTATGTGCATTTTCCAAAATGCTTTGATTATTTTGTACTAACAAACTCATTTGGGTTAGAGAAAATCCAAAGTTTGCTTTTATACTTTAAATATAGTGTCTTATACATGCAATTAAACAACCCAAAGTCTACACCCAATTTTAAGGAGCCGAATTTGGTAGGCATCATTTAAGTAAAATATGAAAACATTTGTTGCTGTTGGATATCTTGCATATTTGGGATTGTCTTGCTCATATTATAAAGAATTATAGATTTTGCAGGTTTAACAACAAGATTGAAGCACTTGTTAAAGGCTGTAACATATGTTACATGACATAATAAATGAGCAAGGACATTAGCTTGATGTAAGAGATGATATTTTAGGAAAAAATGAATATATTTCGCATGTTTCCTAGCTAAAGTCTCTAGCCTTTGGTGCCTACATCTTGATGATTATTAAGCCCCTGTACCTTTGTTACAGATGTTATGAATATTTGTTTTCAATATTTCCTCATATGAACAATTCTAAAATAAAGACATCCTAGAGGAACATAGAAAATTATCGTTTCACATTTAAACAGTACAATTTAGTAAATGTCCCTTTCTAATGTAAATATTCTACACCAATTCTTATCCTAGTCATATCGATTATTATTTCTGCTTCTCTGGTAAAATAATTGTCCTCGTCATCTCATAAAAACCAGAATAATCCTCAAACAATATTTTGACTGCAATCTGAGTAATGACCTGCTCCACCCCAAACCCTTTTAGACATACTCTATCGTTTGTACCAATTAAAGGTGCATCGAATAGATGTTTGCACACTGTAGGGATGGGTGTTAGCCTGAAACAGCTTGTTACATATGCTACTTTATCTATTTGAGAATAAGAAAATTGAAATCTTGAGCTACAGAAAGAAGACATTAAAACTAGCTAATCAATGAACATTCTAATAATCTGCAAATTACTGGATGTCTCTACTATATATGACAGCTGTTTACGGCTACATGTTGTATTATGTGCGTTACATGAACTTAATTATAATTTAAAAGTGGTAATTTTGGCTATTGTCATTTAGTTTAACGACTGCTCTGAGTTGGTTTCAAACCGTTTAAGATTAGGTTTAACAAACATATACTCAATTGACGAATACAAAAACCAAAGTTTGCTTTTCTATCTTGAATATTTTGTCTTATATAAGCTAATGCACAACCCTACCCCCAGTTTTGCAGAGGAGCAAATTTTGTTTTCGCCGCTTAAATAAAACACATATAAAACAATTGCAGAGTGTTAATATTTGACCTTTTCCTTAAATAGTCTTGCTCATATATCATCAAGAATCTAAGATCAGGACACTTATTAAAGATGTCAATGTGCCATTGGTGATGTCACAACCAGGGCTTTGATCGAATTCCGGCACTTTCATGTGCTGATATTAACTAGTTTAATAGGAAAGAGCAAGACATTATATTGGCAGGCATTTAGCTATGCTGGAGACTCTATCCATGAAGCATTCTTTCACCGCGGCTCAGTGGCATTAGAAAGCACACTGTGGTGGATGCACTAGAGTAATATATTTGTAAATAGTCCTGACCTCTTAGCTCTCGTTTGTGATGTCTAACTGTGAGTTTGTTACTTTCCCATTGGTATCCTGGGTCAGGTGTGGTACTTGATTGTATCGATTCCTGATCTTTGCCATCTTTCTTACTTTGTATTAGCCAGTCACCGATATTGTTCGACTCACTGCGTGAGGTAGTGGATATTTTGGAGAAAAAAAGCTGAATTGCAAAAACAACCACTTCTAAGAGATGTGTTTCTCGAACGTGTCAAACGTGCGCAGTAGCAGTGCATCATTTGGAAAACCTCACCTGTCATTAATCCTGACAAAGCATGTCTGCAATCATGGTTAGAAGCGGAACTGTGATAAATATTGTACCGTTATGATGACATTGCCCATGTGCGGATCCAGAGGGAGATAGGGGGTCCGGACCCCCCCCTGGAAAATAACAAGTACGTATATGGGTTTCTATAGAAATTAGCATTTGGACCCCCCTGGAAAAGGTTGGACACCCCCCTCCTGGACCCCCTCTGGATCCTTGGTAAAGTATAAGTATAGTTTTCTCAGCTATAAAACCATTGGACCCCCTCTGTAAACTGTAAAATAAGCTAAGGATTAAATAAAACTGGCAAAAGATCCTGGATGCGCGCATGTTGCGTCCTTCCCTGAAACCCCTCTGCTGCTGATAAAATGTAGTTGCAGCATGTATGTATGCGAAACATCTCGGTGTAAGTACAAAGCAAACCATTTATATTGTACTGATTTGTGTTGCTGTGGAGCAGAAGAGGACTCATGTAAAATATTGCCAGTGATCAATATGCTCATGACTTTTGAACAACTATTTTCATGTGGATTCAGATATTTCTTTAGCCGTATCAACAAGAATGCCTTATTGTCCGATTTTGACCTCTGATGGATCAAAAATTGGACTATTCTACCTAGTAGCATGCGAAAGATAAATCAGATTGTAACAGTTTTCTATTGCCCGTGCTATCGAAGTACAATGGATAACTTGTAGAGGGTTTTGTCCTTATTTCCATATCATGAACTACTAAGTAGACTCTTCTATCTTTTGATCCTTCAGGGGTCAAAATCGGACTATAATGAGTTTGGTTGATAGTGTATGCAAATGATTATTACTACTATCTTTTCTTTGGGTGTAGGATAAGCAGCTACAGATAAACCAAAAGCTTTGAAGTGCGACTCTATTTTACAATATTGATATCTTGCTTTAAAAAAAAGGGTTTCAGGCATTTATTTACATTTACTATAAAAGTTTTTACATACACATATGTTCTAGCCGGACTGGCTCATTATACATTATCAATCGTTTGAAATAGAAAGACCCAAGGTCATTGGTCAGAGGTCGTGGTACATCTTTACATTATATATTAGCATAAGAGATTATATTTACACTGTTTATTATCAAAAAGACTGTTTGTTTTTCAGTCACTCCACTGTCTTTTTATTCGTAAATCGTGATGGCATTTACGTCCCAACCTCGAACTGACTTCACCCTATCTGAATATATTTTGTAATATACGATTTTAAAGAGTTTGTATTCAGTCATGATAAGGCTACCAGTTCATTAAAGGAATATTTCCATGCGTTGGAAATGTACAAAACGCATATATATATATATGTGGTATTTGTATATTAGACGTCATTTTAATGACGTAATCTTTTTGTTCTGATGCGAAAATAATATAGGCGACATGTTGATTTTAATTATTTACCCCCTATGATTTGGTGCATTTCGACTGAAATTGGCAAACAAAATGCAAGAAAGTCCTGATCGCCATAGACTACAATGGGCATACCGTTTAAATTGCACTGATACAATATTCGTTATTTTGATGACGTCATAATGACGTCCAGACGTAAAATCCAGGAGGGTGACCAGGTGGTTTTCATTAGTTATCCCCTAAAGTTTGATGTGTTATAGGTCACCATAAATCGGCATCAAATTCGCACGGGAGTCCCGATCGCCCCTGACTAAAAAGCAAATATTGTTACCTTACGCACACCTTAACATAAGATGTGGGATCAAAAGGTCAAGGTCACTTATTTGGCAAAAACCTACTTTTTCAGAATATGTTTGTGTTGCAAATTAAAGGGAATGGAACGTACGACAACATATAAACACGTTTGACCCTTACACACCCTTGGCGCCAGGGATGGGGTCAAACGGTCAAACTGCTTTTTTTCTGATAGTGGTCATAATGCATATCAAATTAACGGGACTGATGAGTTCAACAACATGCAAGCATTTATGCACATTATGCATTACACGATGCATTACACGTACTCAACCTCTGGGATGGGATCAAAGGGGGAAAACATTTTTTTCTTCAGAATATGGTCACATAACATATCAAATTAAAGGGAATGAAACCTACGACAAAAATGAAAGCAAACATTTTGTCCTTACATACACTTTTGACCCCTGGGATGAGGCCAAAAGGTGAAAACATTTTTTCTGAAAGCGGTAATGTTGCATATCAAAGAAAGGGGAAGATTGGTCCTGCCTATAACACTGGCATCTATAAGAATTTAAGCGGCTATTTCCATCTTTCACAGTTTGAGTTATAGAGATTTTATCGTATATTCATTCAGCGGGAAAAGAAAATGCTAAATGCCATCCCTGCGCCTTATTTTTTATATTTACAGAAGTAAAAAAAGAGAATTTAAATCGACGTGTTAGGTTAGTGTCTCAATCAGTATAGAACGTGAATTCCACGTATTCATATTTCTTCTAGGAACAATCACAGAGGAACAGCTTGAACCTAGACAAAAGGCACGTACTTCTGGAAATTTGATTCAATTATTATTAGCCTCCATGCGCATAATAATACATAAAGATTCATGAAATTATATGCATTGATTATTAAGATATGACTGATGGCGTATACTATGTGCAGACCGAAAGGCGTACAGAAATAAAAAATCATACACCCTCAGCAGCTAAAATAATAATTTGAACATCGACAGTAGATTTACTTAAAAGTTGAACTACATTTATCCTGCAGCATTTTGGAGCTATCGTCATACCAGCACTCTCAGTGCTTTGATTGATAAATCCAATCAGCTTTGTTGAGTAGGACAGTAAATAGTAAAATTTTGAATTAAATAGCTATACCTTGTAACTGACTACGAGACAGGCCACTTTCTTAACTGGATTTCAACGCGACGATTATTTATTGTATTGGTAAATCTATTGGAGTTTTGAATTCAGGTAATATACGTCCGGGATTTCTTTAAACTATACACAGCAAATGCATAAATGAGAAAACTGCAACTAACAGGCTCGTAAATTTTTATGATTGGATTTGTATGATTGGATTTTATTTTAAAGCTTATACATGTAAAAGAAGCTTGATAAATTTCATATTTGAAAACGAAAGTAGAATTTTCGAAGTTTCCTTGTTCGTCTACAAGCCTACATGTGAGAACAGTTCTGAAGCTTGGTATTTATTTAACATGACATGCTATTTGCATTCGGGTTTGACCATCAGCAAGGAACTGAGCTGCAACACCCTGATAAACTATATTACCAGTACCCCTATCATATTTCACCATGTCAGGCAACATGTACAGACAGATAATCCTGATGAGAAATGGCAAGTTATCATAAGTATATGTAAAACCGTAACACGAATTCGAAACTGGGAGAAGGGGCACGGGATCGATGTTGTTGCATTAATATTATAGGTAGTTTTAGGCATTCCCAAAGCGACGTCATTTGCGCGCATGCGCTGTAACACCCGTTACTGTCTACACGCCCGTTAGTGTCGACGCGTATACAATAACGGTTGCAACTGCAAACGTTAGTGTTGACGTAGACACTAACGTGCGTGTAGACACTAACGGGTGCTACAATGCGCATATCTGTGGCCTTCAACGGTACTGTCAGCTCTAAGGAATCTGTGTTCATGTGGGTTTATATTTTAGAAAAAATGGGCTTTTATAGCCAATGTCATATCAAAGCATGTTTGTATTCTTTGTTATACATTCAAAATACATTTTACCGATAAATAAAGGTTCTAAAAAACAAACGTTTATTTATTTAAAAGGCAAAATATGAGGCTGCAGGAAGTCTAGAAGTGCCAAGCAGAACGCTGATGTTTTTTTCTTTCAATAAAACACCAAACAAATTTATACATGTAAAATGTTTGGTTTGTAAATGCATTTTTATGATGAGCAGAGTGAATCCACCTGCTTGTTTGCCAGTTTTTACTCACCCCCCTCTCTCTCTCTCTCTCTCTCTCTCTCTCTCTCTCTCTCTCTCTCTAACGCATTCGCTCTGTGCATTCGTGATGGTCGCAAGCCAATGGGTTTAATTTTTAAATTGTGAAAGTATACAATGGGGCTAAAGGAAAAGGTATGAATGGGGCTAAACTTACCTGTACGTTCATAAGTTGTTCACACCTGTTATAATGAATGAAAACACAAGTAAATAGGTCTCGTGAAAGCTGCATAACTTCTTCATTCTTGATGAATTGTTTTATTGAGCAATACTTTTACAAAGGGGCTCTTGCATGGTATGAGAAATAAACATGGGAGTTTGTCCATGCTTTGATTTTGATAATATTATGTTATTTAATTGTCTGGCGTATAACTTTAATATTTATGGTGCGTTTGAGTTTTTATGCAATTACATTGCTAATTTATGACGTCATGAATGATATCACTATAATACCTTAGGGTACCAAGTTATAATCATTTCTAAAGTAATTGACATATCATGTTACGGGCGGAGAAATATTTTATTAAATAGCTTTATCATTGATAAGTTCGCTGTTACTTAAAATGGCTTTGTATATATTAGGATATTTGGTGGGCATTCATTTTTATAGCATGGTACCCCAATTTTCGACTGTATATTTTGTATTCAGTCAAATTTTGAATAAACATTTTTACAGGTTGCTGTCTTTGTCAAGATACCATTTCAACAAATAAACTTTATATATATGTTAAGAATATGTTGACCAAATTTCATGAAATTCAAGGAACGGTAACATATTTTTTCAACTTGATGTAAACACATGGCCCTAATTCATCGAAATGTTAATAATACAATTATTATGTTTCAGTGTAAAACATACTTGAATACTTGCTTAGTTTGAATCATCATGCTAGTAAGTTTATTGGTAGAAGTTGATATGTTCAGTGTATTCCCCTATTATGCATTGGAAAAAAAAAACAATATTCTTTGATACTAAGTGCCATGATTCTTATCTAATGAAGTGCTTACAAAATATTATTAGCCAAAATGATACAATATGTTGACACCTGTACTTAACAAATCTAGTTTCTAACATCAAAACTACATCTAGCCAATGAAACACTTAATATGTAACACTATTAATTTTTTTAATTCATACAGAAGAGAAACTTTATGACCATTCAATTCATACAGGAGAAGAACCTTATATCTATGATTTTATAATTGTAAGACTCATTAATAAACCTGCTTCACAAAAATAACCCCCTGTCAAACCTTTTGGTTATAATTAACCATTATGGTCACAGATAACTCTTGGCTTCAAAATTATTGATAATTTAATGCTTAAATCTTCTCTGTTCATTCTGTTTTGTGAAACTGATGCTGATTTTCATTAAATAGCAACACTTATACTTTAGCTGGCTGTATATTCCAGGCATAGAACTTTGTTTCTGGACCTCACCTATTCATGTAGAACACTGTTTTATGATACCTTTGATAAGACTCTGTGACACATTATCCTAGTCACGGCACCAAGATGTGGTTCCTCTAGTTCAGTTGGGATGTAAAGGAAATATTTAGTCTTCTTGTTTTCACATGTTAATTGTTAGGATATTATGTTTCTTAAACAATATCATGCAGGACTTGAGGAAGTGATACACATTGTCTTGGCCCCATAGTGCCATGACACAGGGCCATGACCTTCGGCATTTCTGACCATTGATTCATTTAAAATTTCTAACCATGTCTTTCTTTAATAAAAAAGTTAGATTTAAAAACAACCTCCTTATGTCGAGTTATTGATTCATTCGAACTAAATAATTAATTTTGCTTAAACTGACCTATACCTATAAGAGGTAGGAAATGACAAAGTTACCGGTTTTGGATGTTCATGATATTTGGCTCAGATCAGCAGTATATATATGGCATGTTTTTGTGATAATATGATATCTTGACAAAGACTAAAACATATCCATCTTTTGAATTGAATGTTGAATGTTTTGTAAATTTTTGAAAAAAAAATATTGAAATTTTACAATCACTTCTTCTGAAAACGTAAACCATAATTTATCCAAATGGTTTCGTGGTATTAAAATAATGTCTATGGTATTTTGGATTCAATCTAGATGACAAATCATAGAAATTAACAAAACTATAGATTTAGGACATGGAAATTTAGAGACAGGTACCACCTCAAAGGTGGAGTACGTCAGGGTTGCTTCGTAAGCCTTATTCTTAACTATCTAATTCGGTAAAAACATTTTCATAGTTCGTATATAATGAGTTGTTACTATGCAAAGTTTGAAGAAAATCCATGCGTGGGCACAGATGAAAGTACCCCTTTCAGGCTGATGAAATCAGTTGTTTCGACTTTGTTAAAAGTATTGGGTATAAATTCAGAGCAAGAACTGCCCTAGTATAATGTAACCTAATGTGAATTGCATTTTAAACTTTGAGGACATGTACATGCATATATGTAGTGATGTTTTAACGCATGTTAATGCTTTAAACTTCTGCAAAAAGATTGGATCAAGATCAGGCCTGGTAATTTTAATGTTTTAAACTTCTGCCAACAATTTGGACCCAGATCTTAGCCTACAAAATTGTCAGGCCTTGATCCTATCTGTTTTCTTAAATCTAACTCAAATTGTGTTTTATATTTCATTTTGCCTTATTTTAGCTGTATATGCGTAGTATTGAGTTAATGCATTTTAATGTTTTAATGTAAATTCTAATTCAAAATGTGTTTTAGCTGTATATTACAAAGCAGAAACTCTTCGCAATCTTGACCCTTTCTGTTAGAAATTACAGGTAAATGCACCAGGATTAGCCCCATTGACTGCTATAAAAATACAAGTAAATTGGCCTTTTCATACTTTTTTCTAGCCCCATGGTATCTTTTTAGCCCCATCGTCTTGCCAATCAGTCCCAATGTGTATCGCCCTTCGTGATATCAACTCAAAACCAGTGATTATTGACAGTCCAAAATGTAGCTAAAATAGGCTAATTAAAAAACAGTTAACTTACCTATAATTTGTCCCAAATAAATAAACTAGAGGACCCGAAGGTCCTAAGGCGCTCACCTGATCTCTTTAATAATGTTAAAATAGGTCAAGGTCAACTACGGCTTGTATTAAAACATATTTTGTTTTGCCATATATGGAGGTTGCAGGCATTTTAGTCAAGCGACCTAAATCTAATGAATACTCCATCAAACAGCCCAGTGATTTCTGCGAAACCAATGTTTAAATAGGTGTGTGGCAGTCCAAATGAGTGGCATTGGATAAAAGGTCACAGGTCAGCCTGACATTTGGTACTTATATAAAACCATTGTCTCATAAGGCTAAACAATTCCGGAAATTATTATGAATTCGCCTTAAACAGTTATAGAAAAATGATTATTTCAAGATTTATCCATATAAATGCATTAGGAATCAAATTTGACCTTGTCATAAAGTAGGTCAAGGTCAAGCTAGATTCATTATTTGTGCAAACCTGGTAGAACCCACATTCCCAATGCTAAACACCAAGTCCAAAGGCCATTGGCCTTTTGGTTCCAGAGCACAAGATATTTAAAGGGATTTTACCATATATGAGTATGGTGGCCATCTTGGTCATGTGACCAGATCAATTTACATCAAATTTGGCTTCATATCAAATTTTTGTTCAATTGGCCCAGTGGTTCCTGAGAAAATTATGTTTTTATATGTTGATGGGCCTCCAATATGAGCGACCTTGGCTGAAAAGTTAAAGGTCAACCTTGACTATAGCCATTGTCATATCAAGTTAAAATAATGACTATGGCTTCAACAGTATTCAAAAAATCAACTTTTCAACAAAAATCCTACTTAAATGCATTAGGAAGCAAATTTGACCTGGATGTAAAGAAGATCAAGGTCAACCTCGGATCATCATTTGAACAGACTTGGTAGGCCCCACAACCCCAATGCTACCTAGTAAGTCCCAAGGTTATCGGTCTGTCTGGTTCTGGAGAAGAAGATTTTTAATGGGGTTTTACCATATATGGTCATGGCGGCCATCTTGGTCATGTGACCAGGACCATTTGAACAAACTATTTCGTTCCCGCGTCCTAAGGAGTCTGCATATGAAATTTGAGTTTATTTGGTCCAGTGGTTTCAGAGAAGATGTTTAACTAGAGGACCTGTAGGTCCTGA
This sequence comes from Loripinus fragilis, assembly GCA_964019695.1. Taxonomy (NCBI): domain Eukaryota; kingdom Metazoa; phylum Mollusca; class Bivalvia; order Lucinida; family Lucinidae; genus Loripinus; species Loripinus fragilis. Next base: position 24,683,906 of record OZ026531.1, read on the forward strand.
AGTGCTCACTTGATCTCCTTAATAATGTTAAAATAGGTCAAGGTCAACTCAGGCTTAATATTCAAGCATATTTTGTTTTACCTTAAATGGGCAGTGGCCATTTTGATCAAGTGACCTAAAATAATATCTTATTCATATTGGTTTATCTACTGATTACTCCATATGAAATTTGAGTTCAAACAGCCTAGTGAATTCTGAGAAAAAGATGCTTAGATATGTATAAGGCAGTCCAATATTACCTTGGATGAAAGGTCAACGGTCAGTTTGACCTTTGGTGCTTATATAAGACCAGTGGCTCAATAGATTTAACATTTTTCGCAAGTATTATAATTTCCGCTTAAACAAGTATATAGAAAATTGAACATTTCAAGATTGTTTTAATATAAATGCATTAGGAATCAAAATTGGCCTTGCCATAAAAAAGATCACGGTGGCCTTGCCATAAAAAAGATCATGGTCAACCTAGATTCATAATTTGTGCAAACCTGGTAGGGCCCACATCCCCAATGCTAAATGCCAAGTCCCAAGGCCATTGGCCTTTCAGTTCCAGAGTAGAAGATATTTAAAGGGTTTTTACCTTATATAATAATATAATTAATCCCGAAGCAATGAGATTCGAAATGTCTTATTTTTGCCAGCCTTTATTTGGAGGTAATTTTACTATAACATCAGAGTGGGTGACGAGACCCAAATTGCCGTGAGATATGACCACAGTGATCAAGATGGTCGCAAAGCAAGAATGGACATAAAGTAACAAAATATAGAACAATTACAGACCTCTATAATGGAAGTAACAATCAATGACGAATCAACAACAACAAAACCACCGCCTTCGAATAGACAGCAGCCTAAGCCACTGGGGTGTTAAAATGCATTTTACTGGTGCCAAATCTTCGCCCAAGATTCTGCTGTTGTTGTAGCCCAAAATGTCAAGCTCACATGGAGGCTTCTTAACTAGTGTAATGTATCATAACGGACAAACAATCTTATCAAATTAAAAGTTTTGGGGCCAATCTGAAAAATATGAACAGGGCTAGCTCTGGAGCGTCTCTGATCAGTCTGCACATTTGCAGAGTCACGCTTGAGCCTTCACCAGTGTACAAAAACCACAAAATCTGTGCCTATTGACAGTATGATTTCTTTATAAGCTTGCATTTATTTTACTTTTGATGACACTGGGCGCACAAACCGTCAGTAACATTGCAGTTTATGGCTCTGCCACGCAATTGGCGATTGAATTCATCGCTTGAACGACCAATACGATATAGTTGTGGAGTTTGACAGTGACAGTTTTTTTCTATTGTGACTGCCTAGCTTGAGAGAATTCTGCATGTCTAAGCACTTCTCCAGATATGTCATCATAGTCCCATGCAATAGCATCAAAAAACGATTACTAATCTCTATTTTTTCTATTCAGAGAAGGCTCTGGCGAGTCTGAACATTTGCACAGGCTCACCCGAGTCTTCGTCACAGTGCTGAAATATCATGTGCTGGCTTACATGGCTATTTGTGTATCATTTATAATAAAAGTGAATGCTGTGGTAAGACTGCAGCAGCAACCATGGCATATCTAGGCAACCATCAGTGCGTTGTATCAATGCGTCAAAAACTGCTCCCAGTGCGTTGTAATAAAATTCCTCAATAGTTTACCAAGAAAAGTACAGAATGGTAAACATTTTCTGGATGTGTTTACATGTAAATCTGATAACAGCTGTGCTTAGACATGCATATTCTCCTCAATTTAGGCAGTTACACTAGAAAAAGCACCTGCCATGGCAAAACTACAGAACTTTGCTGGATTTGCTGTCCATCATCAATTGCTTGGCAGAGCTATAAACTGCATTGTTACCGCTGGTTTGTGCGTCAGGTCTCATCACAAATTAAATAAATGCAAGCTGATAAATAAATCTTAAAGTCGACAGGTATATATTGTCCAGCACCAGTGCGAAAAATTGCCCCCATCAGCTCGTTGTAGCAACCACTTGTGCTTTTACATTGACAAGTGTGTATATGGTAAAAATCATTTAAAAATCTTCTTCTCCAGAACCAGAAAGCCTGTGATATTGGGACTTGGTATGTAGCATTGAGGATGTAGGGCCTACCAAGTTTATTCAAATAATGATCATAAGTTGACCTTGACCTCCTTAACGTCAAGGTCAAATATGCTTCCTAATGCATTTAAATGTGTGTTTTTTTGAAAAGTTGATTTTTTGAATACTGTTGAAGCCAAAGTCATTATTCTCACTTGATATGTTAAACCTAATGAGACAATAGCTATAGATAAGTTTCAAAGGTCAAGGTGGGCCTTTGACTTTTCAATCAAGGTCGCTCATATTGGAGTCCCATCAACATATTAAAACATAATTTTCTCAGGAACTACTAGGCCAATTGAACTAAAAATCGATATGAAGACTTCTTATGATGGGTTAGCTTAAACTGATACAAATAGATCTGGCCACATGACCAAGATGGCCACCACACCCATATATGGTAAAATCCCTTTCAATATCTTGTTCTCTGGAACCAAACGGCCAATGGCTTTCGGATTTGGTATATAGCATTGGGGATGTGGGCTCTACCAGGTTTGCGCAAATAGTAAATCTAGCTTGACCTTGACCTACTTTATAGCATGGCAAAATTTGATTCTTAATGCATTTTATGGGTAAAATCTCGAAATGTTCATATTTCTATAACTGTTAAAGCCGAAATCATAATAATTTCGAGAAATGTTAAACTGTATAAGACAATGGTTTAATATAAGTACTAAATGGCAAGCTGACCTGTGACCTTTTATCCAATGCCACTCATTTGGACTGCCACATACCTATTTAAACATTGGTTTCTCAGACGAGGCTGTTTGATGGAGTATTCGTCAGATTGTTTTAGGTCACTCCACCAAAATGGCTGCAACCCCTATTTATGGTAAAACAAAATATGTTTTATTATAAGCCGTAGTTGACCTTGACCTATTTTAACATTATTAAAGAGATCAGGTGAGCGCCTCAGGACATTCGGGTCCTCTAGTTTTCATCCTTGTAGGCTATTAGGACATACATTAAAGTATGGATCGGTCAGATTACATCACTGACTACGGAGTTAGCTGCCCTTGAGCATCTGAAAATATACGTTCATCATTTTCATTCAGATCCTTTTAATAAATTGCAGATAACCAGAACTGGCCTAATATCTTATGTTTTGAATGAAATCCTGGTCACTGTTTCAAGCTTAGAGTTATACCTGCCCTTGAGCACCATAAATTATGGTATCTCCAAACATTATGCTGGCTCCCAGGTGAGCGTGTTTTGCCCAATGGGCTACTTGTGTCAAGATGGCAGTGCGTCACTAACTTTCAAGAAAAATTAATTTTTTGTGAGATTTAAAGTAAATTAAAGTAAAAATAATTAATAGCAAGCTGACTAATGATCATTTGTTTATGTGACCTCAGCTTGTTCTAAGAAATTTCCAAGCATGTGGGATTTGAAATAAAAAAGTAAACAAAAAAACTTTTTCAGACTGTTTTTCAATGGTTATCTGAAACACAAGCATTTTTTTTTCTTTTTGGCCTAGAAATTTGGTTTTTAAGAGAAATAGATCAGATATGTCTTATTATCTTTGTAATTATTTAGATCAAAAGAATGATGAATGACAAGTCAAACTTGAAGAATCATAACCGTAGCGGAAGTGAAAGCTCAGTAATAGAAGATATAAAGTCACAGTCCACTGAATCTAAAAAGTAAGTTTTCAGTTTAACCCATTTTCCCGCAATTAGTGAAAATAGCGTCTGATTTGACATCTGCTGATGTTGTTTGGTAGCCTTTACTGCAAACATTTAGGGCTCCTATCAGACTGCTCCCGGGGTCCATACTGTTTGCTTCCATGATAAGAGTAGTCTGAAGTGCATTTGGATAGATGCAATAGACATGTAAAGCAGACAACATGTTCAGAACCACAAATATTTGCAAGATAAGGGATAACTAATTTGCTTGATCTGCTCAGTGTAATTTTGTTCTTTGCCTGGTTTGAGACCGCATAAAAAGTTGATCAGTGTGTGTTGTTAGGGCTATTTAGCTTGCTCATCTGCCTGTCTGTCTGTTTGTTTCATGTCCTCTCTCTTTTGTGGACAATATAACTAGGTCGATTGACCACTGATTTCTTCCATATTTCATACATGTATTACCTTTATCAAACTCACGCCCAAGTTTGAATATGGATGAACGTTCACTAAGATGGCCCTAAATGATAACCAACATTTTATATGAGAACAGAAAGAGATAATTGTTTGAAATTTTAGAGCAATTACCATACTTGAATTAATGTCTTAGATAAGTTCAAGTATAGGTGTTGTTCAATGTACCCTTAGTGTAAACCATTGGCCATTTTAAACTGAAGTGCATTATGCAGGGCCCTTTTTTGAGAGTCTGACCATGTTCAAGTCGGAGGTTAAACCCATGATCCACTTGCAATCAGTACGAGTCAGATACAATCAAATGTGTGCTGCCAAGCCAACTATTTACTTTTACCAATCAATTTGTAAAAAAAGTGTTCAAGATAAGGCATCAGAGGATAGATTTTATTTTGTCAGAATTTGTATTTCATCTAATTTTAAAATCTTAAAAGTGCCAAACAAGACTACAGCAATATTTTTCATGTTTTATTGTAGTCTACAGATTGTTTTCGAAATAAACTTTTTCAAAAAATCATTTTAGGAACACCATCAAAGTGTCAAACATGTTGGATCCAGATCAGACCTGACATTTTGTCAGGCCTTATCTCGGTCCAGTCTGTTTGCAAAAGAAAAAGGTAAATGAAACTAGCAGACGAAAAGTTTAGAGTTAAGATTTAAAAACTATTATGCTTTCTTGTTTCACCAGGAATGACTCAAGTGATGACACGATGACACACAGCCACGAGAATGAAACTCTTGACGAACCCATATCAACAACTAAGAAGCCTAGCAAGAGTATGCCCATGCCATTAGCGCCGCGTGAGTATGCTGAATTACGGGCCTTGAGTGAATTAGATTTTTCCATAGGATATACAGGTGGGTGGTCACTTCTTATTGTATTAGGAAATACTATGAGAACTGAAATAGAGAGGAGTGTACAGTTCAGTCACTTTGTTTTCCAAGAAAGCTGACAATTTTACAAAGAAACTATAGGAAAATGACCATTTTATGGTCATTTTCCTAGAATTCTTTTGTAAAATTCCATGGTAAAAAAGTTGGGACTCACAATATGACTGTGTTATAATCCAAATCCGCATTCTGGTGAGGTGTGTTATGAAGAGACCACATTGGATTTCACAAAACACCCATCAGTGTTTGGTTTGGTTTTTAAGAGATATGGATCAAATATGTCTCATTATCATTGTAATTATTTAGATCAGATTCACAAAAGAATGATGAATGACAAGTCAAACTTGAAGAATCATAACCGTAGCAGAAGTGAAAGCTCTGTAATAGAAGATATAAAGTCACAGTCCACTGAATCTAAAAAGTAAGTTTTCAGTTTAACCCATTTTCCCACAATTAGTGAAAATGTCGTCTGATTTGACATCTGCTGATGTTGTTTGGTAGCCTTTACTGCAAACATTTAGGGCCCCTATCAGACTGCTCCCGGGGTCCATACTGTTCGCTTCCATGATAAGAGTAGTCTGAAGTGCATTTGAATAGATGCAATAGACATGTTAAGCAGACAACATGTTCAGCACCAAAACATCTGCAAGATAAGGGATAACTCATTTGCTAGATCTGCTCAGTGTAAGTTTGTTCTTTGCCTGGTTTGAGACCGCATAAAAAGTTGATCAGTGTGTGTTGTTAGGGCTATTTAGCTTGCCCATCTGCCTGTCTGTCTGTTTGTTTCATGTCCTCTCTCTTTTGTGGACAATATAACTAGGTCAATTGACCACTGATTTCTTCCATATTTCATACATGCATTACCTTTATCAATCTCCTGCCAAAGTTTGAATATGGATGAACGTTCACCAAGATGGCCCTAAATGATAACCAACATTTTATTTGAGAACAGAAAGAGATAATCGTTTGAAATTTTAGAGCAATTACCATACTTTGATCAATGTCTTGGATAAGTTCAAGTATAGGTGTTGTTCAATGTACCTTTAGTGTAAATCTTTGACCATTTTAAACTGAAGTGGATTATGCAGGGCCCTTTTTGGGGAGTCTGACCGTGTTCAAGTTGGAGGTTAAACCCATGATCCACTTGCAATCAGTTGGAGTCAGATACAATCTAAAGTGTGCTGCCAGGCCAACGATTTACTTTTACCAATCATTTTATAAAAAAAAGTGTTCAAGATAAGGCATCAGAGGATAGATTTTATTTTGTCAGAATTTGTATTTCATCTACTTTTAAAATCTTAAAAGTGCCAATCAAGACTACAGCAATAATAGTGCATGTTTTATTGTTGTCTACAGATTGATTTCTAAATAAACTTTTCCAAAAGATTCTTTCAGGAACACCATCAAAGTGTCAAACAGGTTGGATCCAGATCAGACCCGACATTTTGTCAGGCCTTATCTCAGTCCAGTCTGTTTGCAAAGGATATAAGTAAATGAAACTAGCAGCCAAAAAGTTTAGGGTTCAGTTTTAAAAATTATTATGCTTTCTTGTTTCACCAGGAATGACTCAAGTGATGACACGATGACACACAGCCACGAGAATGAAACTTTTGACGAACCCATATCAACATTGTTCGGGATTAACATGAGTCCATTTGTGTATCATGTGTGCGATGAATATCTGGCCTCGAAATCTGAGAGTGAATCAGATTTTTCCAAAGGATATACAGGTGGGTGGTCACTTCTTATTGTATCAGGAAATACTATGAGAACTGAAATAGAGGATTGTACAGATCAGTCATTTAATATTCCAAGAAAGCTGACAATTTTACAAAGAAACTATAGGAAAATGACCATTTTATGGTCATTTTCCTAGAATTCTTTTGTAAAATTCCATGGTAAAAAAGTTGGGACTCACAATATGACTGTGTTATAATCCAAATCCGCATTATGGTGAGGTGTGTTATGAAGAGACCACATTGGATTTCACAAAACACCCATCAGTGTTTGGCTTGGTTTTTAAGAGATATGGATCAAATATGTCTTATTATCATTGTAATTATTTAGATCAGATTCACAAAAGAATGATGAATGACAAGTCAAACTTGAAGAATCATAACCGTAGCAGAAGTGAAAGCTCAGTAATAGAAGATATAAAGTCACAGTCCACTGAATCTAAAAAAGATCAGATTCACAAAAGAATGATGAATGACAAGTCAAACTTGAAGAATCATAACCGTAGCAGAAGTGAAAGCTCAGTAATAGAAGATATAAAGTCACAGTCCACTGAATCTAAAAAGTAAGTTTTCAGTTTAACCCATTTTCCCACAATTAGTGAAAATGTCGTCTGATTTGACATCTGCTGATGTTGTTTGGTAGCCTTTACTGCAAACATTTAGGGCCCCTATCAGACTGCTCCCTGGGTCCATACTGTTCGCTTCTATGATAAGAGTAGTCTGAAGTGCATTTGAATAGATGCAATAGACATGTTAAGCAGACAACATGTTCAGCACCAAAACATTTGCAAGATAAGGGATAACTCATTTGCTAGATTTGCTCAGTGTAAGTTTGTTCTTTGCCTGGTTTGAGACCGCATAAAAAGTTGATCAGTGTGTGTTGTTAGGGCTATTTAGCTTGCCCATCTGCCTGTATGTCTGTTTGTTTCATGTCCTCTCTCGTTTGTGGACAATACAACTAGGTCGATTGACCACTGATTTCTTCCATATTTCATACATGCATTACCTTTATCAATCTCCTGCCCAAGTTTGAATATGGATGAACGTTCACCAAGATGGCCCTAAATGATAACCAACATTTTATTTGAGAACAGAAATAGATAATCGCCCTTTTTGGGAGTATGACCGTGTTCTAGTTAAAGGTTAAACTCATGATCCACTTGCAATGAGTTGGAGTCAGATACAATCTAAAGTGTGCTGCCATGCCAACTATTTACTTTTACCAATCAATTTGTAAAAAAAAGTGTTCAAGATAAGGCATCAGAGGATAGATTTTATTTTGTCAGAATTTGTATTTCATCTAATTTTAAAATCTTAAAAGTGCCAATCAAGACTACAGCAATAATAATGCATGTTTTATTGTTGTCTACAGATTGATTTCTAAATAAACTTTTCCAAAAGATTCTTTCAGGAACACCATCAAAGTGTCAAACAGGTTGGATCCAGATCAGACCCGACATTTTGTCAGGCCTTATCTCGGTCCAGTCTGTTTGCAAAGGATATAAGTAAAAGAAACTAGCAGACAAAAATGTTATGGTTAAGATTTAAAAATTATTATGCTTTCTTGTTTCACCAGGAATGACTCAAGTGATGACACGATGACACACAGCTACGAGAATGAAACTCTTGACGAACCCACATCAACAACAAAGAAGCCTAGCAAGAGTATGTCCATGCCCAAATCTCCGCTAGTGAGCCTCAATCAGTACTTTACCAATTTGGGACCCAGATCACTGTTCAGAGAACTTGCCAGGAACTTGAATAAATCAGAGGATATCACAGCATATATAGGTGGGTGGTCACTTCTTATTGTAATAGGAAATGCTATGAAAACTGAAATAGACAGGAATGTACAGTCCAGTCGCTTTATAATCGAGGAAAGCGGACAATATTAAAAAAAATAATATAGGGAAATAACCATTTTATGGTAATTTTTCTATAATTCTTTCGTAAAATTCCATGGTAAAAAAAGTTGGGACTCACAATATGACTGTGTCATATCAAATTTCGCATTATAGTGAGGTGTGTTATGAAGAGACCGCATTGGATTTGTAAAACACCCATCATGATACGTGTTAAAAGGTTGAAAATGTCGGATTATTCTTTATTGTTGTATATCTTAATAGACCAATTTATCTAAACTCAAACTACTGATTACTAATAGCAAAATCATGCCCTGAGATTATATAAAATGAGTTAATAGGAGACGACTGTATGTAAAGAATTTTACATGAGTTGAATTTATTAATCAAGTTTAGGGAAATAGATAAAATGTGAGGCTGTACCAAGCATTTTTATCACCTTTGAAACGAGTTTAATAGATACAATGATATAGGAGCATGAATGTAAGATTCTATTTATCTTATGACACTAAAACTTCTTTGAAAGCACACTATTGTGGCATGAAAATTCTAAGATATTGCCATATATACACAAGGTTGTGATGACCATCATTACATAGTGTTAATAAATTTGTAAAACACTCATGGTTTATCGATTTTAATTCTTGTTTTATATCATTCCCAGATATGACATCATTTGATAAATGGCTCATATTAACCTTTTTGCAGAGAGTCAGTTTGGTGTAAAGAACTTAGAGCACCAAAGAAGAGAGTTGTATGAACTGAGTTGGGTATATATTAGGAACAAAACGGAATCACTCGAGAAACAGAAAGAGGTAACGAATTGAATATTTGACACCAGGAAAAGAAAATGCGTGCTTTAACTAGACTCTTGAATGAATGTATGGGGAAACATTCTCATACAACAAAAACAGGTAAATTTGGGCAAGCTCATACCCACAGAGGCCTGAGGGTACTCAAGGCAGGAACACATTGTTACACTTACACCTTCAAATTTCCGTCTGTTTTGCCTCAAATACACTATTTTAGCTCACCTGGGCCGAAGGCTTATGGGTGAGCTAATAGCATACCAGTCACTCAAGCATCCCTCCAGCGTTCGTCAGTCCGTAAATGGGATTTTTTTTGAAAGGTGATTTTTTAAACTGTAGAAGCCTTAGTCATTATTCTCACTTGATATGTTTAACCTAAAGCGACAATGGCAATGAATAAGTTCCAAAAGTCAAAGTTGACCTTTCAGCTAAGTCGCTCATATTGGAGTCCCATCAATATATTAAAACATAGTTTTCTCACAGGGGAGCGCAGTGGCTCAGTGGTAAAGTGCTTGACTCGAGACCGACGGGCCGCGGGTTTGAGCCTCACTGGCGTCACTGCGTTGTGGTCCTTAAGCAAGACACATTTATCCTAGCTTAGTACTGGTTCAACCCATGTTTAACTAAAATATTGTTGATGGGACGTAAAGAATCAAATCAAACCAAAAAAATCCTCACAAACCATTGGCCCAATTGAACTCAATTTCATTTGAAGACTCCTTATTCTAAGTTAGCCAAAATGTATACAAAATATTTTGGGCACATGGCCAAATCTTCTTCTTCAGAACCAGGAGGCCGGTTACCTTGGGACTTGGTATGTAGCATTGGGGATGTAGGACCTACCAAGTTTGTTCAAAAAAGTATGATCCTAAGTTGACCTTGACCTACTTAACGTCAAGGTCAAAATTGCTTCCTAATGCATTTAAAATGGGAATTTTTGGGAAAAGTTGATTTTTTTTAATATTGTTGAAGCCAAAGTAATTATTCTCACTTGATATGTTAAACCTAATGAGACAATGGCTATATAAATAAGTTTCAAAGGTCAAGGTTGAGCTTAACTTTTCAGCCAAGGTCGCTCATATTGGAGTCCCATCAACACATTAAAACATATTTTCCTTAGAAACCGCTAGGCCAATTGAACTCAAATTTAATATAAAGACTCCTTATTATAGGTTAGCCAAAATTTACACCAAGTGTATTGGTCACGTGACCAAGATGGCCACCACGCCCATATAAGGTAAAAAAAAACTTTTTATATCTTCTTCTCTGGAGCCAAAAGGCCAATGACCTTGGGACTTGGTATGTAGCATTGGGGATGTAGGCTAAACCAGATTTGCACAAATGATGAATCTAGGTTGACCTTGACCTACTTTATAGCAAGGTAAACTTTTGAGACAACGGTTTTATAGAAGTACCAAATGTCAAGCTGACCATTGACCTTTTATCTAAAGCCACTCATTTGGACTGCCACATACCTATCTAAACATCTTCCTCAGAAATCACTGGGCTGTTTGATGGAGTATTCATTAGTAGTAGGGGACCCAGGGAATTAAAAATGGAAAATGTGGCCGGAAAGTAGCAGAATTTTAGACTATATCCTGAGTTAATATGATGTTTTAGAAGTGTGAAAACGGATATTGCACAAATTTATGTCATGCAAAAGATGTTTAATCATAGGGTAACCATAGCTACCCTTATGCAGGCTTCATAGCAGTCTATTCACTGCATTACTTAAAAGAAAAGTAATTTTGATAACATAATGTTCATTTTTTAACTATCTGTATATTTCCTTAAAAGCACTTTATTCAGTGCAGCATACTGCCAAAAAGAGTAAGATAATTTTCACATATGATAAATGTTATATACGTTACTTACTTTCAAGCAAACAACTATTGATTACTTGACCACGAGTTGCCAAGAGACCTGCGGAGAGAGATTTTTGTACATTAAGATTTTATTAACCATATGATATGGGACATTATTAAATGTATGTTAGCTCTTTATAAACATGTGCATTATCACGCAACTGCCTAGTCTTACACGTTACCATTAAATAGTAGGGGAGCTCCTATTTTAGTTTATTATCATTTGTTGCGTTTTCTTACATATAATCTTGAGCATAATAATATTAATTAGTTAAGGGGTCTTGTATTCCTGTTATATACGTTACTTTCTTTTAAAACATTATTTTTGTGCAAAGTTAAGACTACATGAGTAAAAAAGCTGGTGGATAAAAATAAAATTGACTTCTATCTAAGCGCTCTTAATTACAGACATTTTGAATTTTGTCTTTTTAAACATTTAATATGAAAGGATTCAACTTCAACAAAAGCATGGTTGCTTTAAAGTGTAGAATTTGAACTTAAATCACATAACAACACCATCGAATATGTTTTAGGAATCGTGTAAATAGGTATTTCATACATGTTTATTTTTCATAATCACATTTTGTTTCAGAAAAGTTTGAATGATTATTTTATCCCCGTGCCACTACCATGTATTTGTTTCTTTATATGCAGTAAATGCCATCTACAAGGCCTTTTGCTTTACTGGAAACAGCTTAATTCAAATTAAATAAATAAAAAAAAACACGCATTAACATTATAAACTCCATCACCCATTGTATAAGCCATCAAATATTTGTATTGAAAATCAGCTATTGATTTCAACAGTTATGCTCATTACAATAAGGCACAATCGCTAACTGACAACCATAAAGTATGTAAGTTATTCCATGAAATCAAGCAGAAGTCCCAATCAAGAAGTGAAAAGTTAAAAATGCATTCATCCTGGCCATATGAAAAAACAACAACTGACGTTTGTGGAAAAAGTAATGATTTCTGCTTCACATTAAGCACCCACCATACATATCCTTGTCTTTAAAATATCTAAGTACCTACAGCGTGTCCAGTTTGATAAAAAAGAATATAATTTATGTTGGTAACGTGTATAACTAAAAAGGAAAATACTACTTTTATCAATTTTTTGATGCTGTAAAATAGGATGGCATTTACCCCAAAATCAAATTTGATAAATATGAAACAGATACATGTTTATTAATTAGTTGGAAAATCTGACCCCTGCATTGTTAGTATCGCAGCCATTTCTAAATGATTATACTTCAAAATTCAGGACCTAAAGCTTACTAGAACTTGACTGATCATATATGTCAAAACGGCCTGAAAGTATGTTAAGACGTTTGCTTTTCAGCTATTGAGATTATCAGCTTATGTGATAGAATCTGCTTTAGATATTTTTTTATTCAGGAAAACACTCTGGAACTATTACACCAACAATTCAGCCTAATAGCAACTACTTTTTAGCCCTTAGAACCAAGTAATACTAATAAGGTGTGTATCAACTGGTTAAACAATTTTAAATATACAGTATATTGACAGTTCATCTAATAGAAACAAAATTCGTGCTAATGCTGCTGCCAGAGAATGCTTTTAAATAGTACATTCAACAAATGATTTGCTATATCATACTTACATTTAGCGCAATTGGTGATAGAAACAATGTTATATTGCCATCGGAGATGCCGCATGATATTTTACAAAAAGAAAAGAACTATGCTTTTTTTGGAGACAACTGATTATAGGGAATGGCAGAAAATTTTACATGCATACATACTTAACGTCAACTTTATTCATGCGTTTTAACATTACTAGAACGTTTATCGTTTGTGAAAGTAATGGTATTAAAAAGAGATCTGTCTGTGTTGTGATACCATTTTTATTAAATTTTGTTAAGGCAGTTGATTTCATAGCATATACCCTTTGTCTCTATACCAAGATGTGTTTATTACACTTTTATTATTAAATGTACATTAAACTCTGCTATATATAGGGGAATCAATTTACAGGACTCCTGCAATAAGTTGTTCAAAATGGGGTCCAATGACATTCGACAAATGATTTGCTATATCATACTTACATTTAGCGCATTTGGCGATAGAAACAATGTTTTAGTGCCACCTGAGATGCATAATGATATTTTACAAAAAGAAAAGAATTATGCTTTTTTGGAGACAACTGATTATAGGGAATGGCAGACAAATTTTACATGCAAACATACTTAACGTCAACTTTATTCATTCATTTTAACATTACTAGGAAGTTAATCGTTTGTGAAAGTAATGGTATTAAAAAAGATCTGTCTCTATTGTGTTATAATCTAATTATTAAGTTTTCTTAGGACAGTTGATTTCTTAGCATATACCCTTTGTCTCTATACAGGACTCCTGCAATAAGTTGTTCAAAATGGGGTCCAATGACTCACTACTACAATGATACCATGGTAAAAATTAACATCAGCTGTATAACCACATTGCTTAAACAAAGTATGGTCTTATGACAGTATTTGTTACTATTAACATTTTGCTCTTCCCTCCAACATTTTAATATAAACTTGTAAAATTTTACGGTAATTGATGCCACATGGTCAAAATTGGTCTAAACTTATTTTGTCTGTTGAAGTCCTATAAAGTAACACTGGTATCATAAATAACAGTTGAATAGATTCATTGGAATACATCATGTAAAAATTGTCTCGCCGAGTAAAGGCCACCATTGTGAATGATTTTCCACACCCATTTAACAGGAACGTTTCATTTTCAATAACGCGTAAATAGCACATTCACTTTTTAAAGTTTACATTGCTTTAAAAAATGATTAGAAGTATTATTTTAAGAGGATTATCAGTTTCATTAATTAAACAATGAATGCCATGTCAGAATTGAGCTGAAATCATATTTAATAGGTAGAATAAAGTCATCTTCTGGTTTTAAATACATTCACAAACAGATGTGCGCAAACAATTTGATAAATAGAGCCCGATTTGATTAATGGAACCACTCTTTTTTATAGAAAAAAGGATTACATATACATGTACATATATTGTCTATATTTCATGTATCATTTTACTTAATATATTTAAAAAGGCTTGATGCTACTTGGATTGCCAGCAAACGTCTTCTTTCTACAAATGAATATGACCAGGAAATTTCACAATCACAGACTGCAGTTTGACCCACAGCTTCATGAGGAAGGTACACAGAACAAGGATAGCCACACCACAATAAAGTGAAGCAACCAACCCCCTCTCTCTGTCTCAGCCAGATGATTGCTGAACTATAAAGTGCACAAAGAACAAAACTTGAAAACAAGGCCCAACACAAACTCCTGCATCCAGTGGGAGTAACAACAAATAAAGTTTCCACAATTCATACAGTCTTTCAGTAATTCGTAGATATCCAAAATGAACCTAATATATTTGATAATGTAAAATCTGATATTTACTTTTTTGTATACTGTGATCAAATGTGAACTTGTTAGACAAAAAGCTTTGGTTGCTTTAAAAATCTGATTATTTTTTTTTCTTTTTAAGAAAGAAAAATATGCAAACAGCTGTATCTGTTTTAGATTAACAGGCTCAGTTGTATACTAAAACAGTTGAATCAAATATGTAATCATGATATAACATTCTATAGTTATATATCTTACTTTAGAAAATTTGACATTACATGGTGATGTTTTCTAGTTGAGATGTTGCATCAGACTTATCAATTTGTTAGTTTGTAAATTTTATAACATTTAAATGAGAAAAAAAATAGCAAACACTGTAGTGGTGTTTTGAAGCTAAGATATATAGCATTTTCTAAATGAAAATATGCACGCATGTACACATACTCTCTTTATTACAACTGATACATTTTCTTTCAGAAAGATATTTACTTCATGCCTATCAAACGCAGCTTCCTTTATTTAGATGAAAGAAACTACGCAGTAATTTATGGTTTAAGGAATTAAGCAATATTGTTTTTCTTTTACTTTGTTATATACGTGACCTATTTGAAATGGGACATCAAATGATATTTACACCAGAAATGTTGTTAAGTATTACTCTTATGTGGAGTGATATTACTACATTAACCAGAATGTGTCTAAAAGCTAACAGAAAGAATTGCATACTTAATTTTAGAATTTAAAGGTTCTATTCTTATATAACGTATTAAAGATGGGGACCTAATTGAACACCTTGTAACTGACAAAGTATTTATGTTAGGACATATTTGTTTGTAGTTTTGAAACGGTCAGTAAATGGTCTTTTGAATACATGTTATCATGAATGAAAATATCTGTTGAAAGTTTATCAACAGAACTATTTAACAAAATATCATTGATTTTAAGGGTATAGTTGAAAATGTAACGTAAATAACATTATAATGGACCAATGACTAACTGGATAATGAATGTTTATATGTGTAGATAATAACATGTTCTTACACACTGCATAACTGTTTTGTTCAATTAAGCAGTTCACTACTACCCAAAACGACTTAAATACATATTTTTGTTTTCAAGAAAATGATGGGAAACATAATAAACAAACAATTACAGGTATGTTTGCAAGATTTAAATTGAGTGCAATATCAGGTTTCATACTGCCTATGCTATGTACTATCAGATAAAACAAGTGAAAATTCTGCTAAAAAGGGGACATACCAAAATGCTTATTTTTAACATTTCTGGACCCTGGGTCCTCTACTATAGATCGTTTTAGGTCACTTGACCAAAATGGCCGCAATCTTGACCTATTTTAACATTAATAAGGAGATAAGGTGAGCGATTCAGGGCCGTCAGGTCCTCTTATTTAGTACTATAATTGTTTAAGGTAAAATTGTGTTTGGTACAGATTGAGTTGGCATCAGTGTGACTTTACTCACTTTTGGCAGCTTTTAATCCAATTTACTTGGATATACAATTGGCTTCATTGCATATACAAATCGGATTTAACTTTCTGTTTCCTAATTTTGAGAGCAAAATTTAGAAATCGGGCACTGCTTTTCGATAAGATACTCATTGAACCATACTGATATCAGTTTTAAGAGGATAATCTGCTTGAAAGTTTAAATTGTTTTGTACTTTTTAACTCACCTGTCACGTAGTGACCAGGTGAGCTTTTGCGATCAATCTTCGTCTGTCGTCTGTTAACAATTGACTTTAAATGACAACTTTTCCTAAACCCCTGGCCCTCTACTAAAATTGTTCAAAGGTTCTGGTCTGTTGCATATCTAGGCCACAAAGGCTAAAATAGATTTTCGAGATGAAAACTTTAAAAATCTTCTTGTCTGAAACCAGAAGGCCTGAAGCCTTGATATTTGGTGTGTAGCATCACCTAGTGAGCCTCTACCAAGTTTGTACAAAATATACGACTTGGGCCAAAAATGTCCTGGTCCCAGGGGTCACATGTTTAACAAAGGCTTACAGAGGAAAAATGTGAAAAAATCTTCGTTTCTAAAACAAAAAGGCCTAAAGCTTTGATATTTGGTGCGTAGCATCACCTAGTAGACCCCTACCAAGTTTGTTCAAATAATGCCCCTGTGGTCAAAAATGGCCCCACCCCGGGGATCACATGTTTTAAATAGGCTTATATAGCAAAAACATGAAAAAATATTCTTGTCTGAAACCAAAAGGCCTAGAGTCTTGATATTTGGTATGTAGCATCACCTAGTGCTCCTCTACCAAGTCTGCTCAAATAATGCCCCTGGGGTCAAAAATGGCCCAGCCCCTGAGTCACATGTTTTATATAGGCTTATATAGTGAAAACATGACAAAATCTTCTGTTCTGAAACCTCAAGGCCTAAAGTTTTGATATTTCGTATGTAGCATCACCTAGTAGACCTCTACCAAGTTTGTTCAAACAATGCCCCTAAGGTCAAAATGGCCCTGCCCCGGGGGTCACATATTTTACATAGGTTTATATAGGGAAAACATGCAAAAATATTTTTGTCTAAAACCACATGGCCTAGAGTCTTGATATTTGGTATGTAACATTACCTAGTGCTCCTCTTTCAAGTCTGCTCAAATAATGCCCCTGGGGTCAAAATGGCCCAGCCCCAGGGTCACATGTTTTACATAGGCTTATATAGGGAAAACATGAAAAAATATTCTTGTCTGAAATCACAAGGCCTAGAGTCTTGATATTTGGTATGTATCATCACCTATGAAACCTCTACCATGTATGTTCTAATTATACCCCTGGGACCAAAAATGTCTCAGTCCCGGGTTCACATGTTTTACATAGGCTTATAGAGGGAAAATGTGAAAAAATTCTTCGAGTCTGAAACCAAATGGCCTAAAGCTTTGATATTTGGTATGTAGCATCACCTTGTGGATCTCTGCCAAGTTTGTTCAAATAAGGCCCCTTGGGTTAAAATGGCCCCGCCCCAGGGGTCACATGTTTAAGATAGGCTTATATGGGGAAAACATGAAAAAATCTTATTGTCTGAAACCAGAGGGCCTAGAGCCTTAATATTTGTTATAAAGCATCACCTAGTAGACGTCGGGAACGCAGTGGCTCAGTGGTAGAGTGCAAGACTCGAGACAGAGGGGCCGCGGGTTCGAGCCTTACCGGCGTCACTGTGTTGTGGCCCTTGAGCAAGACACATTTATCCTAGCTTAGTACTGGTTCAACCCAGGAAGACCCGTCCCTGTTTAACTGAAAGATTGTTGATGGGACGAAAAGAATCATATCAAACAAACAAAACCTAGTAGACCTCTACCAAGTTTGTTCAAATTATGCCCGAGGGCCAAAGATGGCATTGCCCCAGGCTCACATGTTTCACGTAAGCTTACAGGGAGAAATATGAAAAAATCTTCTTGTCTGAAACCACAAGGCATAGAGCCTTAATATTTGGTAAGAATCATCACCTTGTAAAACTCTACCAAATTTGTTCAAATTATATCCCTAGGGCAAAAATTGGCCACCCCTGAGGTCACATGTTTAACATAGACCTATAACGGGAAAAACATGAAAAAATGTTCTGGTCTGAAGCCATGAGTCTTAGAGCCTTGATATTTGGTATGTACATCTACCAAGTTTGTTCCAATGATGCCCCTTGGACCAAAAATGGCTCTGCCAGAGGTGTCGCAAGAGGCATGGTCAGCCTTCAAAAAATACAATGTACCTATATGTAAGCTTCAAACAAAACTTAGGTGAGCAATTTAGAGCCTCTTGGTCCTCTTGTTTCAAAGTCTTTCAGGAATACCAACAGTGTCAAACAGTTTGGATCCAGACCAGGCCTGACATAATGATGGGCCTGATCTTGGTCCAAATTATTTGCAAAGGCTATCAGCAGATGACACAAGTAGGTTAAGAGTTAAACTATTCATAAAAAAATCAAGCAGTGATATTGTTTTGCAAAATTGTTTCGTTTCATTATATATCATAAATGTTCCTCTTTCTATTGTTTCTTGTAGACAATAATGACAATTTGGTCCCGTTTATACAGTGACTATGGAGACTATGATGCTACCCTTGAAGAATTTCAGGTTTGTAATGACTATAGCATGGGTAAACGTTTTCAGGATATTGCCTGAATTCAGGATTTTAGGCTGACTTTCTGTGGAAAGTCAGCCTCAAAATGCTGAATTAGGGAGAATGTAATAGGTTCTCTGATTTATATTGGATCTGCTTAAAGACAATTGATCATTTAAACTTGAAATTGTGACTATTTAGTGGGCATACTGCAAATTTTAAGATAAGAGTTACGAAAATTCAGGATTTTCGAAATTGTGAACTTTCACCCATGCTATAGTCTACTATTCTTAAATCTTTGCATGCTTGGTTACTGCTTACTTTTTATGTTGTCTGCTGTATTCTAGCTCACCTGAGCCATTGGCTTATGGTGCGCTATTGTGATAATTGGATTCTGTCGTGCGATGTGCATCTTGCGTCGTCAACAATTGCTTCAAAGGACTTTAACTCCTAAACTACTAGCTGGATTTCGGCCAAACTTGGTAGAAATAAACCTTATATGGCCGTCTTTTAAAATTATCCAAATTATTTAGGTCCGTTGCAAATCTAGATCACACAGGCTAAAAAAAGATTTTTTCAAGATGAAACCTTTAAAAAAACCTCTTCTCTGAAACCACATGGCCTAGAGCTTAGATATTTGGTAAATAGTATCACCAAGTAGACATCTACCAAGTTTTTAAAATTATGCCCATGGGGTGAAAAATGGCCCCGCCCCAGTTGGTCAAATGTTTTACATAGGCTTATATAGAGAAAACATGAAAAAAATCTTGTCTGAAACCATAAGGCTTAGAGCTTTGATATTTTGTATGTAGCATCACCTAGTAGACCTCTACCAAGTTTGTTCAAATAATGCCCCTGGGGCCAAAATTGGCTCCGCCTCAGGGGTCAATGTTTAACATAGACTTATATAGGGAAAACATAAAAAAATCTTCTTGTCTAAAACCATAAGGCCTAGAGCCTTGATATTTTGTATGTAGCATCACCTAGTGGACCTCTACCAAGTTTGTTCAAATTATGCCCCTGGGGCCAAAATTAACTTTGTCCCACCCCACATGTCACCGTTGCCGTTGACCAGGACGTTGCCAGCTTTTAACAGATACCTATATGTAAGCTTTAAACAAAACTCAGATGAGCGAATTAAGGCCATTTGGTCCTCTTGTCTGAAAGCAGTCATGTTGCAAATTCAAATTATTTAGAATGAAGCATATACCACCACGCATGCAAATGTTTTGCCCTTTTACATACCCTTGATTTCTGTATGAGAAGAAAAGGTAAAAATCTTTTATTCTGAAGAAGGTTATGGTGCACATCACATTATGCAATTAAAACATTTGACATTATGCACACCCCTGGCCTTTTGGGCTGAGTAAAAAGGTCAGACATCCAGTGTTCTTTTGAGGCTGCGATCCCGTGAGAATACCGTGGAAATTTCAGGGATGTTGCAGCCGAAACATCCTACTTATAAAAGTTATAGCCGCCGAATTTTTGGAAATAATCTATTTCTTCACAGTGTATGGCCTCTACTAGCCGTTGTCAATTACAAAAAATGATACAATTTGGATAAGTACTATCACTTGTGCCAAAATGAAAGTACTGGCAATTATAAAGGCAAAACTTATTACGATTCCACGGTCTTCCAATTTTTATACCCATTCGGGTAGCCATTGAATTTACCAGTAGTGCTTTCCCCGCTAGGTGGCACCGAACTGGAAGGCCGCGAATCAAAAGGTTAATCTGTTTTCTTTTTAGCTCACCTGAGCCATTGGCTAATGGTGAGCTATTGTGATTGTTGGATGTCCGCCGTGCGTTGCGCGACATGCGTCGTTAACAAATGCTTCAAAGAACATCTCCTCCTGAACTATTTGTTGGATTTCGGCTAAACTTTGTAGGAATGATCCTTAAATGGCCCTCTTTAAAATTTGTTCAAATGGTTCCGGTACATTCCATAGGTAGGGCGCATTAGCTTAAAATAGAATTTTAGATGAAAAATTTAAAAATCTTCTTCTCTGAAACAACAATGCCTAGAGCTTTGATATTTAGTATGTAGCATCACCTAGTGGACCTCTACCACATCTGTTCAAATTATGCCCCTGGAGCCAAAATTGGCCTTGCCCCGGTTGTCACATGTTTCACACAGGCTTATGTAAGGAAAACAAGAAAAAATATTCTTGTCTGAAACTACAAGTCATAGAGCCTTGATATTTGGTATGTAGTATCACCTAGTAAACATCTACAAAGTTTGTTCAAATTATGCCCCTTGGGACCAAAAATGGACCCACCTCGGGGGTAACATGTTTTTCATTGGCTTAGGGACCGCTCATTATTTAAGTGTCAGGGGGGGCCCGCTATTATTTCGATCAATTACCCAAGTTTTGGATGACCCCCTCCTCCTGACAAGAGGTAAATACAATGACCCCCCCCCCCACGGAGACCACAAGAAATTTAACCTGACCCTCCCCCCAAACACACACGGTCACATTTTACACTATATATTGTCAAAATGCACTATTTTGTTTTCATATTCCTGTTGTTAGCCTTGATTGTATGTTAATAAAATGCTTTTAATACTCTGTCAGTCACCATAGATACGTTAGATTAGTGCTTACATATAAAAGGACATGCAGTTTTGAAATAGAAGAAGCACGTTTGCTATGCTTAGTATAGAACTATGGTACTCTGAGCTTCAATTCAAAATCTTGACAAGTTTTGACCATCATTAATTAACCATTAGGAATCTTTTAATTATGAGATAATGATTATTTTGCTTGTTTTGATTCTTTACGACCCTGTCAACAATTTTTCAGTCATGTCAAAATTGGTCTTTCTGGGTTGAACCAGTACTAAGCTGCAGATAAAAAGGCTTTCCACAAAAAGGTAGGGAAAGAGAAGGGATAAAAGTTTTGAAACATTACAAGCGAAAAAGTAGTATTTTTGGATGTAAAACAGTGGGAATAGAAGGGCTTTTTCAAACACATATCCATGAAAAAGAGTCAATAAGTAGGCTGTCAGGTCAACAAGAAAGAAGGGATTAAAAATTGGAAAAAAGAAGTGAAACACTATAAAAAAAGTAGCGATAGTAGGGCTTTTCCAAGTACAAAACCATTACTTTTAGTTGTTGTTAGATAAACATCAAATAAGAAATTTTAAACTCAATATAAAAGCAGATTGATAGATTTGACAATAATACTAGCAAAACAGAGACCTTTTTAGTTAGAAATAAAAAATTGAGATGTTTAAGCTGTCTGCTCCCTGGAACAATTTCTAAAATCTGAGCGAGCGAAGAGAGCGAGGAAAGAAATCTGTATTTTTATCGTGTAAATGATATTTTAGAGTGAACAAGTAGGGAAAGTGGAACATGTTTGAGAAAAGTAGGAACACGACATAAAGTAGGGGAATAGTAGCGAAGGTAGAGCCCATTAGAAAGCCTGATTACTCAATCAATTTTCTATCAAAAGCAGCATGACAAAAGTTGCAATAATAAAACCATCAATACACTTGCAAACATAAAAACTACGAAATTTAGTGGCCTTCCTAAGTAAATGTATAAGAGTTTTAACTTTTAAAAATCTAGCGAGCGAGAAAAAAATCTAATGATTTTATTGGAACAATTGACACATGACCCCCCCCCCCCTGCCGGGAAGCCAAAGTTAAAGGTGACCCCCCTACTAGCCACATGGAAATTCATTTGACCCCCTACTTTTTTAGCCGCCCCCCCCCCCTGACATCTAAATAATGAGCCCTCCCTTATAGGGAAAACATGATGAAAAATCTTCTTGTCAGAAACCATAATGCATAGAGCCTTGATATTTGGTATGTAGTATCACCCAGTGGACTTCTACCAAGTTTGTTCAAATAATGCCCCTTGGGCCAAAACTGGCACCATCCCAGGGTCACATTGTTTACATAGGCTTATATAGGGAAAAACATTGAAACAATCTTCTTGTCTGAAACCACAAGGCCAAGAGGCTTGATATTTGGTATATAGCATCACCTAGTAGGCTTCTACCAAGTTTGTTCAAATTATGCCCCGGGGGACAAAAATGACCCTGCCCTAGGCTCACATGTTTACATAGGTTTATAGGGAGAAACATGAAAAAATCTTCTTGTCTGAAACCACAAGGCGTAATGCCTTTATATTTGTATGAAGCATCACCTAGTGAACCTCTACCAAGTTTTTCATTGGGGCTGAAAATGGCCCTACCCTTGTGCAGACATGGGGCAAATTAATTGTTAATGCTAATGCATCATTAATCCATTACTTTTTTCAAGTTATTCAAGGTAATGATTAATCACCAGTTTTGGATTACTTCAATGCTGTTTCAATGCATTACTTTTGTCAAAAATTCATTGCATTACTTGCATTACTATGAATCACAGTCTATCAGAAATTTTGCCATCAATAGTATACAGACTGCACAGAAGAGAAATGAGATACACGACAAAATGATGAGTTATTTGGACTGATTCACAGGTTTCTTTTGTTCAACTTGCTCGTTAAGACTGTTATTTGACTAAGGAACATGCAAAATAAACTGTGAACCTTGCAAGTAAACACTTTGATATTATATCAATAAAGTGAAACAGCTTACAGTCACTGGCAATCCCAGATGAATCTTGAATAGTGAAAGTGTAGCTGGGAAGTGTTGAAATGTAAGGTATTTTATCCCACTTCGTTTAAGTCAAATGTGATTTTAGGTCACTTGAGCCAAAGGCTCAAGGTGAGGTAGTGTGATCCGTCTTCATCCGTCATTCGTCCATCCGTCCGTCCGTAATTTTGTTCTTTAAACGACAACTCCTCCTGAACCATTGGTCCAAATGTCATATAACTTCACATGATTGTTTTCTATGATACTCTCTTTCAAAATTGCATAAATGGTTTTGCTCCACTGAACAGGAGGGCAACCAGAGCTCCAGATAACACATACTTTAGAATACATCTCCTCCTGAACCACTGACCCAGATTCAAAATAAATCCACAGAATCGTTCCTCATAATGTCCTCTACCAAAATTGCACAAATGGTTTCACTCCGCTGAACAAAAGGCCACCAGAGCTCCAGATAAGAAATATCTTTAAACGACATCTTCTCTTGAACCATTGGTCCAAATTCAAAATTATTCCACAGAAATGTTCCTCATGATGCCTTCTACCAAAACTGCACAAATGGTTTTGCTCCTCTGAACAAAAGGGCCGCCAGATCTACATATAGAAATATCTTTAAATGGCCTCTCGTCTTGAAAAATAGTTAGTCAGTATGATCAGGAAATACAACAATCACAAACCGCAGACAACCCTGTGGCACCACGAGGAAGAGCCGCTTAACCATCACGAGACACCAGGAAGACAAATAAAGCAAAGCAACCAGCTCTCTCTTCCCCATCAAGATGATTGCAATACTAGAATGGACATAAAGTAACGTACAACAAAACATAGAACAATTACAGACTCCCACAATGGGAGTTACAATAAACAAAAAGTCAACAACAACAGAACCACCTCTTAGAACGGACAGCAGCCTAAGCCACCAGAGCTCCAGATAAGAAATATCTTTAAACGACATCTTCTCTTGAACCATTGGTCCAAATTCAAAATTATTTCACTTAATTGTTCCTCATAATATCCTCTACCAAATTTGCTAATATGGTTCCGCTCAACTGGACAATAGAGACGTCAGAGCTCCAGATAAGAAAAAACTTTAAACAGCATCTCCTCCTGAACCACTGGTCCAAATTAAAAATCATTTCACAGAATTGTTCCTCTTGTTACCCTCTATTATAAACGCACAAATGGTTCTACAAGCTGAACAAAAGGGCCGCCAAAGCTCCAGATAAGAAATATCTCTAAAAGGTATTTCCTCATGAACCACTGGTTCAAATTCAAAATAATTTCACAGAATTGTTTCTCATGTAACCTTCTACGGAAATTGCACAAATGTTTCTGGTCCGCTGAATAAAAGGGACGCCAGAGCTCTAGATAAGATATATCTTTAAACAACATCGCCTCCTGAACCACTGATCCAAATTTCATATAACTTCACATGAATGTTCCCCATGATTCTCTATTTCAAAAATGCATAAAGGGTTTTGCTCCACTGAACAGGAGGGACGCCAGAGCTCCAGATAAAAAATCTTTTACACAACATCTCCTCCTGAACCACTAGCACAAATTCAAAACTATTTCACAGAATTGTTCCTCTGAATACCCTCTACCACAATTGCACATATGGTTATGCTTTGCTTAACAAAAGGGCTGCCAGAGCTCCAGATAAGAAATACCTTTAAATGGCATTTTCTCCTGAACCACTGGTCCAAATTCAAAATAATTTCACAGGATTGTTTCGCATGATGCCATCTTCAAATATTGCACAAATGGTTCCAGTCCACTGAACCAAGTAGCTTCCAGAGTTCTAGATAAGAAATGTCTTAAAGTGACATTTCCTGAACCACTGGTCCAAATTTCATATAACTTCACATGAATGTTCCCCCATGATGCCCTCTTTCAAAATTGAATTAATTGTTCCACTCCACCAAACAGGAGGGCCGTCAGAGCTCCAAATAAAAGAAATTTAGTAAACAAAATCAGTTCCTGAACCACTGACCCAAATTCAAAATAATCTCAAAGAATTGTTTCTCATAATACCCTCTTCGAAAATTGCAAAAATGGTTACACTCTGCAAAACAAAATGGCTGCCAGATATCCAGATAAGAAATACCTTTAAGTGGCATTTCCTCCTGAACCACAAGTCCAAATTCAAAATAATTTAATAAAAAAAAATCTCATGATACCTTGTACAAAAATTGCACAAATGGTTTGGGTCTGCTTAACGAAGGGGCTGTAAGAGCTCTAGATAAGAAATGTCTTAAAACGACATCTCCTTTTGAACCACTGGTCCAAATTCAGAGCTCCAGAAAGAAATCTTTTAAACGACATCTTCTCCTGAATGACTGACCCAAATACAAAATAATTTCACAGAATTGTTCCTCATGATACACTCTACCAAAATTTTACAAATGGTTCCACTCCGCTGATCAGTCATTCTCAGGTGAGCGACCCAGGGCCCAAGGGCCCCCTTGTTTAATCTATAAATCATTTTAAAGCTAATTATAAATGGTGTGAATTTTATTACAATCCAATATCAATTTCAAAGAAACAAATGTTTTGATCACAATAAGGGTATATATCACTTGATTGTTCTGTTCATACATTTTGACACTTGGCCACTGACACTTACAGTGTGTTTCTGTGGTCAGTTGAGCTATAGGGTAAATAAATTGGAGTCGAAAATAGAAGAGATTAGAGATTAAGATACAGCCTGCGCTTTGTTGATTGGATAATCCAGTCAAGAGACTCAAAATGTTAATAATTTTCCTCCCAAAAAAAATATACTTCTAAATAAGAAACTATTTTTGGAGAGCTTACCTGTTGTATGATAATAATATACAATGAAATATGATCACTTGAAAAAGATCTGGGGTTGCTACTTCTGAGTGTTGTTTATTTCATTTTCAAAAATTATGAAAATCCAATAAATGTTACTGACAAGAATACAAAATTCACTACAAAAAGTGTACATACTGTAACCTGTGGCTCATTTGATACCATTTAAAATTTCCTTATGCGAAATTCACATGTTTATGGTATGCACACAATTTTTATTGTATCAAAAATATTCAGAGTTAACAGTATTTTAGGATTTTGTTTCACATGAAAGAAAGTAATGCTTAATTGAATGCACAACTTTCTTAATAATGCTAATTCAATGCATTACTTTTTCAAAATCAATGAATGGTAATGCTAAATTGAATTCAATGTACATTTTTGGCAAGTAATGCTAATTCAATGCATTACTTTCCAAAGTAATTCGCCCCATGTCTGCTTAGGGGTCACATGCAAAAATCTGAAACCATAAGGCTTAGAGTCTTGATATTTGGTATGTAGCATCACCTAGTAGATCCCTACCAAGTGTGTTCAAATTATGCCTCTGAGATAAAAAATGGTCCTGCCCCAGGTGTCACCAGGGACATGGTCAGACTCCAACAAATGCCTATATAGTAGCTTTAAACAAACGTTAGCTGGGTGATTAAGGGCCTGTTGGCCCTCTTGTTTCAAAATCTTTCAGGAATACCATCAGAGTGTAAAACGATTTGGATCCAGACCAGGCCCGCTATTATATAGGGCCTGATCTGGGTCCAAATTATTTGTAAAGGCTATCAGCAGATTACACTAGTAGGTTAAGAGTTAAACTATTCATAAAAAATCAAGCAGTGTTATAGTGTTGCATTATAACTTTGTTTCATTATATACCATAACAGTTCCTCTTTCTATTGTTTCTTGTAGACATTGGACGCAGTTATTATCTCTGAAGAAGCAGATTTAAATGCATTCGTTGATGAATATGTGGTATGTATTGACTATAGCATGGATGAACGTTTTCAGGATATTTCCTAAATTCAAGATTTTGAGGCTGACTTTCTATGGAAATTCAGCCTCAATATGCTGAATTAGGGAGATGTGATAGGTTCTCTGATTTATATTGGGTATGCTAAAAGACAACTGACCATTTAAACGTGAAATTGTGACTATTTAGTGTGCATACTCCAAATTTTAAGATTAATCAGGATGTGAACTTTAACCCATGATAAAGTCTACTGTTCTTAACTCTTTGCATGCTTGATGACTTTGCTTGCTTTTTGTGTTGTCTGCTGATTGTTTAGCTTACCTGAGCCATTGGCTTATGGTGAGCTATTGTGATCATTGGATTCCGCCATGCTATGTGCGTCTTGCATCGTGTGTCGTCTGTCCTGTGTGTCAAAAATTGCATTCTCCTCCTAAACTACTTGCTGGATTTTGATCAAACTTGAAAAGGAATAATCCTTATATGGTTGTCTTAAAATTTTGTTCAAAAAGTTTAGATCCGTTGCATTTCTAGGTCACACAGGCTAAAAATAGATTTTTTCAAGATGAAAACTTTAAAAAATCTTTTTCTCTGAGACCACAAGGGCTAGAGCTTAGAAATTTGGTATGAAGCATCACCATGTTAACTTCCGAAAAGTTATGTCAAATAATGCCTGTCATGCCAAAAATGCCCTACCTAGGGGGGTCACATGTTTTACATAGGCTTATATAGGGAAAACATGAAAAAATCTTCTTGTCTGAAACCATCGGAAGGCCTAGAACCTTGACATGTTTTATGTTGCATCATCTAGTAGACCTCTACCAAGTTTGCTCAAATAATGCCCCTGGGGCCAAAATTGGCTCCGCCTCAGGGGTCATATGTTTAACATAGGCTTATAAAGGAAAAACATAAAAAAGCCTCTTGTCTGAAACCATAAGGCAAAGAGCCTTGTTTTTTGGTATGTAGCATCACTCAGTAGAAGTCTACCAAATGGTTCAAATTATGCCCCTGAGGCCAAAAATGACCCCGCCCCTGGGGGTCACATGTTTTACATAGGCTTATATAGGGAAATCATGAAAAACTCTTCCTGTCTGAAACCTTATGGCATAGAGCCATAATATTTGGTATATAGCATTACCTAGTGGACCTCTACGACGTTTGTTAAAATTGTTCCCTTAGGCCAAATAATGGCCCAACCCCAGGGGTCACATATTTACATAGGCTTATATAGGGGAAACATGGAAAAAAAATTATTGTCTGAAACCATAAGGCTTAGAGCCTTAATATTTGATATATGTCTTGACCTAGTAGACCTCTACCAAGTTTGTTCAAGTTATACTCCTGGGGCCAAAATTGGCCCTACCTCACGTGTCACAGGGACGTTTCTACCTATATGTAAGCTTTTAAAAAAAACCTCAGGTAAGCGATTTAGGGCCATTTGGCCCTCTTGTCTGAGAGTATTCATTTTGCATAATCAAATTAATTAGAATGAAGCATATAACACCATGCATGCAAATATTTTGCCCTTTTACACACACCCTTGACTTCTGTATGAGGACAAAAGGTAAACGCCTTTTTTCTGAAGAAGGTTATGGTTCACATCACATTATGCAATGAAAAGGTTTGACATTATGGTACGGTAAAAAGGTCAGACATTCAGTGCTCTGCTGAGGCTGATCTCGCGTGAGAATACCACGGAAATTTCAGCCCAAACACCCTAGTTGCGACACTTGTTGCTGCCAAATTTTCGGAAATAATTAAATTTCTCTTAGTGTAAGGCCTCTACTGGCCGTCGTCAATTTCAAAACAAAGATAAAATTTGGATAAGTATTATCATTTGTGCCGAAATGAAAGTGCTGGGAAAAAGAAAGGTAACATTTTTTACAATACCACGGTCTTTCAATTTTAATACCCACTTGGGTAGCCATTGAATATACCAGTAGAGCTCCCCCCCCCCCCCAGGTGGCGCGGAACTGGAAAATTGCGGATTTGACCAAGCGTATCTATCTGAGGTATTCCGATTGCACACGCTGTAGCTTTGCAACAGCATCGAATTGAGCATTTTGCCATCTGATTGATTAAATTTTATTTTTCCAGCACCTCTTCCGCATTGCAACGACTCCCATCATTCTTCCTTGTAAACAAACAAAATTGCGACAAGTTCACTGAAAAAGAGGAACCATAGACAATTCTTAGACTCTTAAGTAAATCCATGGCAGACAAGTAACTGCCGACAGCGGTTCAAGATCCTAACAATGCCCCTACTACTATACCCAAATTGCTCCCTTAAAAGCATCGATAAGAAAGGAGAGTATCAAGATCCATGGTTGAAAGACTATTTTTGGCTAGAATATGAAAAAGACAAAAATTCCATGTCATGTAGGGTGTTTTTTCAAACACAATAAACAAAATGCTCTGACTGGTCTGAACAACAATTTCAAAACTTTGAATCGCCATGGGGACGGTGTCCATCACAAAGAGAGTGTAGAAGCTGATCAACTTCGGGGTCAGTTGCAAAAAATTTGTTGCCAAGGTTATGAGCGATCAATAGTTAGCTGTGGTTGTTGCTCTAAAAACTTTTTATTTCCTAGCACAGAAAGGTATGCCCATCTCTAAACACAGTAATAAACTTGACTTTTTGGGTGAGATAAATTGCCCCCATGTTGAACACTTGAAATGCACTAAGACAGTTACATACGAGTCAGGTAAAGCTGGGGCAGAATTGATAAGTTCCATAGCATCGGTGATAAGAAAAAAGGTTGACAGCATGATGATCAAAAGCCCTTACATCAGTTTTCTTCTTGATGCAAGTACAGATTTAGCCAAGAAACTAGTAGTTTATGCCCTCGTCATTTACAAGGAGACTTATACACCTACGGCACACTTTGTACCTAACATAAAAGTTAGATGTGCTACTGGTGTAGCAATCTACAATGAGCTGAGATTTGTTATGAACACGCAAAGTAGAGTAATTCCACCTTCAAAAGTGCTAGGCCTAGGGACAGATGGGGCAAAGGTCATGACAGGGTCTGGAAAAGGGCTGACAGGTTTTCTTCTTGATGTAAGTACATATATAGCCACCCACAAGAAACTAGCAGTTTATGCGTGCGTCATTGACATGAAGGAGACTTTTACACCTTCCACACACTTTGTAACTAACATGAAAATTGAAAGTGCTACTGGTGTAGCAATCTACAATGAGCTGAAATATATTATGAACAAGCAAAATAGAGTTATTCCACATTCAAAAGTGCTAGACCTGGAGACAGATGGGGCAGATGGGGCAAAGGTTATGACAGGGTACATGACCAGTTCAAACCTGTGAGCCCCTGATCAATGTTATATTGAGGGATAATCCAATGCTGTTGAACTACCACTGCATAGCACACAGCCTAGCCCTGGTTACATTACAAGCAGCTAATGCAGTACCATATTTTATTTGGTGGTCGATCAGAACACACTAATTGGAATATTCTACTTCTTTAAAGCATCAGCTAACAGAATTGCTAAACTAGCGGACATACAGGACTTGCTAGATGAGCCAAATTTGAAAACCACGGAGGTCTATGAAGTAAGCTGGCTACCAAATGACATCCCTGTGAGCACTGTGTTTAGGACACTTGATTCAATCTTGACATTTTACTACAGATGCAGATGCTAAATCAAAGGGTTATGCCAAGAAGTTTATTCAGCATGACTTCATTGCCAGTGCTTACTTGTTAATGGATGTGCTACCAGTGATATCAGAATGTGTCTAGTGTTCAAGAAAGAAAATCTAGACATCAGTCAAGTCAAAGTACAGGTAGACCACACCAAAAGTGCACTGAACAAACTTAAATCTGATGAAGCTGAGTATTCTTACCTGAAACAGCTCTCTGATGAGCACCTCACCTTGGAGCAAGGCAAAGTAGTGTTCAAACAAAATCACATTGCACAAGGGAAAAGAACATTGAGGCAATCAAAGTTAAATTTATAGATTAGATACTGCAAAAAACTGGATGAAAGATTTCCAGATGGTGATTGCAATGCGATATATGCATTTTCCATTTTGGCTATGAGACCACTGTCCTTCGTCTCAAAAGCAGATCTCGGAACATGAAGCAATTAAAAGCTTGAAGTCTTGCTGAAGCAGTATGGAGAAAAAAGTGTCCAAACCATTAGCTGATGAACCAGTTCAAAATTGTGAGCTCCTGATCAATGTAGGCCAGACTAGGGAAGAATGGGCAAAGGTGAAAACCCTTGTGTAGATAGAAGGATACCCAAGGGATAAGATGTCAGTGCTGTGGGGTCTTATAAACCAACATTACAAGCAAGAATATCCAAACCTTATTGAGTTAGCAGCCCTAGCTGTTACAGCCCACATCCACACAGCAGACTGCGAAAGGGGGTTTAGTGAACAGAATGCAGCAAGTACTGCAGCCCAAAACAGGCTTTCAGCAGAAACAGCTGATGACATCATGACAATTAAACTTGAATGGGGTAACAGGAGGAAGTTTGACTTCATGGAGGCTCTTCAGGAATGGAGAGTCAAGAAGAGGAAAATATTTGAATAATTATCTCTAATACACTTTATTGTAAATATGTTCCACTTTCAAGTTTTTAAGTTCTTGAATTTAGTTATAAATAGTTTATATCAATTTAGATGACCACAGTTTATTGGGTAAAAAAACAATAGAAAAATAACAACTCAGGAGCCAGTGCCTAGCTAGAGTTCAAATCAGTTTAGTTGACCACAATTTATTGGGCAAAAACAATGGACAAATAACCATTCAGGAGCCAGTGTCTTACTACACACAACAGAATAGGTTAAATTTAGTATTACATGTATGTCTCACTGACTTTAAAAATGTCCCCTAATTTTCAAAGGCTGTTGAGACATTTGTCCCCATGTCCCAACTGGACATTGAATTGTGCAGAAAGTATAATTTAACTGAACATAGTGACTTGATTGGCTTTGGTTATGATCTTAGTGATACCCAAGATGGACTTAAGTGTTAGAGAACAGGAATTATACTGTATATTCTGAAATTTTCGCGTGATCATTATTTCGCGAATTTTCTATTTCTGAATTATTCGCAAAGTTTTGAATTCGCGAGCAAGCATTCGTGTGGTTGGTCATTTCAGTGGGTTGAAACTAAGCATTCAAATATGAGATTTCCGAAGGTAAAAAGTTGTACTGCTTTGAAAATGGCGATCCAATTTTGATCACATTAATTGGCATAATAATGACATTTTCTCTTTGAACACACTAAAATCACTGGTCCATATCTGAATCAATGATCAGGTATTTTAGCGTAATTGATATCTTATCTTTCGTAGTCCAAGCCATCAATTATATACTTTTGTAAGGTATTGTGTAACGGTTGAACGCGCACGTAAATGATTTGCGTAATCTATTCTTACTTGACCTATAACCACTGGTCAATGTTGCGTTTCTTTTAACTGAAACTAAAATGAATACATAAATATTGTTTCATCTTACACAGTTACAGGTTTGTGGATAAAAGAAGTTAGGGAGTGAGAAACATTTTGGCAAGATTTTCGCTTTTCAGTATCGTTTGCTACATCGTCCATCATAAATAGTAAGTGAGTATGATCAGGAAATACCACAATCACAAACCGCAGACAACCCTGAGGCATAAGCTATTTTTAAAGATCTTCAACGATATATGTAACTTGCTTTTGAGGAAGTCAATTTTAGCGAGAACTTTGAATTCCCGAGGTAGCGAATTCGCGAATATTAGCGAAAATTAAGTTGTCACAAACATCTCCAAGTCTACAGTATTTTGTGGTAAACATCCTCTCCTCCTGACAAGGATTCAGATGAGCGATCCAGGACCCATGGGCCTTCTTGTTTCCAAATGAAAATCAAAATATTAAAATATTAAATGGCCCATCAAAACCTTCATTTTTGCATGCAAATGATTGGGATATTGACCCATTTATATTTTGGACCAGAAATATCCGTGAGGAGAAGGGGTAAGACTATTCCACTGCGGTCTGATGGTGCTTCATTTAATCTAATAATAGTGTTTCCCCTATGCTGTGCACCATGCCCTTTTCTTGTTGCACCATGACCTTTTCCTGTGCACCATGTTTTTTCTGACAAATCTTAGCCTTTTCTATATAAGAACAGTCCCTTTTTTAAATATATAAAAGTCCATAATTCTTTGTTACTCGAGCCGATTTTCTTATGATATTATAATAATAATTAAAATGATAAAGATAATATATTGCAAAAAGTGTATCTCTGAAGTGTGTATTCTTTAATACTGCAGTAAGATGTTGAACTGCTACCAGAACAAAATGGTCCTTTATATAACAATCTTCAATTAGGTGCTGGTCCTAATCCATTAAAGGTGTTGAGTTTAAATTAACCATAGTCCTGCTGAGAACAGAATGCCCCCTGTTGGTTCAGAATAAGCTAGTGGATCTTGGTCACAGTTTTCAATGCATTCGGTGTATAATTTGTAAGTAATGATATCATGAAACCTTTAACTGGTTGGAAAGTTTTATTTTTAAAGAATACAGGTAAAAATAAAGCATTGTGTATATTAAATTAAGACAATCATGCAGATATAGTGCTTTTTTATTTTTTTATAATTGGATAATAATAAATCAAAGCACTGGGAGAACTGATGCAGACGGCTGTACTTTAGTGTGTAACTCTCCGAATCGTGATGTTGTTAGTTTGATACCTTTCATGATAGTAAGTGAGTATGATCAGGAAATACCACAATCACAAACTGCAGACGACCCTGTGGCACCGCGAGGAAGAGCTGCTCAACCATCACGAGACACCAGGAAGACAAATTAAGCAAAGCAACCAGCTCTCTCTTCCCCATTAAGATGATTGCGATACTAGAACGTACACACAGCAACGTACAACAAAACACAGAACAATCACAGACTCCCACAATGGGAGTAGCAACAAACAAAAAGTCAACAACAACAGAACCACCACCTTAGAACGGACAGTAGCCTAAGCCACCAGGGGGCCTTAAATGCATTTTACTGGTACCAAATCTTTGCCCTAGATTCTACTGTCGTTGAAGTACAAGAAATGTTCAGCTCGCATGGAGGCCATCTAACTAATGCAATGTTTCATCATGGAGAAACATTCTAATCAAATTTACACATCATGGTGATAGAAAAGGGCTCATGACTCACAGATAGTCAGAGCTAAAGAAAACCTCAAGTTGAGCCACGGTGGGTCCAGCTACAGATAAGCATCAAGCACCAACCCACGGATTAAAGCTTTATGTCAGAGCCGTCATAGAGTCTGAGGCCTAACCCACCGTTGTGCAAATAAAGTGGAAACCATAGCTATAAACCGTGATTGGGTTTAAAACTAGGCATGCAGACTGTCGCATGATATCCAAGTTATATCCAACCCTTATATAACGTTTTACTATCTTTTTGAATTGATCACTAAAATTAGGTTTTCCAACAATTCGTTTGAATTTATAAACTAAATCACCATAAAATATAGGTTCTGATATGCCTTGTTGCAGAAGAGTTTTTAACCCCATGTTGTATTTAGCAATTAACTCTGAGTGTCTATGGTAGAATTTAGAAACCGCTTTTCGAATTTTATGATATCTATAACCTTGTTTTAATAATTTAGCAGATAAAAATAAGTTTCTGTTGTTGAAGTCATCAACATTAGAACATACTCTAGCAAAACGGATAAGCTGAGAAATATATACACCATAGGAAGGAGAGCGAGGAACATCTCCATCAAGAAATGGGAAATTTACTATTTCAAAATTAAAATCATCTCGTTTATCGTAAATTTTAGAAGAAACTATGCCGTTTGTTATCGACAAGTTCAAGTCCAAAAACGGACCTTCAGTATCAGAAGAATTTGTCGTATTTAACCGAAGTTCAGTGGGATAGATCTGACCTACCATTTGTTCAAAATAAGGATTATCAATATTAAGTAAGTCATCTAAATATCTGGAGGTTAAGTTAAAAGCTTCAATAATATCAGGTTGATTATTGTCTGACAGAGACAACATAAAGTCTCTCTCATAACAAAATAATAACAAATCTGCAACAAGAGGAGCACAATTAGTGCTCATTGGAATCCCTACAATTTGTCTATATAATTTCGATCCAAATCTAATAAATATATTGTCCAAAAGATAATGGAGCGCATCACACATTTTCTGACATGACCACAATTTATGTCGTTTAGGTTGTTCTGAAGTAAAAAAGGCATTATCATCATTACAAGCCAAATAAAGTGAGCCCTCTCTGTTAAATGTTTGTTTAATTAATTCTGTTAGTTTTTCTTTGATTAGATTATGAGGCAATGTAGTATAGAGAGTAGAGAAATCATATGTAGACAAACAAGATGCTAGAAAACCTCTAGACTTCAATTTATTAAGAATTTCACCTGATTGTTTAATAGACCAAAATAAATTTTTACCATTTCTTTCATAAACTGTTGTGCAATATTTAATGACATGGTTTTTAATCGCAGTGAGGCAAGAAGTCAAAATAATAGACAACTCAGTAGTTGTACATACGCTAGAATTAGAAATAAAACGCGACTTATAGGGTCGTTTATGAAGTTTAGTTAACCAGTATAACGTAGGAAGCCTGCTATGGTCCTCATCAATAAACAACCCAAACTTAACTGCCATATGGCATCGATGCCTATAAACGATAGACGTCTCATCAAGCCTGTTATGATCAAGACGTCTCATCAAACCGGCGATTCAGTTAATTAGAATGGTATGATTATACCCCCAAAGTATATAGGGGGTATATAATTTTTGCCTTTTCTGTAATTGTGTTTTTTTTGTTTGTTTGTTTGTCTGTCTGTCTGTCTGTAAACGTTTTTCTGTCAACGATTTCGCAGCAACTACTTGAGTAAGGACTCTGAAATTTAGTACAAAACTTGATAGTGATGAGTTGTATTTTGTAACAAAAAAACAGCCACATATTGCTTATGAGTTCATTATTTGTTCATTTTAAAGTGAAAAATTGAAAAAAATATGCATTTTTGTTCATCTCTTGACATAAGTTAAAAATGGGCAAAATTTCAAGAAAATCTATTTTTTCCATTTCCAAGCCATAATTGAGGCTGTCTGATGCTCTCAGATAATGACTCTTAAAAACGTAAAAATGTGACGTGGACGTCAGAACGAAGATCATGAAACCCAATGTTCTTCATGATTTGTTACATGGCGTCGACTCATAAATGTGCAAACAAAGAAAGCATCGTATCATGCTAAAATGCGGTCAAATTATGCTTCAAAACCAGCTACTGGAATGCAAGAATACACAATGAAAAAGAATAAACATTTAACGTCACTTAAAGTCGCGGAGTTGAGGTTGTTGGTGCATTACTTCAACCTAAAGATAACAGGACATACTTTTCCCAACAAAGTTATCATACATTACCCGTAGAATTGTGTCAGCGTGACGTTACATTGACGTTATTCAAAATGAACACAGCACAAATTTGCAAATGAAAACAACCTGTTATGTGGGAAGTAAGCATTAAACTTACTAACTGTAACCGAAACTTTGCCACTTGGCCATTCTTTCATCAGAAAAATGCATAAACATTATGGTGCCTTGAAAGTTCAGAATATAAATTTTGACATCATAATACACATTTTATTGACGTCTTATATTCTAAAGTCATAATTCTTGCAGTAAATGCGTTTTATTGAATAAAACTCAAGAGGAATAGAGTTTTACCGCATTTAACGCAATATTTGGTATTGACGTTAATGACCTTAAGTGTTTGAAATCATAACGTAAGGTTGCAAGCTGACCATTTCCTGGATCCCCAAATTGATTCCAAAGGTTTTGTAAACAACAAACCGGTTTTTGATAGAAAATCGACTTTTATTAACCATGTTTCACAGTTTTCTGCTGGGGGTCAGGACGATTACTTTTGCGGGCATACATAATCGACGTAGTGGCTTAACCTTAACTGTAATGTGACGGATACATGCTGCTTTTATGAAATAACATCATCTGCACTACCGCTTTGCATTACAGTTTATGTTAACAATGAATTGAAGTGATTGTTGCGTTTGTTTATTCCTTACTTATACATGTACCTAGCACAGCGCTTTAACACGCACATTGTAAATAGTAAGTGAGTATGATCAGGAAATGCTAAAATCACAAACTGCAGACAACCCCGTGGCACCGCGAGGAAGAGCCGCACAACCATCACAAGACACCAGGAAGACAAATTAAGCAAAGCAATCAGCTCTCTTTTCCCCATTAAGATGATTGCAATAATAGAATGGACATAAAGTAACGTACAACAAAACATAGAACAATTACAGACTCCCACAATGGTAGTAACAATAAACAAAAAGTCAACAACAACAGAACCACCTCAGACGGACAGCAGCCTAAGCCACCGGGGGGCTTAAATGGGCTTAAGTAGGTCATTGTTTTATCATAATATTTAGATATCTTTTAACTTAATTACCACGTCGCAGATATCATAATCAGTTGTAAAAACTGAATCCATTCAAAGCATATCGTTGAAAATAGGGTAGGAGTATAGAATATTGGAATGGTCAACAGGGAAAGAATTTTAAATTTGTGTCTATTAACATTGCTACCGGATGGACAACCCATCTGTCTGCAAAAATTGATGCCATTTTATTTGCTTAAAAATTCTTGAAAAACGGTCATTTTGCATTACACAAATTAGCATCTAATTATAACAATGTTTTTTTGAATGCAAATGTTTTATCAGACTGGCAAGCCAAATAATAAAAGTTGATTTGCTTCAGGTACTTTATAAGCTTTAAAATGTATAACATCATATAACTGCTATTAGATTGTCTTCTGCAATTAAACAGAAACATACATGGGTAAAGGGGACGGACATTACATATAAGTGTAATATCCATCCCCCTGAAAAATGAAAAAAAAGATATTCTGACCAAAAAGTAATTATATCTTTATTATACGCATTTATTTTCAAGTGTATGCACTTTTTCTTTAATATATATGACGTTTTATAAAAAAAAACAAAAAAAAAAACTGAAAACTGGCTCAAAATGATAGAAAAAGTGTATGTTATAAGTAATGTTCGTCCCCTATAATTACCCATACCTAAACTAGTGGTTTACAAATTTCTAAGAGAAGAATGAAATTTTTTCTTCAGATTTTAATGCATCACTGTGACCCTTACTCAAAAAAGTCAAATAAGTTCAAATATTTATAAATCTATTTTTCATTTTTTTTTCTTCGTGCTAACCCAGTTTGGCCCAAATACTGAGCACCAGGCAATATATTAGTGTGGGCCGCTGTGTAATCCCGTGTGCATTTTTTGTAAAAGTCTCAAACATACATTTTCTTCTAGAAAAATGTATCTTGATTAAGAAAAAAGGTGTTTACAATTTTTTCTTGGCGTTTTAACGTCACCGTGACGTCACAAAGTGACGTACCTATTTTAAGCTTATTTAAGGCCGGCACTCTTACATACTTTGAAAGTGGATAGCTATGAATTCCAGTAGGCATAAACATGAACTGCTTGATCAGTTGTGTTAATTTTACTGGCGACATGTTAATTTTGGAGCATATACCCTGACTCTGGATTTCAAAGAGGCTACATTAACTTCAAAATGATGTCTGTACATGGAAAAGTGACGTCAGTACCAAAATGAAAAATCTGTGATAGTGAAAGCTCACATTGCTAGACCCTCCTCTCCACACAGCAGGGAAAATATTGTTCACTATAATTTTTAAAACTACATTTAATAAGATGTAAAATGACATACGTTAGCTCTCTGACCTATAGTTAGACAGGCAGGTTGACTACGTTACCCTGTTATAGTTTCAAATCCTATTTTGCAAACACCAAGTTATACCTAATTATCATAATTTTATCAACATGCTGTTTGCCTTAAAACATTTTTAATGAAGGGAACAA
This sequence comes from Loripinus fragilis, assembly GCA_964019695.1. Classification (NCBI taxonomy): domain Eukaryota; kingdom Metazoa; phylum Mollusca; class Bivalvia; order Lucinida; family Lucinidae; genus Loripinus; species Loripinus fragilis. The sequence continues at coordinate 24,723,025 of OZ026531.1, forward strand.
CCGGTATGCACTTAAACAATACACCACTATGAAGTTACAGTTATATATGTTATTTAAAATGTATAACTATTTAATGCATTACTGTCACTAGACATTGGACTACCAAAATACATTAGGGAGTTTTGTACATAATAATTCTCTAAAACCGTATTCTACAAGCCACACAATAATGTATTTTAACTCTGTAGCGGTTGGGGCGATACCACGCATTAGCAAATTTTTCTAGGTTACATGTACTGTTAAATAATTGGAAATCTTAACTAATTACTTCTTATTCTTACATGCCAATATAACCTTTTGATTGTAAGCAAATGGAAGCAATATGATGTTTCAAAGTAGAAAGGATCTGTTATTGCTCTGATATACGCTATTTTAATACATTTCTAAATTACAAAGGAACACTATTTAAGTTTACACTGCTAGTGGTTTATTTATTGCCATTTAACTGCCTTTAATTGTCATTTAAGGAAAATGCCAACAACGCATGTATGAACAAAAGAATGAAATTTGAACCTTATTCACATACAACAATTTTTTTTAAGTTTGGGCGTTTTAACAGCTTTTTATATTTAAATAAATGCTTACTAAATGATATCTTTTAGCTCGCTGACACTGGTATATTTGCCTCTTTTATACGTGAAATGAGTGACGCATATTAAGCCCTCAAACATATCTGAAGAAATGCTAGACATCAGGAAAATAAGTGTTGTTTTTTCACTACATTAATATGTTAATTTTTGTGTAGGTTATAAACATTGTTGCTGCTTAATGCTGAATATAATGTATGGTATCATATTGTATGGTATTTTTGATAACACAATACTATTAAGTATGGACAAGTTTAGTAAGATTTATCACTTATTGTTTAAGCCAGCTATCAATTACAACTACTATGCTGGTATCATTCATAACTAAAAACTTATTCAGAAGTTGTAATTGTAGGTCAATTCAAGCATATGTCAAAATCGAGAATTGAGAATTTTAAACAGTCCATTATCCTTGTCTTTGGAAAAATATTCGATTTTTGCCCAAAGGTATGATACACACCAAGCCTATCACTGTGGTTATAACTTCTTTATATCAGAACGATGTCTAGTTTTGCGATAAAAGAATACCATTTAAGCTGGTAAAATGCTTATGTCTTATCATCTGTTATGTCTGGTTCTAAACTATTGTGAAGCATTTAAACACAACAACATTTGTTCTAATGGTTCATTTTAGTCTTACATTTCAAAGAGAGGTGTTTATCACTTAGAAAAGCCATCAGGCATTGTCAGTATTGCGTGTATATTGTAGTCATTGCTAAAATGGCTGACTCACAATAAATAAGTGCTAAAATAAGTTATTTGTTTTGCATTATTCTATCAATTAGACCCATTGGTCTTGCAATGTAATTTTGCTGCAGATAATATCAAATTGATTTGGTTTTGGTATTTGTCGCAGTGTTGAGCAATAAAGACTCGGGTGAGCTTCTGCATATGAGCAGGTCGACTTGCCAGAGCCAACGCTGCTCGTATACATAAAGTAGTATGTAGGTTGAAAAACAAATTTTAGAATGCTAGCCCCTCTGTATCATCATGAGTGATTAAACAATGCATTTGCTAGTACAAATATCCATGTACGAAATACAGTAAAAGAGTCAAAAATATTTTTCATCTAAATTTAGCGTGATTATACTTGCGCTACAGTCAAAGAACATATCTGAAATATAGCATTCAAGATTTCGTAAACTATACCATACACACATATGACACAATTGACAATGAGGCACTGCTAAATCAACCTCTGAGATTTATAATAATATCCTGTACATTTAAATATAATGATTTCTTTAAGAGATAATTGAATAAAAGTATACATGACAAATAAGATTATTATGCATAAGTTCATGCACATTTTTTAAACTTTGCATGTGCGACTATCATTGGTGACAATGTTGATACTGAGAAGAGTTCCAACTTAATGCTGAACAGTTAGCATTGTACATGCTCCTTTTGAATCTATGTCCTAGCAAGTTAACAACTCATTCTAATCTTAAGTACAGATATACATGTTAAGCATTGTTATTAATGATTACATTTATCATGTTTGCAAGGTTCCTGTAATATTTTGCCAATGCTTTGTTTAGTGGAAATTAACATCAGAAATATAAACATTTATTGCTTAATCTAAATCCGATCTTATCTCTTGACTGCATTTTTTTAATGTTTCACATTTCTATCCAGCATTATTAAAAACATTGTAAAGTCTCCTTTACACTAACTTGAATGTCACCTGTAAAAAATTAGCTGAATACAATTTTAGCTGAAAAGTCTTTATTTAAATTGGTATCCTAGTAACAACTGACCTTTTTCCTTTTATATGACCATATCTAATGTGGCCTTAAGGTAAAACCCACCAATATAACCAACTTTCTCTATTTCCAGGGAAATGTTTCTCATCCATAAAGCAGTTATCTCGATATTATTGGTTGAGCAAGTGATTCAAGGTACTTACTTAATGTGATGGACAGTTTTGTTGATTGCACATTGAAAGATAAGCTGTATATAAACTAAAATCAATTTCGAAGCTTCTGTGTAATGTGTCACCATATGCATACACAGCTGAGGGTCAGGATACAAATTGATTTCGAGACAGTCACTGTAAAAAATAACAAATTACAGACACTTTAAATAACTGAATAGAAGTAGCTCAATTAAACTTAGAATACTCCAGAAAAATATTACAAAACTCGACATAATATATTATTAGCTTTTCTGGCTCAATTATATATTGTCATTGTTAACATTTTGGATAAACATATGGCAATATAATTCTTTTGTACAGCAATATTATGCTATTTTAATAAATTTGACAGAAAATTGAATGTATCCATCTAAGTGCTGTTACTTGAGTGCTATTATTTTCTTTATTTATGAATTTCAAATCTATAATTTTGGGCAAATCATTTCTTTGTAGATGTAAAAAGTTCAAATATATACTATTTTGCAAATGTAAATGTGCATGGATAATTAGTAGGAACTTAATACAAACTGATAAATCCTTTTTTAGACAGACTGGTATCTTGATATCTATTTTACAAGCCCAGTTAGTTTCGAGATGAAATAAAATATCCTATGACGTATAATATAAATAAAAAAGCAATACAATCTTAAACGTTGTAATATATGTTACATGATACTGTACAAACAAAAACTAATATTTTACACCAGAAATCAAGTTAAGCATAACGTTTCACTCTTGATTATCAACAGAATGCCCATTCATGGTGTTTACAGGTGGTCAAATTGAATTTCATGCTTAATTAAAGAATGATTTTTTTGTTCAGGGTCATCACATTTAACAGTTTATAACTCTTAAAGTATTTGTGATACAATAAAAGTGTTTGCAGCTATATAATGGTCCATTACTTGTCTTTTGGAAGATTTATTTAAAACCTGAAAGTTAACTGAAGAGCTTATCAAAGAAAATTATTTAACATAATTTCAGTGATTTTAAAGGGATAGCTTAAAATGTAGCATAAATGACATAACAATGGGCCCAACTTTTATAAACATAAATATATATACAGAATGAAATGTTCTTGTATATTACATGAATGTCTAATTTATATAACTCAAGTATTACCATAACAACCTTGATTGCATTTATTTTGTTTAGAAAATGTAGGGTAACGTAGTTAACACTTAGTAACTAAACGCCCAAACCATCAACAATCACAAGACACCAGGAAGACAAACTAAGCAAAGCAACCAGCTTTCTCTTCCCCATCAAGATGATTGCAAAACTAGAAGGGACATAAAGAAATGAACAACAAAACATAGAACAATAACATACTCTCACAATAGGAGTAACAACTAACAACATCTCAACAACAACAGAACAACCGCCTTAGAACGGACAGCAGCCTAAGCCACTGGGGGCTTAAAATTTCAATGTTTCACTTAGTCACATATTCTCACTACGAGACCCATATTTTTCCGTGTAGTAATACTCAAATTCAAATCCCAGAGTTATAAATTACAAAAAAATCTTGACTTTTTATAAATCTTATCTAATTTATTAAACCCACTATCCAACCAGCATTGTATGTATTGAAAAATGCATATGAGCCGCGACATGAGATTTCCAACAATGTGGTATGTGTGACCAGCAAAGGCTCTGACCAGCCTGCGCATACCTGCAGTTTGATCAAAGCCCTTGCTCGTTGCTTAAATATTCTTTGAATATAAAGCTACTGACTGAACATCATTTTGAGTTTCTACGCTTGAAAGGAGGCTGCACAGGCTTGTCTGAGTCTGTTCACATCAAATACCACATTGTTGGAAATCACATGTCGCGGCTCATATATGCATTTCACGTTAGGTGCATATTTTCAATTGCAATACAGACAATTTTATCATGGAAGCATACTCTATGGGCCCTTATTAGCCTCTCTTAGTGGTGGTATTAGCGACACGGCCTGAAGACAAATTTTGAAATGAAACAAACAGCTAACAAACAGCTAATGATAACCAATATTCGAGATACCCGTCTGAAAAATGTTGTCACGTCGCAAGGCGACCACAGGATCATTGTGCCATCAGCTTACGGTTACCGCAGGATGACAGTCTGATGTCTATCATCATATAACTGCTATTATGCCTACGACTATCGCAAGAGTCTACGATCATTTTTGGGAAAAAAATGACAATCCAAAATCGTGGGGTGCCGGCACAGGGATCATACGATGTTACTGCGATGTGTCTACAGGCTACGGGCTTACGATTTTTTTCAAATGTGTCATTATGTGGAGTGAAACAAAATCTAAGAGGTCACGATGCTCGTAAATCCATACGATGATCGCAAGGTCTCCCTGTGGAGGCTGCATGGAAACGGAGATTTGGACATCGTATGGGCATCGTATACTCGTCGGAAGGCAAATGTAACCCAGGCATTAAAACTATTATTAACCACTGGCCCGGTCAACATGAGTATTGACCACCTTTTTGCAAACCTTGGTTTGCCACCCAAAATTCCTTAATTGAATTCTTTTGAAATTCGACGGGTACAAGACGGGTTTTTCATTGATTTATATAGAATCGCATACAGAGGTTGAATTTGTGTGTTTGTGGCGAAATTCGCGCATTGGAAAACTGTTGTTGACATATTTTGAGTTGCCTTAGGAGGACGAATTGCCCTTCTCGGCAATATTGTTTTTTTTAACATTAGCTGTGTTTCGTCATTCAATTGTGGATAAAATACTTTTTATATGTTTTGGACTTTAATATGCTGGACACTAGTTGTTGTTAGGAATATTAAAAACTTCATAAAGTAATTCTTAGTAAGAATTCTGTGGATTATCTGGGCGTGACTTTTACCTTGATAAGGACGGCATTGAGGATAAAACGGCCTTGGATGACACGGAAAATGTCATCGTACTTCAGGTTGTCGATTGTCTTTTTCAGGGTTTTTGTTTATTGTTACTCCCATTGTGGGAGTCTGTAATTGTTCTATGTATTGTTGTACGTTACTTTATGTCCATTCTAGTATTGCAATCATCTTGATGGGGAAGAGAGAGCTGATTGCTTTGCTTAATTTGTCTTCCTGGTGTCTCATGATGGTTGAGCGGTTCTTCCTCACGGTGCCACGGGGTTGTCTGCAGTTTGTGATTGTGGTATTTCCTGATCATACTCACTTACTATATTTAAAGTCGATGGCCCCTGGAGTTCCTTCGGCGGAAAGTCGTTTCATTGCCAGAAATTCTTTTCTGTTGCAAAATAAAAGTGCGGAGCAGTTGGGACAATCGTTTGTTTTTGTCAAAATTCCCCCTCAAGAGCCCTGTGTAGTTCTCATGATTTCTCGTGTGAACTAGGCCAAACGAGACTTCCAGTTTTCTCCAACAACAACTTCTCAACACACAACAAATGTGTTTGCAGCAGCAGAAAGCTATGATAGCCCTATCCGAGACTGTAAGTAAAATTGAAAAATCTTTAAGCATTAGTCTTCCAAAATAAAAGTGCATTCGCCACAATTACGATCGAGGCGTACATCACACCAGCTGTCGGGCACATCCGAAAGTTCGTCTTAGTATGACGATTTTGCGGAGGAGGAAAGTTGCGTGTCACGGAAATGTATGAGAATGCAGTCAGAAGAAGAAAGAGAAATATTGGAGGAAAATGGTGCTGAGAAATTATCAGAAAGTGGTTTGAAACTTTCTGAAGGAAACAGTAAGATAGACAAGTTGAAAAACTAGATAGTTCATTTGTTAAAGCAAGAAAATTCTAAGAAAGTGTCCATGAGGTAGTTGCCTCAACTGTTAATCAAGGTTTGGGGGCATCAGTTGACCATAAGGCAGAAAATGTTTAAACTTTGCTGAATAAATATTACAGACCAAGCAGTTGTACATTTTTGGAAGTTCCCCAAGTAAATAAATCTGTTCCGGTAGCAAACCACACATCAAAGAATATGAGAGATTCTGATAGGATTATGAAAAGGACACAAACTTATCTTACAAAAGGATTAATTCAACTAGTTAAGATAATGGACAAAACTTTACAAAGTAACAGTGGGGAATCAGAGGAACTGTTTGATTTAGCCATGGATTTGTTTAATTTGTTAGCTTTTTCTCACAGAGATCTTTCCAGCGAACCGCAAAGATTACTTGCTCCGGCCATTGCCAGTAGATAAAAACAGCTCTGTAGTAAAATGGCATCCATTTAGCCACTGTATTTGTTCGGAGAAGAAGAATCGTTAGATAAAAAAGTAAAGGAAATTGATGATAGTAGGAAATTGGGGAGATCAACCATCAACTTCTCAACAAAGATATAAGACATGTGCTTCTTTCAACAGAACAGGAGGATATAGACATTACAAACCTCAGTTCAAATCATCTCACTCTTCAGATAAGAGACAATTCAAGCAGCATTTTTTACCAAAGAGGGCCCAGAACCAGCAGACCACAAAGAACCAGTACAAGAAAGCAGAGCCAGGCCATCAGAGGAAATAAATAAAACTGCAGTTCTAAATTTGTATGTTTAAACACACCAGACAATTTTGTGGCTGGAAAAATTCAGTGTTTTTGTGATAGATGTAAAAAACTTACAACTAATAGGAATTTTTATATATGGTTAAGCATGGGTGCAGTATAGAATTTGACTCTTAACCTTGTGACCAATGTTCCAGGGTGGAAACTAGATTCAATCTTGAAGAACAGAACATAATTCAGGAACTTTTGCAAAAGTTTTTGGATAAACAAATAATTGAAGAAGTAAATCATGAGCCATAGGAGGTGTTATCACATATTTTCTTAAGACCAAAACCTAATGGATCTCACAGACTAATTCTTAATTTGAGCAATCTTAATGAACATATTGAGAGAAAACATTTTAAAATTGAAACACAAAAGTCTGTGCTAAATTTGGTTCACAAAAACTTTTATTGGGGATTTATTGATATTTAAGATGCCTACTACCATTATATGGTGAGGAAATTCGATAAGAAATTTCTTCTATTTACCTGGCAGGGAAAACTTTATTCTTTCTGCTGTTTAGCAAATGGCTTATCTGTTGCGCCTTTTTGTGGACTAAAGTACTGAAACCAGTTTTATCCACTTTACCAAAGAAAAAAACATACTAATGCTGGCTATATAGATGATACATTGCTTCAGAGTGATTCTTACAGGGAATGTATAACAGATGTTACTAAAAAAGTGTCATCGCTGAATGATTTGGGACTTACTCCACATCCAGAAAAATCTGTGACTGTGCCTACTCAAGTTATTGAGTTTGTTGGGTTTAGTATGAACTGCCAGGAAATGACTGGTTGGTTACCACCAAGAAAAATAAAAAATAAAATAAAACATTATAAAGACATACTAAAGAAAAATATTATGACAAGTAGCGAATTTGCACAGATTATCGGAAAATTAGTAACTTCAGAACCCGGGGTACAATTTGCTCCTTTGTATTATAAACCACTTGAGATACAAAAGGACTTTGAGTTTAAGCTTAGTAAAGGGGATTTTAACAGCGACATTTTTGTCTCAGAAAAGTAAGGATTGTTTACAGTGGTGGATAGATAATTTAGCAACAGCTTTTCATCCTTTGGAACGCTCACAACCAAGTAGGGTTATTGAACCTGATAGTAGTTTGACTGGTTATGGTGTATATGATGTAACAATTGAGAAGTGGTATTGGAAAAATGATGACAAAGAATAACACATAGATTTTCTTGAACTTAAAGCTGCTTTTTTGGCACTTAAAAGTATATGTAAGGATGTAAATAATGAGCATATCCGGCTTTTACTTGATAACAAGACAATCATGAAATACATTTCATCTAGTGGAGGTCGGAGAGAAGAGTTAAACAGCCAGGCAAAACATATTTTGGTGTTGTGTTCTGAAAACAATATATGAGCGTGGATCTGAGAAAAGGGTTCTTAAGGCATTCCAGCAATTGTTACATAATAGACATATGAAAAATGCCTAAAATGACAAAATTTCCCATAAAAATGTTTGTATAGCTTGATGTCATCAAAGTAGCAAATGTTTCTTATTATATTTAATGTCTTGTATGATGCCTGTTGCCATGGCATAGACCATGGCACCTATAAGGGCTCAAAACTAAGGGTGGGTCACTTAAAATCCCTATTATATAACTTAGAAAGTATTAATTTGTGCAATTTTATTTGCATTTACATTATAACATAGTCCACGTGTGTGAATACATAATAAATTGTTAAATGTATATGCAGAGTCAACAAAATGAACAAACAACTGGAGACCAGCACTCTGACGTCATATTAGGTTTAACATTCTTCTTGACGTCATGTTCAAGCTATGGAAACTGTGCACATTAAAACCGGATTATCAACGGGGGTTAAAGGTAAAAACGTGTAACGACGGGTAAGGTGTCAACGCATCAACGGGTTCAGCAAGGGTTTCATGGTACATATTTTTAATCTTTCCTTTATATTATCCTAGCATATCTTTTTGACGCTGCAAATCAGAATTTTGATTATTGCAGGAGCTGTAGAAATCATTTTTGTCACTTATAATGTAAAAATGCTGTAACAAGATGTTTCAGGAAAACTGTCATTGTGCGCCCCATTTTACAGACCCTATGATAAAAGGTCGCAAAAACACATTTCATAGTATTCAAATTTGATTTTCTAGCAAAAAGAGTAAGTCAAGGAGCCCAATTGGGTATTTGCCAATTGAATTATAGAATAAATTATTAATACCCAAAATAAAAAAAAATGACATGCAAGAAAAGGGCATTTAATACTAGGTGCATGTAAATAATGCGAGACGTCAGGTAGGTTGAGTGAGATGACGGTGAAAATTATGTGAATCAGCGGGTATTGATAACGCCCGTTCCATCTAAAATGGATCAAAAAACGTAATAGTTAGGGTTTTTTCCCATCTTTTATCCCCAACCAACAAGGATATGAGACATAGCGATCAGCCTGACGCCTATCCGTCTTTTTGTTCGTTAGTCCGTCTGTCTGGCCATCTGTTAAAAAACGGTTTGTTCATTCCATAACTTTTATACTCTTTGATATATATTTACTATATTCGGTAAGTATATTAATGATACCAAGACGATGTGCCAGGTGCTAGAAAGATTGCTTTCCCTCACTTCCTGTGTCTGTTATACCGGTAACTCTTTAATCATTAATGAACTTCATCCTGAAAATCTTGTTCGCAGCATTTAAATTTTTATATTCCTAGATATTTTTTGATACCATTTAATCTGCATATATATATATCGATTCAAGAAAGTGTGTCTCTGTCAATTATTCCCCTTGAATGAACTTAATTTGGGAAGCGTGTGTGTCTGTTGTTTTCTGCAATGGCGGACAAAGACAGTGAGTGACATACTTGCATTTCTTCTATCCATTGCTGTATGTTTGAATTAACGAACTTTTGTTTTGATTCTTTCCGTTCCATCAACAATCTTTCAGTTATGTATGGACGATTCTTCCTGGGTTGAACCAGAACAAAGCTAGGATAAATGTGTATAAATTGAAGAAGATTGTTGGCTCTAACAATTTTTCAGCGCAGTTCATTAAAATAATTTCCCATTATAAAAAGATTGGCTATAACATAAATGTATTGCAACAAACTGCATGCTTGGTGGTCAACCCAATCTCGGTTGGCAACTTTGCTTTCCTCTTTAACAGCACGCCGGTGGGTCGGACTTTAGACTCTATGATAGTTCCGACTTAAAGACTTATCTATTGATGAGATGGTAGGGGCCTGATGCTTTGGCTGTTTGTCGGGCCCACCGGGGTTTAACTGTTGGATTTCTTTTGCTCCGGTTTTCAGTTTTATTTACTGTCGAGTCCTTATCTTTGCTTTATATTCTTGTTATTTCTTGATTTATATGTTTTAGGAGATGATGCATTGATAAGTTAGGGGTCTTTCATGCAAACAAAATATCTTTATGCCTTGATACACATCTGAATTAAGGGTGAGGTTGGCGCCGTTAAACTGGTTTAAGCCCTCCAGTAAAATATTTTACTGACCGTTCCAAGGCGGTACACATTTTGTGGATCTTTTATGTTTTTGTTCTGTCTTGTGTTTGCTATGTCTTTGTGTGCGTCTGTTTATATGTGCTTTGTGGTCACCTGCTGGGAAAGGGCTGACCTCTTGGCTCTCGTTCGTGGTGTCTAACTGTGAGTTTGTCACTTTCTCATTGGTATCCTGGGTCAGGTGTGGTACTTGATTGTATCGATTCCTGATCTTTGCACCCTTACTTACTTTGCTCAAGAGTCACAATGCAGTGACGCCGGTGAGGCTCGAACCCGCGCCCCCTCTGCCTCGAGTCAAGCACTCTACCACTGAGCCACTGCGCTCCCTAATTAACAAACGTGAAAATATTTCAGGGTGACCTCCCCTAATTTCTCCTACAAGTCCTTTGCCAATTGAATAACTAGGGAAATCCCTGCTATGGTAAGCTAAGCCAAGCGAGTGTAGCCATCGAATGCTCTGACGAGACCGTTTGTCACAGTCACTTCTCGCCTGAGTCATCACTTATCAATGTTAATTATTTTGTGCCAGTCCTTATCATGTATGTCCAAGAATCATCTTTGAACGCCAAAAGCTGAAGTACTCACTGGGCTAGAGATCTACCTTTTTGTCTCAACATTAATCTATTTTCATACTTTGTGTTTGCGAGAAGCGTGAACTCTCGTCTGCCTAGGTGTATGCGCAAAACTCGTGTTCGCTGCTCGCCGATGCGGTAAGCAACGTTTGTCGGCCAAATATGAGTACAAAACCCAAACCATTCAGTGCCGTGGTAGTCTTTTCTCCTAGAAGTTATCAGGGTATCATGCGCTGCGATACGCTAAATGAGCTTAGGCGAGATTCTACAGGTTTATAGTTATTTTACTTTTGTTTAGGTTTGATACTTTACATACCATTCATTAGTCTTTCAGTTACGGAACGGGTCTTCCTGGGTTAAACGTTTTACTACTAAGCAAAGAGTAACTGAGCACAGTGGTGCCAGTGAGGCTCAAACTCGAATCCCCTGGTCTCGAGTCAAGCACTCTAGCACTGAGCCGCTGCGCTTCAGTTTTTTCACTACACCTGTCCATTTATATATGGTTGGCCGTACTGCCATATGTACTGAACAAAAAAGGAAAGCGTACTCTAAATGTTCTTCTGCCAATATAATGTACATGTATGCATTTATCATTCATGTCACCGAATATGAAAGATTCAAGATCAAGGAAGCTTTGAATTTTATCTCTACTTTATACCTCCTTTATGCCTGATTTTTTCTTTTTAAATTTAGTTTTCGTCAATTATTCTCCTAAATAAGATGATGTTCAGAATCCCTTATTTAACATTACCCAGAATCCCAGGCTCAACTACGCAGACTCAGGGTAAATATCTCATTTAAGGTGTTGACGACCAAATATAAAGCTATATTTCAGACCTTGCTTGGGCTTGTGAGGCAAGTTTCATGCTCATCCTTGTTCCACTGCGCATGATAACAATAATGCTTAAACGATGTAGCGCTTTTGTCTTTGGGCTCCGTCAAGAAAATAAGTATAAGAATGCCAATAATTGTTGATATTCGGGTATTTGCGATCATGATCAGTTTCATGCTTGGTCAAGTTGAGCATGAAACACGTTTTTGCCTCATAGGCTGGTTTGTCGGAAGCTTCATCTTGTGCTCTGCTTTAGGTTTAAGCCTTGATCGGGTTGTAGGGTATACATACTGGTCTCATACATTTTGGAGTTGTAATTTAGGTAGGAATGGTAGTGATTGACTTTGTGATGGCATATTCGTCACATTTACGTGAGAAAAAAAACGTTAAGACTTCGTGACCTTACGCTCACGGCGACGTAATGTCATTCATCAATATAAAGAGGATATATCGATATAAGAGTGAATATCAAATATAATGTATCGAGTTTGTTGAAAACATCAGAATTTTCACGGGTGCGAAGCAAGAGTGAAAATTCTGATGTTTTCAACTCTCGAGATGAAATATTTTTTGGTATTTACCCCAAAAACAAGTAAATTTTCTTTTTATTTTATACTTTTTATAGGCTACATGCAATGCAACCCACTGAAAAATGCAAAAACGAAAAATTTTAGCAAACCCAAAAAATTAAGTACCAAAATATTCTTCACGTTTTAACTAAGAAAATGAATACTCACACTTGATATTTCGTTCGCAAACAAGAAAGTTATGGGCGTTTGAAGTTCTGAAGCGAAATGCATTAAGTGAATGGACAAGTCAGAGGTAATCCAAAAAATGCAACAGTAAAACATATAGGCTGATATAAATCACTAGTGATATAATTTCACTAGTGATTGATATCAATTTTATTTGTTTTTTTGGTATGCATTAATTTCACTGCTAAGTATTAAATAAAAAGGAGAACAAAATGGTGGATGTTGATATTGAAGTAGATGTCTTTTTCGGCGGAAATATTGAATTAAGAGTAAACTTTTAATATGTGTTTTACATTGTTCACTACGGAATATAAATGAATACATTGAATTAAAAAAATAAAATCATTTCGGGGTTGATGGCTTGTAGCTCATGGTACGATGATGTAAAGGTGGTTATAAAATGCTTAGTGCAATATGCATCAGTCATTTGTTTCCGCTCAACCTCCTACGGAGATAGCGGGGAAATGGCCAGGGAATTACTTTTTGAATGATGCCGCAGCGACGTGTAAGTGCAGGGATTGTGATTTCTTGACTCTTGCTCTCGGACTTGTTTAGCCTGTTATAGCATAAAAAATTCAAATAATCTGCGATTATCATAACCAGACTACAGATGTACGCGGGTTTATCTGTATTGTTTCTGTCTCAATAAAAAATTTAATGAAAGTCAATTAAAAAAACCACCTCCAAACTTTTCATTTCTATGTCATTGCGAAATTGACGATAAAACAAGCTCAAGTGAGACTGTTTTCTTATACATGGTCACCACTGCGTTTGTTGAGCCATCGAGATATGAGCGTTGTTCATGTCAACATTATCTTACCACTAGCATGTGAATCCACCCCCCCCCCACCCCCATACTTGACAGATATGGGTTTGCTATGCAATCGTCCAGCCTGTTGTGGGCAGTTAGTGAAAATCCTCGTAACCATTTAACCTTATGGGATATTTTGATCAAATTTTGCATGCATGCATGTTTTTTTTTTAAACAATGTCCAGCATTCCTGGTATGCAAAAAAGTGGCGAGGATTTGCCGAGCATCATTTTGACTGGTCAAGATATTTCAGTGAAAATGCTCATAACTCTCTAACTGCATGGTATTTTAATCACATTTTGCATACTTATGCATTTAACATTAACGAGATGCTCTGCAGAGACGATTCTGTGTAAAATCCCCTGTAAAGGACGCCGCTCTAGTGGTTCAAAATCTTGTATCTCATATATGGATCCTTACCCTTGGAGCATTCTGGTCAGGGTTCAAATTAATCTCCTCCATAAGATCTTGTCTGTGTGCACTAGAATATACAATGTATGCAGTAGATGAAAAAAGCAGACATCATTTTCATGAAGAATTATGTGCATGTTTAGGGTTAACTATTTCAACACTGCCTGCCTACGGCTGCTGCAGATTTTTTCAAACAGTTTGGATCCAGATCAGGCCCGACAGAACGTCGTACCTGATCTGGATCCAAAATGTTTGAACAATTTTTGGGGAAAAGCTAATTTTGAAAAAAAGGTAGCAGACCAAAAAAATCGTTAAAAATTACCCAGCATTTAAAGAATTTGTTCAGTGAGCTAAGAGAATGGCTGATTTGGCGTGACTTTGTAATTAGAGATTTTCTCAGGGCGTTTTGGTTATTGCCCGAAGTATCAACCGAAGACCCCATTATCAGCCCGAGAGCTTTAGATAAAGGGCAGATAATGGCGTAAGATTGATACTGAGGGTGATAATCAAACCCTCGTGAGATAATCTGTTTATCGCATATTCCAATTTCATGTTTGAACGCGGTTTGGCGCACAAAAATGTAAGTTAAACAGGATTGACGTAAACTATACCGTTAATCAATTAAACATGCTTCAAGCCAAATCACAATACTATTTATATAAGAAAACAAAGCTGTATTTGTGACAGAATACCTAGATCAATATATAGTCGTCGGGAATACAGATAAAAAAATACATTTATTAAAGTAAAATGCGAGATAAGTGGCGTCATAAGTGACGTCATAAATATTAGATGACGTTACCTAACATATAGATTACATGTATTGCCTCAACCACTGAAGCGGGAGGTGCTGTAAATGCAAAATCGAGGGGTTCTCGCCCAAGAATGTTTTAACTTTGAGCGCGTCTACATGTATGTATGTTTTTAATCGGGGGGGGGGGGGGGCTTATGCGTTTCGGAAAATATTTCAACCATTTGGTCACGGTATTTTGCTAGGAAAGATGCTCTTTGGCGAGTGAAAACCCAAATGATGGACAAAATCTTTTTTCAAAGAGTCACGGTTTTTACTATTTTTCTTCAGCATGCTTTTTTACATATGTCCAAGCAGAGTTTTGGCAAAGTTTTGTTAGCGCAGGATTTTCTAGCCTTTGACTGTAACTTTCCTTGACGACTTACCTTAGCGGTGACAAGCCTCAGATCTTTGGCTTCGTCGAAATAAAGTCAGGGCCTAAACGATGGCCAAACACTTCTCTGCTCAGGCTTCTTTACGGCAGATGAACGTTTGGGGACCGGAAAAGTTTGGGTTGAATCGGAACAGGTGGGACTTGTATAACCATAACGGAATACATGTCAACACTGACATGGATCTTTCAGTAAGGCTCAAGCTGCTCATATACATGTATCTAAAAACCAATTTTGTAGCCCGATATGATTATTTTATTAAAACACGTGAATTTAAGGGGAAAACTTGATCAAAGAAATGATCAGGACTGATAGATGGGCATCAACGGGAGAAAGCCTGTTTTCCGGGTTTCTGACCATGCATGACTCGAGCAAACGCGATTGGCTTAAGAATGCTGAATTTGTACGCGTAGCAAGTATACAGCTAAAATTTCCAGAGAGTGAACAACAAAGGCCCTGATCAAAATGCGCCTTTGTTTTTCGCATGCAGTTACGTCAGGGTTTCTCTTGGCACGGCCCATTACTCTCTTCCACACTTAATGGTTGGTCTATTGATGACACTTGTTGATAATTGCATCAGAATCTGTGGCACGAATGAATAAAATCAAAGGTAAGCTCAAAGATTATAGAGCCGAATCGAGAAAAAACGGATACAGTGGAAAGCATACCCGGCCAAAAAAAGTGGTATTATGTATTAAGCAGCAGAGAGAAGTGTCTCTCGACAGACTGTGTCGGAGACTTAGGTCAATCTCGAAGTCTTATGCATTCGAAGTGGAACATGAACGGCACATTTGCGACCTATCCCCACCACTAAAGTCAGGGATTTCTCTGTGTATATACCATCTTTAATTATGACAAAATTGATGAAACGAAGCATTAAAGTAAAACTGAATAGTCATCTACTTGCGATGATTTATCGCGAAAGAGAAAATTGCTTCAATATTTATCAACAGAATTTGGTTGCGACCCGTTGATCCACGCAATGTGCCCTTAGTGGCACAGAAAACCCATTCACCTGTTTGAATTTTGATAATCCCTGTGTGTTTTTTTACAATGTCAACGCATGCTGATGATATGGACATACGTTGCTATATTGTCATATTCAAAGACATGGTGTTAACAGTCGTATGTCGATGTAGGCATGGAATAATCATCAAAAGCAGGGCCAAAGGTCCCATATCTTTTTGCACCAGTAGAATGGGGCGCACTGTAGCGCTTACACAAAAGATATTTTCAAAAATAACGACTACTGATCTACCAAAAGCTTTGAAGCGTGACTCTATTTACAATATCGATATATTGTTTTAGAAAAAAGGGTTTCGGGCATTTATTTAAATTAATTATAAAAGCTTTGTCATGCACATAAGTTCCATCCAGACTGGCTCATTTTACGCATTCTGCATCAATCGTTTGAATAAGAAAGACCCAAAGGTCATTGGTCAGAGGTCGTGGTACATCTATACAACAATTGAAGCAAAGACTCCCACAGCTCCTGCAAATGTTTTTTTTATTATTATCTGCAGTATTAATTCTAGCCTTTACTTTAAAATGAAAGTAAGCAAATAGCACACCTTTTTCACCATAAAACCCGTTGATGCGCTGACACCTTACCCGTCGTTTCACGTTTTTACAGTTAACCCCCGTTGATACTCAGGTTTTAATGTGCACAGTTTCCATAGCGTGATGTTCTAAAACGGATTATAGTCTATGTCGAATGGGCTAAAAAATGGTCTCGTGTAAATTTCGTGACGATTTTGGTGACTTTTATAAAATTAAACTTTGGGGTATTTGCAACAATTTCAACCAGTTCACCCATCTGAGTCCCGCGTCTGGTAACGACGTCATCCAAATGGCGGCCATCGCACAATTTTAAAGCGTATGTATTTACTAAAAATCAAAGCATATTGTCAAAATAAACGTTTTTTAAATAGATTCAATGCTAGTAATGCTCCAGATTTTAAACAGAAACAATATTTTACATAGATATCTACTTTAAAATGCAAAATGCCATCTTGCCAATGAGCCTAGGGTCTGAGCCACGTTGTAGTCTATTAGACAGGTGTTCTCAGAGATATTTTTTTCGAAGTGTGGGCACTTTTTAGGCATAAGGTGCCACTAGGCTTATCAATATAAGCAAACACTTCTGAACTGAATGGGAAACCCCAAATAAGGTCACAATCGGGGGTCAAAGGTCGTTGAGTGCATTAATTGTGGTGAATTTATTTTGCAATTTTTGTATTTATATTTATTTCGCAAAATAAAAGGCAAATTGGTTTATCTAACTCAGCCAACATTCCTTGAATTAATGCGTCCAATATACAAAGCATACCGACCCTACACAAGGTCACAAAGGGGTCAAAAGGTCACTAAGTGTATATAAAATTCGTGATTTTATACATATAAAATAATGATTTGGACTGACATTGATGGAATTCGTTATGTCTTGTCTGATCAATATCAGTGACTTTATTTAAATTGGTATATCATTTGTTTTAATTCTTATGACCTCATAAAAGGTCATTATGAGGGTCAAGGGTCATCAAGTGCAATTCAGAATCATCATCTAAATGTTATTACGAATTCATGTTTACATTCTACCTGGGCTTTCAAACAGCAACCAGTTTTAAAATGGCATTTTCTTATTTTAGAGGCTAATGCCCTCATTTGAAATGTACATATTATAGGGGGTCAAGTGTCACAAGGTGCATTTTATGTGTGACCAGGTCCCTATTTTTTTTAAAGCACCCTATGCAACTTTCGCATATATAGTTTTAACAGCAAATTGACCGTAAAATATCTCGAATGTCATTTATAGATATACAATTGAAAACTGATATCTTTCATCTCTTATAATAGTAACTTATTAATAATAGGTGTCCTTTTTTTACAACTCATCCTCCCACAACATTCAGCGGATTGCCCAATGTAATAGAACCACAGCCGCAAGACAGCAGAAATTGATATTACTAGTGTTAGATCTACATTTGCATCGTCTTGTTGCACACACTTTGCAGCTGCATTGAAACAAATGTGTACATACTTTAGGTATAGGTTCTTACAGCAACAGCTTTGGTTTCAACTGGTCTCGCAGTCAACAAGTTTCCGCATCAATGTGCTCTGGGGATGGAACTGTAACATTCAACCATATAGTTGTCTGATAATGAGCTCGTCTTATGTGGAGTTTTAATGCACTAGATGTAGGAGGAAGCCTACCTGGGTCTTTTTCCTTATTAAACAAAAACACTGGCATTTAGTCAATATTGATGGGTCAAGTGTTTTGCAGACTACTGTTTCATTTGTTAGCTGCCCATATCCTAAACCTGTCGGATACTGCTTCCTTGCGTAATATCTGGGTTACAGGATACATGTAAAACATATACTCAGCTTCTGAAATATGAATTGTAGTTTTATTCAGAACCGACTCAGAATCTTGGCTTCCTGATGGTACATCAACACTTTTCTCTAGAAGTTAATTTATTTCGCTGGCTGATTTCAAAATTAAAAATTCAAAGCGGTTCACGTGGATTCAGTTTTGGAACAAACTGTAAATCCCCTGATATTTGAGGTTCGATTGTCTCGTTATGACCCAGATGCTTCCCTATAGCAAGGAGCAAATCAGTGTAACGCTGTCATAATGCTTGCAATGTATAAATTTCTAGATTTTCAAGTTCAAAAGCAATTTTCTGGAGACACAATTTGTGGGGCGAAACATCTTCTGATTCTCTATGTTTTCCAAAACGCCTATAGAAACGATTTTACATGTAGGATGGTACAGGCAATCTTCTACTGCAAAATCTTACTTTGGACAACGACATGTCGCTATAAACATTTACATCATATGTAAAGGGCATCTTGGGTCTAGGGGGGCAAAGCATCTAAAAATAAACTGAAAGACACCAGTTTCATTTTTCCAATGACAAACGTCACAGTTTTAGGTGTATTTCGTACGCATGCGCAGAAGGAATACGGTAATGTTTTGGAAATGAAGAGCACTTATATCCTTAACATTTTAGCACTTTTATTATTTTTTAAATTCGCAATGCATTTACTCAAAATCTGGTCTAAACGGCACTCAGTATAAAGGCGTTAAATGAGGGGTGGGGTAGAAAGTGCACGTTTACACGATATTGTAAATGGTGAATCGCTTTGAAACATATTTTGTTGCCTACTATGCATATTTTACTGCCAAACTACACCAATTTCAAAAACATTAGGGCAATTTGAAAATTTGGTGTTTGTAATCATGTCAACTAGGGAAAATGTACGCCTTATCGCTAGATGTTCTTTCTCTTTCATGGTTTGACTTAGGTTGTTCATATTTAGCACAATGGTTGTCTGTGGTGTGTAGATTACAACATAAGTTTGAGATCACCGGTATAACTTTGGAGTCAAAGGTCAAGGTCAAATATATTTTAAATTTGCCTAACAGTTCTTAAAGCAAACTCTACATTCATAAATCCACCAACCCGAAGCCAAGAGGGGGTTATTGACATGCCATCGTCCATTCATCCGTTTATCCATATGATAACTCATGTCTCTTGAACCCTTTAAAGATTCTCTAAGCTTTGGTCAAATGTTCACCTCAGTGAGACGGTGTGCAGAACCCATGACTTAATTGCGCAGACTTAAAGTCAGGGTGACAGTTACAGGTAATAGAAACATTTAGCCTTTAATTGCGCGTATGCTCCATATCTCCTCAACAAATTGAAGGATTTTTATTACACTTTAATACTATGTTCAGCTCAGTGCGAGGGTGTGCAAAACACATAGCTCAGCCATGCAAACTCAAGGTCAAGGTCACAGTTGAAGGTAACGGGATAGAAAATTGAATTACATTTAATTTTGGTCGAATATTTGTCTAGGTTAGATGATGTGCGAAGCGTGTAATTCAACAATGACTATAAGATCATGGTCACCAGTGGTGACTACAAGTTTGAGCCTTTAATCATATGTCCTCACACTATTAGTGTAGGCCGCTGTGTAATCCTGTGGGAATTTTTGGGTAAAAGTGTTAAACGTACATTTTCTTGTAGAAAAATGTATACTATCATGTTTAAGAAAAAAGATGTTTCCAATTTTTCTTGCCGTTTTAACGTCATGGTGACGTCACAAAGCGATGTACCCATTTTTGGCTTATTTAGGGCTTGAAAATTTAGCACTATGAATTCCAGCTGGCGCAAACATGTACTGTTTGATCAGCTATAGTAATATAATGGGCGATATACTGTTTTTGGAGCATAGACTCTGACTCAGAATTTTAAAGAGGTAACTTTAACTTCAAAAAGAGAGGAAAAAAATGACGTCAGTATCAAAATGAAAAGTATTTTATAATGAAAGCTGAAATGACATTAGATCACAATATGCTAGTAGACCCTCCTCTTCCACTGCTGGAATAGTGTACACTATGCTTTACTGAAACTACATGATATAAGATGTTAGCTCTCTGACCTGTAACAGCCATGGTTACTACGTTACTCTATTGTAATTTCAAATCCTATTGTGCATGTACCAAGTTATATCTAATTCTTATGTATCGACATGCTGATTGCCTTAAAAGCAAATATGCGTTTAAACAATACACCTCTATGAAATGTCAGTTATATATGTTACTTACTTCAAATGTATTACTACTTAATGTAGTACTATCACTAGACAATAGGCTGCCAAAATACCCCTGAGGGAGAGTTATGTACACTACATTTGTCTAAAACCAAAATATATAAGCCACAGAATTATGTATATTAACTCTATAGCGGTTACAGGGTTACTTCGTTACCCTGAAATAATAGGAATTCCTATCAAGTTGTTCCTTATTCCTACGTGACAATAGAAGCTCAGACTTTTAATTGTATTCAAATGACTAGCAATATGATTCTATCAAATAAAAAGACCTGTTATTACTGTTATGTACTTTACTTTATTTTAAATGCATTATGTTAAAGCAAAAACAGCAATTTATGACTTTACACTGCTAGTGATTTATTTACTGTCATTTAACTGCCAGTAATTGCCATTAACTGAAATATCAACAAAGCATTGATAATAAGGGAAGATCTGTTAGCCTAAATCACAAATAACGTCATTCTAAGTCCGTGTATTTTATCAAATTTTTAAACAGAATTTTAGATGCTGCTTATTTTATGATCCATTTATGTTTCTTTAATGCAAAAATGATATCTTTTATCTCACTGACACTCGTGTCATTTTACACATGAAATGCTATATAAAAAGACGCTTTTCTTCACTGACTACACCTCATTTTAGATGACACAATACTATTAAGCCTGACGTAGCTTGAAGTTAGTAAGATCTATCACACCTTGTGTAACCCTTCTATTGATTACACCAAATGTATTGATAAAGACAAAACTTACTCAGAATTCGTTTAAAAGTCAGTTATCTTAGATCTAGGTCTAAATCGTGACCTTTATCCTTGTCTTTTGAAACAATAAACTGAAGTGTTTTGGAAACTTAACGACTATTTACCAACGTACGCGTATGACAAACACCAAGCCTATTCCTATGGTTATAATCGCTTTATATCTGAAGAAGGATGTCTAGTTTGGTGAAGTATGTTTGGTTGTGTTGGTAAAATACATAACAAGAGTAGTTTAAGGAGCATATTACACTTATCTTCCGTTCTGTCTGGCTCTAAAATTTTGTGAAGCATTGAACAGACAGCATTTGTTCTAATGGTTCATGATAGTCATACATTTGAAAGAAAATGGTCTATCACCTAGAAAAGCTCCCTGGCATTGTTAGTATAGCATATATAATGTAGCCATTGCTATATTAATGGACCCAAATAAAGAATTGGTAAATTTGTTTTGCATAATTCTATCAATTAGAATTAGTCTTGAAGTTAAATTTTGTTTCAGATAATATCATTTTGATATTTAGCCAATCAAATGTAAACATTACGATAGATACAAAAATACATCCAATTACTTCTTTGTATATTTCAAAGCAAACAAAATAGATTAACAGTAGTAATGCAAAGATAAATTAAAAGTATTAAGCCGATTTGATTTTGGTACATTGCAATTGAGTCTATCATCGGTGACTGAGTAGCGTGTCCTCTTTATGCTGATATTTATAAGCTAGAACAGTTAATATTTTTGCGAGCTTCTTTTAAATCTATATCCTGGTGAGTTTACAACTAATTCAAATGTTTAATACTCATAAAACTTTTTATTATTCCATTTACCATGTTTACAATGTTCCTGTAATATTTTGTCAAAGTCACAGTCAGTTCAAGTATGTAAACATGTATTGCTAAAACTAAGTGAGAGCTTATACTTGCCCTTTCTAATTAAATATTTCACTTTTCTATTCAGCATTCTAAAAGAACATTGTAAAATCTATTTTACAATAACTTTAATGTCACCTGATCAAATTTGGCCAGACATAATTTGGGCTGATAAAATTTGTGTTGAAATAGGTATTTAAGTAACAATTGACCTTTCACTAGTTTCCTTGAATATGGTCATATCTAATGTGATCATTGCCGTCGAGTAAAACTCGCCACTATTTTCCCATCATTGGTTGACAGTTTCGTTAATTAAACAACGAAAGCTATTTTGAACATAAACTTGAATTAATTTAAAAGCTTCAGTAATGCCTCACCATCTGCATACGCAACTAGATGCCCGGATATAAATTGATTTGGTGACAGTCTCTTTAAACAATAACTGATTACAGGCAGTTATAATGCATACCTCCATCAAAACATTTAGTAATTAGAAGGGTTAATTGAACCTAAATAAAATCTAGCCTGTATCACGCAACGTAACTGAATACGTGTACCCATAATTTGAACAACTGTAAAGAGTTACATAGAGTGATTGATTTTACTGATTATAATTATTTCAATTTAACTTAAATTTCTTCAGATAAGTACTACAAAACAAATCTCTAAACTCACCATGATGAATTAGCGTTTCAGGCTCATTTATATATCGTCTTTGACAACTTTTTTGATAAACATGGGGCCTTATGATATACTTTATACAGCTTTATATGTTATTTTAACATACTCGACAGAAAATGGGAATGCATCCTTCTAAGTACTGATCTTGAGAGCTATCATTTTATTTGCTTATTAAATTTGAAATCTATAATTTTGAGCAAAAATAGTAAGTGAGTATGATCAGGAAATACCACAATCACAAACTGCAGACAACCCCGTGGCACCGCAAGGAAGAGCCGCTCAACCACCAAGAGATACCAGGAAGACAAATTAAGCAAAGCAAGTAAGTAATGGTGCAAAGATCAGGAATCGATACAATCAAGTACCACACCTGACCCAGGATACCAATCGGAAAGTGACAAACTCACAGAAGACACCACAAACGAGAGCCAAGAGGTCAGCCCTTTCCCAGCAGGTGACCACAAAGCACATATAAACAGACGCGCACAAAACAAAGCAAACACAAGACAGAACAAAAACAATAAAGCTCTCTCTTCCCCATCAAGATGATTGCAATACTAGAACGGACACAAAGCAACGTACAACAAAACAGAACAATTACCGACTCCCAAAATGGGAGTCACAATAAACAAAAAGTCAACAACAACAGAACCACCGCCTTAGAACGGACAGCAGCCTAAGCTACCGGGGGGGGGGGCTTAAATGCATTTTACTGGTACCAAATCTTCGCCCTAGATTCTGCTGTTGTTGACGTACAAGAATTGTTCAGCTCGCATGAAGATATAAAAAGTTAAAAGATATAATATTTTGCAAATGCTGCATGGGTGAATTGATACTTTTTCAGACAAACAGGAACCTGGATATCCATAACAAAAAACATTCATTTTTCAACATTTCAATGGTTTTACAGGGAGAGGGGTAGTTTAAATGTAACATAAATGGCATTACAATGGGCCCAAATAACTTAAACATAAATATTTGTAGGAAATGAAAAGTTTTTGTACAATAAATGAATGTTTTGCCAATTTGATTATGCGGGTACTACCTTAACAACCTTATTTACTTTATTTGTGTTTTGAACAATTGAGGGGTAACGTAGTTAACGTGCTGTAACAGCCAAACGCCCCAACCGTCATAGAGCTAACATGTTTCAAAAAGCTTAGCTAGAAACATAAATTTATGCTAGCATTTGATTTTAATCGCAAGGGACACACGATCTTTCCAGAATTATATTTCTGTACTAAATATTTTTTGCTGCATACTGTCATCAAATCGACGTCAATCTGACGTAGGCTAAAATTGAAGTCCACGTTGAATTTATTTTCATTGTGGTCCTCCTATCGACGTTTTCAACCACTTCAACGCAATAAACAACATTACAATGCGATAAATTAATTTAGTATACAGCACTAGCAGATATAAACTGTTTGATTCATGTGAAAATACGGTACGTCATTTTCTGACGTTACGGCGACATTAATACTGCAAGAAAAAAAAAATGGAAACATCGTTTTCCTTAAACTGCATATATTTCTCTAGTTGAAAATCGACATGAATCACTTTTATCCAAAAGTTCCCACGGGAGCCCAAATTTCGACACAGCGGCCTACACTATATCTTCTTTACCCCAAGAATGATTTCATAAAATAGTGGTGAAATGTCCGTTTCAGTGAGAGGATATGCAACATTCATGACAGCACAGTGGCTAAAGCTCTAAGTCATAATTTAATGTCACGAGTTTGAACATTTGAATTCCTTCCTTTATGCCAGAAGGACTTTCATTATAACTTTAGTCGAATATTCAACTCATTGAGACTTATGCAAAACGTATGCTTCAACCATGCCAACTCAAGGTCAAGGTCACAGTTGAAGGTCAATAATTTTAACATTTGATTTCATGTATGCGTAATGTCTTTACCACTGAAGGACTTGCATTATATTTCTTTTAAATTGGCTAAACTAAAATGCTTTCTTCAGTGGGAAGATGTACAGAATACATGTCTCCGTTATACAGGCTCAAGGTCAGTGTCATAACTTCATGCCAAGCCTTGAAGGATATTCATTCAACTCTGGTTACAAATTGACCTAAGTTAAAGAAAATGCGCAGAGCACATGTTCGTGGCAGTTCATGGTGCCAGTCATTGGGCTAATGATTTTACCTCCTATCACCCAAAGACATGCATGGATGCCTTGGTATTTTATGTCCTTTTCAACAGTATTGTGTCATGCTATGATAATGAATGGATGGCTAAAGGCTGAGGGCAATGAGGTGCTGTATAGGTCAGTAATCGGACCCTGACCCCTGTGATCCACAGATGGGGGACTTATCGCT
The DNA here is from genome assembly GCA_964019695.1 of Loripinus fragilis. Lineage (NCBI taxonomy): Eukaryota > Metazoa > Mollusca > Bivalvia > Lucinida > Lucinidae > Loripinus > Loripinus fragilis. Next base: position 24,748,366 of record OZ026531.1, read on the forward strand.
CGGTCACGCGGTCACTTCTACAACTAGGGGCCTCACCACACTGTCATTCTGTGGTTAGGAATATAGCTGCCCTTCAAACTGCCTTCTTGATTTATACCTGAATGTGCTAGTATTTAGCACACTGATTGCTTATGGTGTCTAGATGACAACGAAGGTCTTCAGATAACTGATATAATTTCGGGGTGAAAGGTAAATGTCAAGTATACGTGAAACCTGTCTTACAACTCGTAATACGAACTTCTTTCATTTTTTTATGGAAGGTGGTCATATTTAGCACAATAAATACTTATGGTGCGTAGCTGAAAAAGGGTTTTGGTTTGCCTATATGATTTTTATTGTCAAATGTCCGGATGAGATATACTTAGCAAGCGAAAAGGCAGGATTAAAGTTGTTGATGCGTTGTTATAGGCTAAGGTCTAGATCAGCTGAAGTCAGCAAAGTCATGCAAAGATCTCTACGTTCACTTTTGTCAGTAGATGCTTCAGAGATTACTGGATTAATGTCAAGCAAGGTAAATATTATGTTGGAAAGCTTTCAGTAGCGCAGATTCTTCTGTCCTTGATGCTTTCAGGAAACCCCACTGGCAGATGGGACTAAGAATGCTCTCGAACAATATATATGCCTGCTTGTCAGCCAGGAAGAACCATTAGCAATCTTACTAGATTAAGATGGTAGATGTTTCGTAGGAAACTAAAATTTCTCTTCTTCAGAGTGTCAAAAGATCTAAGTATCAGAGCATTATATGTAAATCTACAAACGACCCATTTCCCACAATACAGTTGCTTGAATATCATGTTGGAGATGATAAGGTGACTATTATGTTCCTATTGAGACAACATTACCTTTAATTTAGGAGACACTGCGTTAGCTATTAATAAATGGTTGCAGTAAATCTGCTTGCGTCACTTCTCACCACAAATAACTTATACTGCACTGGCATTTGTTTCGAACATCATTGCTTGTATTACAATAGTGAATTTCAAGTAATATTGTTTGCCATTACTTTGGTGGTACTATGTCGCCTCAGTGGTATACGAAGCCCTCTCAGTGGGGTACCTGTTCCCTTGTTCTTCTGAAATAAATTGGCTTCTTCCCCTGATCCCCAAATCAAAAATTTGTTTTCTTTTGTTCCCTGTTTCCCAATATTGTCTTTGTTTCCTTAAAAAATAGGCCTTTCTTCCTCTGTACACCAAAACCCATGCGAAGGCCTCATATGCATCTGACTGATAGACCGGGTCCATGAGCCCATCAATTAACAATTCATATAGTATGGCTTCAAAGCAATCAAATAGAGCAAAAACTGAATTATATGGATTCACGGTCCATTTAATTAAAATAGGAACCCCAAAAATGACTTGGCCGTGTAGCGCAATTGGTAGTGAGGTTGATTGCTGATACAGGGATCGTGAGTTTGATCCGAGCCAAATACATTCGTGGAGATTGATCATGAAATATTTTCTATCGTCATTCCCCTTCTTCCAGTGATTCAAGAAGGGATAGTGTCAGTTACGAGCAAAAGCGTGTGCACAAAGTACTGCCTAGTCTAAGCCTGCCGCGGAAAAGTGTGGTTAGGTTAACTGACTGTCTAGACATACCCATGACAGTTGATTGGGAATTTAGCAATCTTTGCTCCCAAAGGATACCCTTTTAAGAACGTATTTGACTTCACTACAGCTGGTAACTGGGACTGTGTGGCGGGGATAGAACGTCTCCCTGCCCTTCACTATAGTGTAGATTTTATTTTCTTGTCCTTTGGGATCATGTGTTTCATTGTGGAACTTTGAAACTATTAGAGGGTCACTGATGAAGCCTAAATGGCAGAAACTAGCTAGTCTGGCCAAATAAATATGCACACCCTTGTTTCAGTTCTTTGGTACAGTCTTCGCTTCAAAAGGAAACCCTTTTATGAACATATTCAAACCGAAAACAAACTAATCCCAAAATAGCTCCAGGGGTCAGTCATATTTATATAGTAAGGTCTCATATCCATCAAAACACAGAAGCCGCTTTAACGTAGTGGATAAACTCCTTGCCTCGTAAACCAGGGGTCGCGGGTTCGATCACCCGCTTTACCAGTTTGTCAGATGAGACTTTAAGCTTTGATCCTGTCTCAATATGACCTGAGCTGTTGGTGGGACGTTAAACACAAACAAACAATCAAAGAAACAAAAGAAAAATAAACAATTAATTTTGGCATGATGTCCTACGGGAGAACAAGTAAATGGGTTCTGTGTAAATTTTATTGAATCTGAAGCCCAAAAACGGGTTGCGGGATCAGCAAAAAAAGAAACACGTCATTGTCGTATCACATGACACCAAATCGATCAAATAAAGACAAAAACTTAATTACAGCAAAACATTCCCACATAACTTATGCTTTGAATCTAATACATATTTATGTGCATTAGTAGCATTTTTGTGGCCATTTTAATGACGTCATCATTCGGTCAGATAGGTGAACTGGTTTAAATTGTTACATAGGCCCAAAAGTTTATTTTGATATAGGTCACCGAAAATCGTCACAAAATTTACACGAGATTCCCATTATACATAGGCTATTACATATGTTACTTCAAACTTCCCTAAATTCGTAAATATATGTGATAATTACTTCAGATTTTCAGGCAATGCTCTTAAGAGACAGTGCTAAAGAGAAACATGATAAGTTGGATTTTTATAAACATATAGGCCACTGGCTGGATATGGTTTACCTCCCCCCCCAGGGGGAATTTTGTAGACCATATTTTTCTTAAAGCCCAATGTCTTGCGAGGATTTTGCAACATGTTAGCCCTCTGACAATGGCAGCGTTAAGCTGTAACAGCCTGTTACATACGTTACCCTACAAAATATTTGATAATTAAAATTCTTTTTAAGACTTCAGAAAAGTGCAAAAGATAAGGTTAGATTTCCAAATTGGTTATATTTTCTAAATAAGCTATTACTGGGCCATAGATAATGACATTTGAAAACAAATATAGTCTACCCCAATGTAATGTATGTTACATTTTTTTCATTGAACCCCCTTTTAAATGATAAATGCATCTAATATAGTTTGTCTCTAATTTTATTGAAACCAGTTTATGTTCATTTATTTGGTATTACATTAAAGATTTTTTATTTACCTTTTCAAAACTGCAAGCATTACGTTTCTATCTTATATACTTTTTGAGTTATTAGATTATAAACATGGTACTCCCCATATCGCAGAAAAATGTAAAATGTAATTCTCCAGGCCTTGCGCTTGCTATAGACCCCACTTCCCCCCAGGGGGAATTTCGTACACTATAATTTCCAGATACTACATTATATAAGCCACAAAATGAAATATGTTAGCCTTCTGAGAGTGGCAGCGTTAGCGGGTAACATCATGTTACGTACGTTACCAGCAAAATAACATTAAATTTTCCTGATAATGTCTTCAACAAGACATATTCACACTTTTTTTGAAGTCTGGAACAGGTTTAAGAACTCCTTATAGCACAGTTACATAACGTTAGCATTTATTTTATAAATGTATTGAGTTTTTGGCGTTCTATATGTTACTTAGTGTTTCATATGTTATTTCCAGGTATCAGTAAGGCAGTTATTGACTATACATGTAAATACATCCGCCAGTGAATATAGTAAATCTATAAGGCTGCTATTCAAATGAATTAACGTTCCTTATTATGGTGTCTTACACTATTTTACAGCCAAGGTTACATACATTACTTTCTGAATACCATTAAACATTCAAGATATGGTCTCCAACACGACATGCTTGTACTTATTTGCATGCTGGCACAGGTCCATGTACTTCTTTTTACTCTGGCTCATTTCCTGAGGAAGTAACTCAAAACATAAACATCATAAACCTTCTTTTCTTTTATAGAAACATCAAATATAGTTGATATAATACTCATGGATAGTTTGTAACATTCAGTGCAATGTGTGAGTAACATCTTATAGGATCAAAGAAAACCCATCAGGTAGAAGCTCTAGAGCAAATCTTCATATATCATCCAAGGGTTTTAAAGAATTTTCCTATACAACTTATTACTCCTCTATCAGATTTATCTTGCAAGGATTTTGCAATATGCTAGCACTCTGGTAAAGGCACCATTACCCTGTAACAGCCAATTATATATATATAACCCATCAACATCTTTGATAATTCTAGTAAATGACATGACTTCTGAAAAGTGCAAACCATAAGGTAAGATTTCCAAATTGGCTATATCATCCAAGTAGGCTATTTTTGCATCACAGATATGGACCTTTGAAAACAAATATGCACCCCAAAGTGTTACGTATGTTACTTTTTTTTCATTATTCCTATATAAATGATTTATGAAACTAATATAGTTTAATATTTTTTTAATGTGAATGTGCTTACTAACTGTACAGGTCCCAAAAGGAACGGCAGTGTCAACTCAAGGTCAACATTATGTCCGATAGAAAGTAGGTCATGCTTACCAAAGACGCTCCTTTAAGCTCTCATCTGGCTGTTTACGTTTTGTAAATTGGGGAATTTCTTCTTGCTTGACCTCGCAAGCATCAAAACTTTACTAGCTTATAGCATTTTATGGGGGATGTGAAAGACACATTTTTTTTAACTAAAAGTGAGTCTATGCAGTCTGCAACAGCCTTCCTGCCAATGTCATCAGCCTCAATAAGATCCTTAGCTATGTCAGGCTTAGCAGGCACACTGAAAGACAAAAAGTACAGTTCATTGTCTTCAAAACTATAACTAAAAGGATTGGTGAAGCCTGACACTGCCTCTAGTACTCATTCTACTTTGCATCTGAGCAGATTGAATATTTCATTTCAGTGCATTGAAGAGTTGTTTCAATATATTGAGCTCTGATGTGATGAGTAATACATCATTCCATCTGTAGTACGAAGCGTAGTTCTAGTTCCTGAAGCCTATAATACCTCTTTATTGTTTGCCCGATAGTTATGTCAAAAGCGTTTCTCAAGCAAAGAAACAATGTTTGTGACACATTAAACCCATTTTGTTCGAGAAGTTCTTTGCATTTGCGATGTGTATCAAATTTATAAGTGTAATCAGTTACACAGGTACATATTGTGCGTAGGTACATATTGTGCGTAGTTGTTGTGATCGTTTGCAATGAACATTGGGAACAGGGCATACAGATAGAATTGACATGCAATTCAAAGTTGTTTTTACTTGTAGCCCTAATCAGTGTCAACACCATCTGAATCATATCCACACACCTTGTCCAGAACTGAGCTGTTTCACAGTGACTGTCTTTCACAACTTCCGATTTGAATGCATGGTATCTATACAGTTAAAGTGAGCAAACAGCGAAGATTGATAGATCACATTATATTATTAGTTTAAGTCACCATAGATTAATAAGGAACTTCAATTTATTTCAGCCTTATAAATTTTCTAAATTCTCTGAATGACTTTATTTATGTATATTCAACAACTTCTATACAGATACTCAGAATAACTTATAACTTATGTATCATTTGGTAACACACATAACATTAAAAGCTCAAGGCATTTATTAAATGAATACTTAAAATAGCTAAACCTTGTAAAGAAGTACATAAACCTGTGCAAGCATGCAAATAAGTATAAACAGGGCTTGTTAGAGACATTAACTTAAATGTTTAATGCTATTAACTTAAATGTTTAATGCTATTTTGAAGGTAACATACATAACATGGACCTAAAAATAGGTTAAGTGACCATAATAAAGAAATTTTAATCATTCAAGTAGCAGCCTTATAGATTTACTATATTCTGTGGCAGATGTAATACACATATAGTCAATAAATACTATACTGGTACTCGGAAATAACGCAGGAAACACTAAGTAACGTATACAGCGGTAATTACTCAAGACATTTATAAAATTAATACTAAAAATATTTAACTGTATTATAAGAAGTTCATAAACCTGTGTCAGCATGCAAATATGTACAAACAGATCATGGTTGAGACATTATCAGGGACGTTTAATGCTATTTTGGGGGGTAACGTATATAACGTGCTGTTACACGTTAACGCTGCCACTCTCAGAGGGTTAACATCTTTTATTTTGTGTCTTATATAATGTAGTTTTAGAAAATCATAGTGTACGAAATTCCCCCTGGGGGGGGGGGAGGGGGGTCTATAGCCAGCTCAAGGCCTAATAGCCATAAGGTAGCTTTTGTCAGATCCTGGCCCATAAGTTGAGTTGTTTCCATATAGCTGGACTTTCCAACATCTGCGCAGATGCATTAAGCAGGCATAAGCTTAACCCAGACAGTGAATGTGGTTTTTAAGAAAATTATGAGTTTGTATTGAAACTGTGATATTGACATGTTTGCTTCTGCTAGAAATAAAAAAAACTACCATGTTATGTTTCCTATTTGCCGGACTGTAAAGCATTTGCAGTTAATGCATTTTCCTTGTGCTGTAACAAGAATTATTCATACTTATTTCCCCCTTTACATGTATTGGCAGTGTACTTCAAAAGATACAGCAAGACGAGGCAGAGGGAGTGATGGTAGCACCACTATTTTCAACACAGCCTTGGTTTCCGAGGCTTTTTCAGATGGTAGTGACACAGCCTTGTCTGTTACCAAAACCAGAGACAATTCGAACGCTACAAAGAAGCAATATAGAGCATCCACTGAGAACGATGACATTGTGTGTTTCAAAATTTCAGGAAGGAAATCTGCCGTAGAGGCATATCAGAGGACGCTGCCAGTGTTTTCATCTGTTCCTGGAGAACTCTACTAGAAAACAATACGGGACGTATCTCCAGAAATGGTTGTTATTTTGTAGTGCGGAACAAATTGATCAATTTAATCCAACTATAAATTGTGTTGTAAAAATTTTGAATAAATTGTTACAAGATGGATTAGAATACATTACAATTAATACAGCAAAGTCAGCTATTTTCAGTCAAAATTGAAATCTGATTTTTTGCATATGTTTAATGTGCATATCAAAGAACCTCTGGGCCAAATTTGAAGAAAAACATTTGGGGAAGTATTGAAAAAATCATGAAAGTTTTCCCAGTGTTTAGCTGTTGAGAGGTTTGAATGCATAAGGCAAGTAGACATTTTCTAAGAACCTCAGGCTTTTATACTCAGTCCCTGGTGTTCAATCTTGTGCTTAGATATTTGAAGTTTTTATATCCACATGGAAATTTATTTCTAAAACAACATTCATACAAGTTAATTTTGTTGTTGGCTCTAACAACAGGACAGAGAATACAGACTCTTTATTTTATTGACTTAAAAATGTTATGTTGTCTCCAAATTTTATTAAAATACGTATAGGAGACCTATTAAAGCCTACAATCGTGGGACATCATCTTACATAGTTATATATTGAAGAATATAAACAAGATAAAGCTATATGTGTTGTTGAAGCATTTCATGCATATACACCAGTTACAAAGGGTACTTTAGCCAGATGGATAAAGGCAGTGTTAGTATCTTCTGAAATAGATATGTCAATGTATACACCCCATAGTACAAGAACAGCCTCAACAAGTGTGGCAGCATTGAAAATTCCTATCGATTCAGTGTTGAAAACAGCAGGGTGGAAGAAAGATTGTGTATTCAGAAAATTTTACCAGAGCCTCTGAATTTTGCAAGGCTGTTTTGGGACAATTACAATGAAGATTCTCTGATATATGTATATATTGATCAAGATGTGTTTGAAATTGGAATTTTTACAGGAATACAATTATATACATACACCATGCGTATTCTGCTAATTTGTGGTTAAATATGGATACAAATGAATGATCTATTTTTATCTCTACGTGGTTCCCATTAAGACTAGAGAATGCGATTGGGTATGGTACAGAGTAGCTTTTTGCATGTGAAAAAGGCAGGTTAGAAATTTATATTACAAAATTTGCTACCTTATATATTAATTTATTCATGAATCCTGGACTCTGAATCTAGAGGGTAGATGGGGATAACAGAATTGACAAGTTAAACGAGACTTACCTGTAAGGTGAAGTTTGATGTTAATTCTGTTATTCCCTATCTACCACATGGCCACCCGTAATCGGGCTCCCGTCCAATTATAATAGTTCCATGTTTCATGAATATTTTCAAGGTATATTTGACTCTAAATGTCCGATGTTATACGTCACGGGAAAACCCTTCATCCACTCATGTGATTCTTGGTAGATAGGGAATAAAAGAACTAACATCAAACTTCACTTTACAGGTAAGTCTCGTTTAACTTGTCAATATTGGGTGCTGGGTCTCCTATTTTTTTTGAATAGCCTTATTCTTTTGTATGGTGGCTGGACTCCCATTTTTTTGGAAAATTGGGCTTTAGATTGGTGTGAGGAAGTCTGTGAATTTCAATATTATCATAACCAACAATTTATAAAGTGAATACTTACTTAAATAATGAGTTATGCCCTTCAGAGCTCCAATTGAATAAAGCCAATACCTCTAATACCAAAGCCGCATGTTAAGACTTGCATTTGTCAATTTCTAATGATATTGTTTCTACCAAAATTAATGATAAACGTGACGACTTGATTTTAAAATTGTCAATTTCCCATTTTTAGATGGTGATGTTCCTCGTTCTACATTCTATGGAGTCTATATCTCTCACTTCATACGTTTTGCTAGAGCATCTAGCTATGTTGCTGATTTCAACACTCACATAAATTGCTAACTCAGAAACTTTTTAAACAAGGCTATCAGTATCATAACTTTCGCAAAACATTTACAAAATTTTATAGACGATACTATAATTTTATTTCTAAATTCCAAGTTGGGCTTAAATCTCTCTTACGCCAAGGACTTTCGGAACCTGATTTCTATGATGACTTGGTGTATACATTGAAGAAGATTGTTGGCTCTAATATTTTTTTTAGCGCAGTTCATTAAAATAATTTTCCAGCATAAAAAGATTGGCTATAACAATAATGTATTTCAACTAACTGCATGGTTGGTGGTCAACCCAATCACGGTTTGCAACTTTGCTTTCCTCTTTAATTGCACGCCAGTGGGTCGGACTTCAGACTCTATGATGGTTCTGACTTAAATACTTATCCATTGATGAGATGGTAGGGGCCTGATGCTTTGGTTGTTATTCGGGCCCACTGGGGCTTACCTGTTGGATTTCTTTTGCTCTGGTATTCAGTTTTACTTACTGTTTAGTCCTTATCTTTGCTTTATCTCCTTGTTATATCTTGATTTATATGTTTTATGAGATGATGCATTGATAAGTTAGGAGTCTTTCATGCAAACCAAATATTTATGTGTCTTGATCCACATCTGAATAAAGGATGAGGCTGGCGCCGTTAAATCGGTTTAAGCCCTCCAATAAAATATCTTATTGACCGTTAAAAGGCGGTACTTCTTTTATGTTTTTGTTCTGTCTTGTGTTTGCTATGTCTTTGTGCGCGTCTGTTTATATGTGCTTTGTGGTCACCTGCTGGGAAAGGGCTGACCTCTTGGATCTCGTTTTTGGTGTTTCACTGTGAGTTTGTCACTTTCCCATTGGTATCCGGTGTCGGTTGTGGTGCTTAATTGTATCGATTCCTGATCTTTGCACCCTTACTTAACATTGATACAATAATGTTATTTTCACCAATAATTCAAAGAAAAATACAATCAATATTAAAATGGAAATTCAGGAAGAAACCAAGTTTATTTATGAGCATGACTTCCAAATGATGAACCTTAGAAGTCACATTACTTCTTTTTTATGGTGGTTTAAGTGCAAGAACTGTTTATTGTGTCTTATATTGATTAAGATAGAATTTGCTTCAATGCACATCATGATGTCAAGTTACAGGAATGATAAAAAATAGGTTTAGATAAACAAAACAATTTAGCGTAACCAACTAACCATCTTAGGCTCATTCAATTGAACTGTATGAAATAATTCATAAGTATACAAAGGGTTAATGTGTAACCTCAAATACGTAAGAAGGATGATGGTTTGCGTTGATGCTTTTATTACCTCCTTGGGTTGAACCTGAGTAGCCAGTACTCAGCTAGCATGGAATAAAGTGACATGCTCAAGGACACAACACAGTGCCCCAAGTGACGTTCAAATCAGAGACCCCTCAGTGTCAAGACTGAGCCACTGCCCACTCTGAGCGTTTTCATTTAAGACCAATGGAATTTCCTTAAATTTTGATACAATTAAGTCAGGATAGTCCACTGTATATAATGAGAAGTCACAGGTTATAATTTCAAAACAATATTGTATTTCTTTCTCTGAAGATCATGTTGGGCTCAGCATGCAGTGCAGACCCTAATGAAATGCCGCACTATGCAGCATTTCTTCTGGGTCTACAATGTTTGCCAAAGAACTCATTTAGGGGTTTCTGGTACATAAAGGGCTACAGTAGGAGGCTGAAATCCATGACCCCCCCCCCCCTGGAAAATCACATTGATGCGGACCCCTCTCAAGAAGCAATCACCCCGGACTCTCTCTGTGAAATAAGTTGGTGACTAAAAATCACAACATCAGAACTTTATCAGTTGTCCTTGACCCCATAATGTGGCATTTAATTCATCAAAAAAAATTGTAACTTTATTTGGTAACTAGAAACAGGCCCGCGCAAGCGCGGGTTATGATGAAAAGTGTTCTGAGCTCGGCTGAGCATGGCAGATGCCCTCATAAATATTAAAATTTGTAACAATTGTAAGCATTTCAATATCTAAGAGTAGGATAAATACTAACGAAATTCTGATATGAATCAAGGGCCATAACTCTGTTATAAAGCATATTATCTTTTTTTCAACCTAACTCAAAAATAAGGCGGTAACGACCCAAGGGTGAATCTTGATCGAAACAACGCATGTAGCATACTATAGTGTTAATTGAAGTGACTGTACCGTACGACAACCAACGTATATGTATGCCAATGAAAACTGTAAGTTGTCATATCAACTTTAGTCCTTTTCAAATGCTTATTCATTCCCCTCAGATGATATATATTGAGGGGATGCAGACCTTGGGTCATATTTTAATGTCTTACTCATGTTGTGCTGGCTAGATACTATAAGTGAAATATGAAATGAGCTTCACAGCTTAAGAGAGACCAACAGATGCCTGTACATACCATAAGCTCATCTATGAGCCTTCGGCTCAGATGAACTAAAAAGTATACGAAATTTTGTGGCTGCAGGAAAAATAGGCCAAAGTTTTCTTTTCTGTCTGTATAGATTGGTATAATTGATAAAATGAATACAGCAAATTCATTCTGTGTGAAAGAAAGACCAGGAATCGGACCAATGGCCACTTGGTTGATAGTAACACTCTACTGACTGAGTTAAGCAGCCCATCAGTTAAGAGTGGTGTATATGGTTAAAGCATTAATGAATGTGGCATTAAATCCAAAGTTTTGAAAAATGTCTACTAAAATATTCCAAAATTTTATGACTCCCTAAACTGTGCTGTAAATATGCCCAAAATTGCACCAAAAGGTTTTTTATAGAATAATACCAAATAAAGATATTGAAAGAATTGCAAACAGTGAAGACTCTGATTAGACAAAAAAAGGTCGGAATTAAATTTCATGGCAATTTCTTTTGGTAATTGTGTTAATTTTCACGACTATTGATGAGGACAGTGATTATTACAATGAAAGGAAAGGGGTACATACACTTTAAATTTATGTTTTCAACCAAACATATGGTGTGGGTAATCAAAAAGTACTGTCGCAATTAGACGGTTCTTTTGAGCACCCAAAATATAAAACCATGGTTGCAAATAGAGCTTACACGTTTACAAAATTTTGTTAAGGTTTACACGAATTCCAAAAATCGAAATGATTCCATTTACACGCACCTACACAGCATTTCTACACGTCGAATCACGAGTTTGTTGTAACTACCATGCAACAACAGACTTCTTTCTTCATAAGAAATTATACCTATGCAAAGCTTTTATATTTGAAACGCAAAAATGAAATCGGTATATACATCCGCTGTAACTACCAGACAACAACAGACTTCTTTCATCATAATAAATGATACCACTGTAAAGCTTATATCTTTGAAATACAAAAAAGTATCAGACTCAAAAGTGCCGTTTCAATGAGACGGTTCTTTTGGGCACCCAAAATATAAAACCATGGTTGCAACTATGGCTACCATGTTTACAATTTTTGTAAACGTTTACACGGATTCCAGAAATCGAATAATACCACTGTAAAGCTTATTTCTTTGAAACACAAAAAATCGGTATATACACTTTAAATGTTTTCAACTATAACATATGTTGTAGGTACTAAAATGTACCGTCTCAATGAGACAATTCTTTTGTGCACCATAAATATAAACCCATGGTTGCAAAAGGACTTCCATGTTTACAAATTATTACACGAATTCCAGAAATCGAATGATACCAATGTAAAGCTTATATCTTTGAAACGCAAAAAAGAAATCAGAATATACACTTTAAATGTTTTCAACTTATATATATCTTGTGATTACTCAAAAGTGCCGTCTCAATGAGACGGTTCTTTTGAGCACCCAAGATAAAAAAAAACATGGTTGTAAATAGGGCTTCTACGATTTTGTAAACGTTTACACGAATTCCAGAAATCGAGTGATGCCACTGTAAAGCTTATATCTTTGAAAACGCAAAAAAGAAATCAGTATATACGCTTTAAATGTTTTCAACTAAAACATATGTAGTACCATCTCAATGAGACGGTTCTTTTGAGCAACCAAAATATAAAACCATGGTAGCAATTTTGCAAATGACCTGTGCATAAAAGCGGGGCATGGTTGCAAATGATTTGTGCATAAAAGCAAAAAATAGGTGTGGTTCGGTAAAACTTTCGAGTTTCCAGTGGTTTTGGTGTGTTCAGGGCTACACGGCATTACTACGCATCGAATCACGGGTTCGCTGTGACTTAATAGATGATACCACTGTAAAGCTTTTATCTTTGAAACGCCAAAAAATTCGGTATGATACACTTTAATTGTTTTCAACCATAACATATGGCCACATATGTTGTGGGTGCTCGAAAAACCGTCTCAAGAGACTTTTCTTTTGAGCACCCAAAATATAAGGGGTCTGTAGCCTGTAGATCAGCATTTTTTTTCAAAACTCTGCTTTAAGGGCAGGTAAGTTTTATCTTATTTGCCTATAGGCTGTGAGGATTATTTACGTTTTGATTCGACAGGTACCCGTATGATGATCAAAAATATATGGAACATCGGTAAGAAAAAGTCTGCAAGTGCCAGAAATAGACTAACAATAACACTTAAGTGCCAACTTAGTATTAAAATCACACACCCTAGTTGTTTCACCCCTAAAAGTATGCATTTCCTGTTCCAAGCAAAACCTTCGTGCATTAGTCATTTTCAGAACTTTGACAATCCAGAAAATGAGCGAAAGGCAGGGTATACCTACATGTATATATGTAGCTAATATTAAAATAAGTTGTTAATGGTGAGGTAGACTTTTTTGAGAAACATGGGGTAATTAAATGCCATACTACTTTTGTCGCAAGAACTGAACTGCAGCAAAAAATACTTATAGAATCTGATTGGAACCTTATTTGGCAGACTGTTGAGAAATGGTCTGTTTGAATAGACATGTTGCTGTAAATTTACCAAATTGGATCCAATTACCGAATCAAGCCTGAAAATGGTCAATTAGCTTGTTTATCTGTTGTTGTTGTTTTATTAGGGGGGGGGGAAGTGGGGGTGAGGGTTGGGCATGTTAGGTCAAGACGCTCATTGGAACATGAATTTAAGCGCCTAGTGTAACTGATGCTACCCACATCATCTAATTGCAAATTTTAAGACGTCTGCTGTGTCATCTGTTGATGACTTGAAATGCTGCTGTGGCAAGTAGTGTAATCACAGATAAGACTGCCTTTTTTAGTCCACACTGTTTATCTGGAAGTATGGAACTCAACACAGCAGATAACAACAGCCGGGTAATATATTCTATTGCATACAAAATAACTAAGTACCATTATTCATTTATATTCACCTTTCTAGTAAAAGAAACCACTCAGGCCAACAAAGAATATGACATTTTCGGGCCATTTTGGGTCCGATTCGGTAAGTTTACAGACCCTCCACCATATCTAAATCTGTGTCAATACAAATGCTGTAATAGACTTAGAGATAATGTTTGTTTTGAAACAAAAATAATGAGCTTTCGACAGACTTTGTTGTTCCTTTTTGTGTCCCTTATTGTGGCGCAGGACGATAGTCCTAGCCTACGCATGTAAATGACATGTTCACTTGTCTGACCGCCACAATATACGTTGGATGTATGCAACAACAACAGCCGGGAGATATATTATAATGCATACCAAATAACTCTGAACCATTATATTCGTTCATTTTCACCTTTCTAGTAAAAGAAAACACTCAGATCAACAAACACAAAAACATGGCATTTTCGGGCTTGATTGGGTCCGATTCAGTAATTGGGCCAGATTCGGTAAGTTACGGACCCTCCAAATCTAAATCAATTTCAAAACTTTTCTTTCATAACATAGACTTAATGATGTTTATTTTGAAATAAACCCAATGAACTTTTGACAGACTTTGTCATTCCATTCTATGTCCCTTCCTGTGGTGCAGGATGAAAGCCTATGCACGCCAATAATCACTTGGAATTCGTTAGCCCCCCAACAATATTTCCCCACCCACAGGCTCAGATTCAAGACCCCTCTTAAACACTTGAAAAGTCTAGTAATCGGCCAAGAAATCTGCTTAAATGTCTATATAAATGCATCTTTCGAGTGATTAACAAAGACTCTAGTGGGCCATTGCATGCACACTGTTGTCGTTGCACCTTGAACAGAAAAAATGTTATCGCCGCTTCTAATATGAGCACCACAACTTGAAAAAGTTGGAAGTTGTTGGACCTTTATATGCCGACAGAATCGACAGAGATAAACCTGTCATGATCTTCGCTGAAACACTCTTGTTGTTTTTTTGTGGAAATCAGCCAGACAGAAAAACCCAGCTGACAGCAGCCATCTTTGTTTTTTAATCGAGTCATTATCTTCCAATTGGTGGACATGGGAAGAAATGTTATTGGGTATGAAAGCCATGACCGTTCCCGATCTGCCGTGCCAGAAATCTATTTTATATACATAAAACATTATTACGTACCTCGTTATTTTGCAAATGAGAAAATATTTTATGCAGAGGATAGAGCAAAAATGAATAGAGAGTTGAACCTCTTTGTTCTGTGGGAAATTGGATTTCTGGCGCAGCAGACCGGACACGGAAGCACGACGCGGTCGTGGCTTTTATAACCATCATATCACGTGTCAACTTTGACCACCTGCAAGTGACGTATGACCGCATGACATATGGAAAATACACCTTACGACCAATCGTTGCAGCCTTTCTTGGTAGAAGTTGGGAGAATATGAAAACATAGATTGCTATCGTCCATTATCATTAGTTGATAAGAAGGTGTTACCCTGTCAAAATTGATGGGAGATTATGGAATCTAAAACTTAATTGTATCAAAAACCTCAAAAACGAAATAAAGGTAAAATAAGGTTAGATCGAAGTTATCAATGAGGGCAATATCTGAAAAACTCGGTGTAGAAAAAATGCTGGTAAAATATACCGTTTCCGAGTTTTTGAGCGCAAAGGGCTCCTTTAGTAGTATAGATTATAGCTTGTGGCCACTCTAATCTCGCTAGAGGCAAAATATTTACAGCATCTATCGGCTCAGTTGATTCATTATATCGCTCTATATTTATCTACTGTATGAATCTGCATCAGTTTCTGATCCTGTGTAGCTCTAAAGCAATGATGTTAGTGAAATTATATTTCCGCACTTCTAATATTTATAATTTCACTTGTATCCTTCAATCCACAAGGCTTTCACTTACGAACTAAATAGATGCCATCCATTGAAAAGGAACCAATATATACGACGTGTACTGCATTAGTCGTCGTCAATATCAGCGCTTCCTGACCATCTTTTTTTGGGATGTCTCGGTGGCGCAGTTGGTAGCGTCGATGTCTGGTGTAGTGCTAGGCGGAGTTGTCATGGTCGTGGGTTCGAATCTCGCTAGAGGCAAAATATTTACAGCATCTATCGGCTCAGTTGATTCTTCATATATGTTTCATATATGTCTCTCTCTCTCTCTCTCTATATATATATATATATATATATATATATATATATATATATATATATATACAGTGGACCATCCCAAGTTTATTTTATGAAACCAGGAGGAGGAATCCATTAGAACATAAAGGGGTTAAATTGTAATGTAGTAACTTTGTTCAGACGCAGTTTATAATACCATTTTCTGTAAATAAGATTATTTTTCTTTCACTTTCTTTCAGCAGTTATATTTACAAACAATATCATGCATGTATGTATTAAGTGAACAGGCAAGAAAACCTATCAATGAAAATGCAGACCTTTACAAATAAGAGTGCATACCAGAAAAATAATTTTCTTTTTTCACAACAAAAACATATGTTGTGGGTAATCAAAAGAACCGCTCGATCAGTAGGTTCTTTTTAGCACCCAAAACATTCGCTAAAATTTATGGGTAAGAAAATATTAACAATTTTACGCTGAAAATGTTTGCTTTTATCTAAACCATTTCAGTTTGTACTGGACGAATTGGAAAGACAAGAAATACTATCAAGGATGATGTCAAGACATGCTGACAAAGAGACGACGGATGCCCTTGTTCACATCAAGCCTCGGATTCCGCCTTCAGGTATGTGAAATTATAATTGACTCGCGTTGTGTTTCTACTCAATGTTTATTCTACAATATATACAAGCAATTACGGATGTGAAGTCGGCTCTACCGTTTCCCGCTGTGTCGTAACGTAACGTCGACGTTGGCGTCTTGTGTGCAAAGTCTTGGTTGCCGCCAAGTACGGTAATCGTCGTCTCGACATCCTCCCGGCCATGAAGTAAACGTCAACAGAACTTCTAATGGGTAGAGCTTCACGATGGGCCTTGATGTGATGAGACCACTGTTAGTCTATAACGTCGCTGCTCGTGTGAGACCGTCGTTTCCTGTAAGCACCTCCACGATAGTTCCAAGCTTCCACTGGGTCCTTGGTGATTCGTCGAAGATCTGAACGTCACCGACTCGTATAGTCTAGTAGTTGTCGCCCGACGTCTGGTGGAACTGACGTAATGACGTAAGGTATTCGTGGCGCCATCGTTCCCGGAACTGAATGATAAGGTGTCCCTGTACTCGTGCTCGTTTAGTTACGTCAGTTTGTGTTATGCGCGGTTCTGGAACATCTTCTTGGTGTGGAAGGGAAGCTATATGTCGACCATAAAGTAGGTGCGCTGGTGTAAGTGTTTCCTGATCACTTTATTCTGACGACTCGTAAGTAAATGGTCGATCGTTCATAACGCCCTCAATCTCTATGACGATGATATACAGAGTCTCATAGCTGACTTATGCTCGACCAAGTACTTCCTGATGGTAGATTTGGTAATCCCAATCAGTCTCTCCCACCAACCGCTGGACCAGGGTGCCCGTTTAGGTATAAATCTCCATTCAGTACCATGACTATGTAACGTGTCTTGTAAATTTGTTGATCTAATTGGACTCTGTATGGTAATGGCTGCTGCACTGAATGTCATTGCATTGTCCAAGATCATTGTACGAGGTAATGACTTCCGGCTGGAAAATCGTCTGAAGGCTTGAATGAAGGTCTCGGTTGATAGATCAGGAACAACTTTGAGATAAACTGCTCGCGTTAATGCACATGTATATAGTCATATGTAGGCGTTCTCAATTCCGGATTTGCCTCTGATGTGCAATGCTCCTGTAAAATCCACACCAGTAACTTTGAAGGGTAGTGCATCTTGAACTCTGATCTTGGGCAGTGGTGGTGGATCTGGGGCTCTGTACGGCTTTCCCATAGCCTTAGGACATGTGACACACTTCTTAAGCAGACTTTGAATGCTCTGGCGTATTGACGGTATCCAATATCTCTGGCATATGTGACTGACCAATGCACTCGTGCCCTCGTGTAGTTGAGTCTCGTGCGCGTCTAAGACTATCATGCGTGTAAATGGATGCTTTGCTGGAAGTAGATTTTGGAAACTGGTTAGCTCTGTGAGAGGTGCATTGTGGATCCTCCCACCACAACGAATGAAGCCATCTAGGCCCAAGAACAGTTGTAACTGTTTCACCAGGGTTGTACGTTTGTCTTTAGACTTCAAGCTGGTAATCTCTGAATGGTAACTTGTGGATTGGCAACTATGTAATCATAAATTTTCAGCTTCTTGAAGTCCAGGTACAGTCAATGGTTTGATGCTTGATAAAGATCTACTGGTTCTGAGTTTAGCTTTGCACAAGTTTATAAATCTTCTGACGTAAGCGGTAACTTTGAGGAGCTTTCTGTAAAGGCTGAACTTGTTGATGTCTATGATATTGTGAATTCCTGGTTGGGTTTGTTTCTGGACTTCATCTTGTCGATCGTCAGTAATAGCAAGTAATATAGCAATCTCTGTCGTCCGTTGCAAACTAGGGAAGTTGCGCTCACTATTAACCAATCAGGTCCGTTCTTCCATAGCTAAGATTTTAAGTACTCGCGCGCTGCAATACCACGTGTCAATAGGTCAGCAGGGTTCTGGTAAGTAGGGCAGTAGCTCCATTTCTGGGATTCTGTTAGTTCTTGAATCTCAGCCACTCGATTTTGCTCAACCGTTTTCAACTTCCGGTTCGTCGTCAACCAATGAAGAACGATTTGACTGTCAGACCACAGAAAGGATGGTTTTCTTGATGGAACCGACTGTAAAAGGTGTGCCATCAGACGTGCTCCGATCACTGCAGCCATGAGTTTCAGATTTGGCATTGTCAACTGTTTCAGGGGTGCCACACGTGCTTTTGACATGAGTAGAGTAGACTGTTTCCCTTTTGTTATGTAGGCTACAGCACCATGTGTCTGTGGTCTAGCGTCGCAAAAAAACATGGATTGAATGATCCTCTGGTGATCTGGTTTAAATCTGGCTGTACCAGAAGTGGTCGTCGTATCGGCTGCATCCCCAAAGTAGAATTTTGGAAATGTGGTAGAAGTGGTGCTGTTAATATCTTCCACAGAGCTACACCACTGGGTCTGAAAATCTTCTGAAAATGGTATATCCAAATCGAATTTCTGCTTCCAAATATCTTAAAGAAGGATCTTGGCCCGAATCATGATTGGACTGAAGAAACCAAGTGGGTCATATATCTTGGCTGTTTCCTGGAGAATTGTGCGTTTGGTCATCGATGCAAAAGTAGGAATGGTCTTCTGTGCTAAACATATCTGGTCCGTAGCAGCATCCCATCTCATGGCAAGTAGCTTTGTGATCTTGTCAGAATCAAGCACTTCTTCAGCTTTGGCAAGACTACTCAGACAACAGCTATTGGAGCTCCAAGAACGCAGGTTAAAACCAACAGAAGACATCAGATCATGTGTATGACGGATGTAGTTGCACACTGTTTTCTCGTCTGTGAAACTGGAAATTATGTTGTCCACATACAAGTCTTTCTTCAGTAGGTCGATAACCCATACGTGGCTGTTGTGTGGCATGCAAGAGGAATGGTGAACATGTAGCTCCAAAAAGGACGGACTTGAACCTGTATGTCGTGAGTTTGCTGTCTGGGTCGTTCATGTCGCACTACCTTAAGAAGCGGGTGACGTCACGATCTCTTTCATCAAGTTGTACGTGCAGAAGCGCTTTCTCTATGTCTGTAAAGCAAATCTATGAAGGCGAAATCTCGTCAGTATACTCGTCAGATCGTTAAGCTGAGTAGGTGTTGATTCCAAACAATTGTTAACACGGGGGTAATACCAATTTTGCTATTTTTGCTGGCGACTGGGACGGTACTGTGTAAAGCTGATATGGACGAGGAGTACAGCTTTCAACGGGTCGGTAAGGCTGTCGACAGTCAAAAGAACATTAAATTAGATGGTAAGTGTGCTAATTTAGTGTGTGTTGCGACATTTTTGGTGTTTAAACCGTTTCTCTAATAAATAGCTATTGTTTTAAATGATTTGCAGGCCTGGCTTCTAGCCTGTTTTAACTCTGAGCGGATTTCAACGGATATTCAACAAAAGCAAAATAAAATCAGTATTTCCAAGAAAAATGGAAAAATGGAAAATCGAAGCGATATGATGCAGCTACATCATAAACATACGCGATTACCTTTAATCTGTGAATGTACATGTAGTTATATGCCTCTGTGGTACTTTTATATTTTTTGTGATACTTCTGTCGATGAATTGTAAATTAGGTGGGTACGGTTGTCGCCGCTACTGGATACGGATGTCGACGATTCAAGGAGTATGTAACAGATTTCTTTACTAAAAAATTAACAATTGAACACTGAAAAAATCTATCTCTCTTCGTCATTTCGTTAATGTTCATGTATTACGAACTTGTTAACAGTATTTCAGTCATACTGGGACGATTCCCTGTCTTCCTGGGTTGAACTAGCACTGAGCAGCAGATATGGTGTCTGACTCAAGGAAATAGCTCACTGTCTCTGACGATTCTCGAACAAGCTACCATTCAATCCACAGTCTAACGCTGAACCAATCTGAGCCGCCACCGTGATTGGTACGGAACCTTTAATCTGTGAATGTACATGTAGTTATATGCCTCTGTGGTAATTTTATATTTTTTGTGATACTACTGTCGATGAATTGTAAATTTGGTGAGTACGGTTGTCGCCGCTACTGGATACGGATGTCGACGATTCAACGAGTATGTAACAGATTTCTTTACTATAAAATTAACAATTGAACACTGAAAAAATCTAACTCTCTTCGTCAGTCATTAGTGTTCGTGTATTATGACCCTGTTAACAGTTTTACAGTCATATATGGACTATCCCCTGTCTTCCTTGGTTGAACTAGCACTGAGCAGCGGATATGGTGTCTGACTCAACAAAATAGCTCACTGTCTCTGACGATTCTCGAACAAGCTACCATTCAATCCACAGTCTAACGCTGTACCAATCTTAGCCGCCACCGTGATTGGTACGGGGCCGTTTAGAATGGCTTATTGTACTACAGCTAGTAAGAAACTATTAATCTACGAAATCGGTTATTACTTCTTGTGCTTTCTAGTTTTGCAATTATATTGACGAGGAAGAGAGAGCTGATTACTCTGCTCAAATGTCGTCATTTTTTAGTTATCTCATGTTATAGATATCAGCGTAGAGACAGACAGACGGATGGAAAGAGAAAGGGTAAACATATAGTTCCCTCTAGAGTACCTAAAAATTGAGGCCACCTGGGTAGCTCAGAGAGAAGCTCAGCTGATAAATACTTAACCTTGCTCCAAGAATTTGACTGGCAATATCTGACTGCCTGTCTGTCTGTGTTTACTATCTATCACAAACCATGTTCAGAGAAAGGCATTCCAATGTAAAAACGTTCAGATGGTCGAATTCAAAGAAAGAAAGTGGTTGAGATTTTGGACTATTGGTGAAGTTCAGATTCTCGGAGGTCCTGGCTAGCCTGTCTGCATTAATGATAATAATAATAATAATAATAATAATAATATTATTATCATTATTATTATTATTATTATTATTAATAATAATTTTGTCATTATTTTATTATTATTATTATTATTATTATTATTATTATTATTATTATTATTATTATTGTTATTATTATTAACCTGGATTTTAGCACGTCTGTCACAAACCAACGCTGCCCTTGCTCAAGTCCTGACTTGCTAAGAATAACATTTTGTAAAAGCTTTGTATAGATCAAATTGATACTTGTAGAGGTATATAAGTCTAAAGTTCGTTATACGACTGCATACAGTCATTGCAATTAAATTATTACTAAATGAGCATTTGTCGAAATGTCATACGCGGATCCAGAAACGTTTACAATGAAGGGGATGAGGAGGAGAGAAGGAGGAGTAGGGAGGAGGTGGAGTAGGGAGGAGGAGGAGTAGGGAGGAGGAGGAGGAGGAGGAGGAGGAGGAAGAGTAGGAGTAGGAGTAGGGAGAAGGAGGAGGAAGGAAGACTGAGGACGGAGGAGGAGGAATAGGGAGGAGGAGTAGGGAGTAGGAGGAGTAGGGAGGAGTAGGGAGGAGGAGGAGTAGAAGGGAGGAGGAGGAGAAGTAGGGAGGAGGAGTAGGGAGGAGGAGGAGGGGAGAGGTGGAGGAGTAGGGAGGAGGAGGAGTAGGGAGGAGGTGTAGGGAGGAGGAGTAGGGAGTAGGAGGAGTAGGGAGGAGGAGGAGGAGTAGGGAGGAGGAGGGGGGAGGTGGAGGAGTAGGGAGGAGGAGGAGTAGGGAGGCGGAGGAGTAGTAGGGAGGAGGAGTAGGGAGGAGGAGGAGGAGTAGGGAGGAGGAAAAGTAGTAGGGAGGAGGAGGAGTAGGGAGGAGGAGGAGGAGTAGGAAGGAGGAGGAGTAGGGAGGAGGAGGAGTAGGGAGGAGTAGGAGGAGGGGGGAGGTGTAGGAGTAGGGAGGAGGAGGAGTAGGGAAGAGGAGGAGTAGTAGGGAGGAGGAGGAGGAGGAGTAGGGAGGAGGAGGAGGAGTAGGGAGGAGGAAGAGTAGGGAGGAGGAGGAGTAGGGAGGAGGAGGAGGAGTAGGGAGGAGGAGTAGGGAGTAGGAGGAGTAGGGAGGAGGAGGAGGAGTAGGGAGGAGGAGTAGGGAGTAGGAGGAGGAGGGAGGAGGAGGAGGAGTAGGGAGGAGGAGTAGGGAGTAGGAGGAGTAGGGAGAAGGAGGAGGAGGTGGAGGAGTAGAGAGGAGGAGGAGAATTAGGGAGGAGGAGAAGGAGGAGTAGGGAGGAGAGGGAGGAGTAGGG
Organism: Loripinus fragilis; assembly: GCA_964019695.1. Classification (NCBI taxonomy): domain Eukaryota; kingdom Metazoa; phylum Mollusca; class Bivalvia; order Lucinida; family Lucinidae; genus Loripinus; species Loripinus fragilis. Next base: position 24,771,111 of record OZ026531.1, read on the forward strand.
AGGAGGAGGAGGAGGAGGGAGGAGGAGGAGTAGGGAGGAGGAGGAGGAGTAGGGAGGAGGAGGAGTAGGGAGGAGGAGGAGGAGTAGGGAGGAGGAGGAGTAGGGAGGTGGAGGAGTAGGGAGGAGTAGGGAGGAGGAGGAGGAGTAGGGATGAGGAGGAGGAGTAGGGAGGAGGAGGAGTAGGGAGGAGGAGGAGGAGTAGGGAGGAGGAGTAGGGAGGAGGAGGAGTAGGGAGGAGGAGGAGGAGGGGGAGGTGGAGGGGTAGGGGGGAAGGAGGAGTAGGGAGGAGGAGGGGAGTAGTAGGGAGGAGTAGGGACGAGGAGGAGGAGTAGGGAGGAGGAGGAGTAGGGAGTAGGAGGAGTAGGGAGGAGGAGGAGGAGGGGGGAGGTCGAGGAGTAGGGAGGAGGAGGAGTAGGGAGGGAGAGGAGGAGGAGGAGTAGGGAGGAGGGGAGGAATAGGGAGGAGGAGTAGGGAGAAGGAGGAGTAGGGAGGGGGAGGAGGGGGAGGTGGAGGAGTAGGGAGGAGGAGGAGTAGGGAGGAGGGAGGAGGAGTAGGGAGGAGGAGGAGGAGTAGGAGGAGGAGAAAGGAGTAGGAGGAGTAGGGAGGAGGAGGAGGGGGGAGGTGGAGGGAGTAGGGAGGAGGAGGAGTAGGAGGAGGAGGAGTAGTAGGGAGGAGGAGGAGGAGGATTAGGATGGAGTAGGAGTAGTAGGGAGGAGGAAGAGGAGTAGGGAGGAGGAGGAGGAGTAGGGAGGAGGAGTAGGGAGAAGAAGGAGGAGTAGGGAGGAGAAGGAGGGGGGAGGAGGAGTAGGGAGTAGGAGGAGTAGGGAGGAGGAGGAGGGGGGAGGTGGAGGAGTAAGGAAGAGGAGGAGTAGGGAGTAGGAGGAGTAGGGAGTTGGAGGAGTAGGGAGGAGGTGGAGGAGTAGGGAGGAGGAGTAGGGAGGAGGAGGAGTAGGAGGAGGAGGAGTAGGTAGGTGGAGGAGTAGGGAGGAGGAGGAGGAGTAGGGAGGAGGAGGAGGAGTAGGGAGGATGAGGGGAGGTGGAGGAGTAGGGGGAGGTGGAGGAGTAGGGAGTAGGAGGAGTAGGGAGGAGGGGGAGGTGGAGGAGTAGGGAGGTGGAGGAGGAGGAGGAGTATGGAGGAGGAGGTGGAGTAGGGAGGAGGAGTAGGGAGAAAGAGGAGTAGAGAGGAGGAGGAGGGGGAGGTGGAGGAGTAGGGAGGAGGAGGAGTATTAGGGAGAAGGAGGAGGAGGGGGAGGTCGAGGAGTAGGGAGGAGGAGTAGGGAGAAGGAGGAGTAGGGAGGAGGAGTAGGGAGAAGGAGGAGTAGGGAGGAGGAGGAGGGGGAGGTGGAGGAGTAGGGAGGAGGAGGAGTAGGGAGGAGGAGGAGTATTAGGAAGGAGGAGGAGGAGTAGGAGGAGGAGTTGGGAGGATGAGTAGGGAGTAGGAGGAGTAGGGAGGAGGAGGAGGGGGGAGGTGGAGGAGTAGGGAGGAGGAGGAGTAGGGAGGAGGAGGAGTATTAGGGGAGGAGGAGTAGGAGGAGGAGTAGGGAGTAGGAGTAGGAGTAGGAGGTGGAGTAGGGAGGAGGAGTAGGAGAAGGAGGAGTATGGAGGAGGAGGAGGGGGGAGGTGGAGGAGTAGGGAGGAGGAGGAGTATTAGGGAGGAGGAGGAGGAGTAGGAGGAGGAGTAGGGAGGAGGAGTAGGGAGTAGGAGGAGTAGGGAGGAGGACGAGTAGGGAGGAGGAGGGGGGAGGTGGAGGAGTAGGGAGGAGGAGGAGTAGGGAGGAGGAGGAGTATTAGGGAGGAGGAGGAGGTGGAGAAGGGAGGAGGAGGAGGGGTAGGGATGAGGAGGAGTAGGGAGGAGGAGGAGGAGTAGGGAGGAGGAGGAGTAGGGAGGAGGAGGAGTAGTAGGGAGGAGGAGGAGTAGGGAGGAGGAGGAGTACAAAGGAGGAGGAGTATGGAGGAGGAGGAGTAGGGAGGAGAATGAGAAAAGCTCTGAAAGTAACCTGTATGACTTTGAAAACTGGTAACTAAGAATATGGTTTAAGTAATATGTTCGTCATTACTTTTATGTTTATAGCTTTGTCAGATGAACTCTAAATTTGGATGAGATTACACTGCCCAACATCCCTCAGCTAAAGGCGTTATTAGGAACGGTTACTCGAGGTCAAATCAGAGCATTTAGTCAAATCGCTCAAAACATTATCAAATTTCGGATCACTCTGACCCCTCGGAGAAAGCTCTGCTAAAACGCCATAGACGACTACTGTCCATTTTGGGCGATAGGACCTTTGGCTACGTCAAGAAAATTGAGGCTCTTCGGGAAAACAGAAGTTTGTGTATTCCCTTCTAAAAATAGCTTTGACGCGTTTGCAATTTGGAGTTAGAATAATGGAAAAGCTAGTCTTAGTAACCCACGATAAGTATCAGAGACTGATGGGTGCACAGTCCACCAAAGACTGGAAGCCAACTACTCTTAAAAGACAGACCACCCCGTAAGGTAATATGCCTAAAAAGGAGGGTCCTTGTATCATACGGTCTCATTGTGAAAAGGATGACTGACCCCTATAGAATAACGTGTACGCTACCTTCCTAAGAAGAAGGGCACCGTGCTCTAGGACGTGACGCTACCTTCTCGTGGTCTAGAGCGTTGACTCACCCTCTGAGGTGTAACTGAGTGGGTCACAGTGAGGTCCAGGGTCTTATGGCTGCCATCTTTGATCGGAAGTCGTGACGTCATTTGTGCTATAGTGGCTCATGTACTACCAATATAATTTTTGTTTTTAGAAGCAAAAATGGCTGATATACAGAACTATCTCAACGTAGGGTGTAAAAGGTAATGATATAGAAAGCCCCTATGAAATGATTGACTTCAAACAGTGACCAAACAGCGTTCATGATCCAGGTCGTCAGGTTATAACCCAATTACTGCTGAAAGAAAAGGCTGTGGGGCACAGACAGGGCTGTAAGTGTGACCTAGGCTTGTAAATGGTGAATTTTAAATCTCCTGTAGTATGGCTGTGCCCCCTCCCAGTCCCAAACAAAATTCCGAAATTTAGGTTGGGGCACTTATCCCCAGTCCCAAGGCTGTTTGGCTGGAGTGTGTGCCCCCATCTTCCCTTCCATTGTTGCTCCCATTGCAAATCCCATGTAGTCTAGTCGCAAAGCTAATAAGTAATAGCTGTGCCCCCCTCCCCCGACCAGACTCAGAGAAATTAAAAAGAGAGCCCAAGTCCCTAGGCTGCCGTGCTGGACCTATGTTATTGGGTTTGGGTGAATGAAAAAGTAAAACAAAACAGAGTAACATATGCCCAATTTTTTCTTAGGTGTGGACTCGATTGTTTTTCTAGCATTTTTTAAATTTTAAGCCACTCCACCCACAAGGGCTCTAATGTTTTTCTGAACATAAGGCTGGCCCAGACTTGCATTGCAATTGTTGTGCCCCCACATGGGAACCAGAGGATGACAAGGAAATGCAAACTAATAGCTAAGATCAATATGTTTGATTGTCTAACCCTACTTAAAATTGAGGTTATAGAATATGGAAAGTGGACTTCAAAATGACTTGAAATGCATTCTCAGAGACAGATTTAAAAAAAATCTGGGTTAGATCCCCCCCCCCCGACGAGAGGGGGATGCGTAACCCATCTCATACTCACCCCCGCTTGCGGCTTGCACCCGTCAGTTCAAGCCTTTGGCCTTCAGTGCCCCCCCCCCCCCCTCGTAAACAATACCTCTGGGCCCAGCCCTGATCCATAACAATGCAAAACATTACAAATTTACTAAAGCAAGCTAATCGATTCATTTTTAGACATATGTTTTAATTTTTTTGTTTAACTATTTATGACAGATAAAACCGTCCATCCTTATTTTATATGTATCCATTTGGAATAGTTTAAGTATTAACTATAAGGGGGTGTTTTCTTTGATTATTCTATATTTCGGCCTTGAGCTGGCTATAGACCCCCCTCCCCCCAGGGGGAATTTTGTACACTATGTTTTTCTGAAACAAAATTATTTAAGACACAAAATAAAAGATGTTAGCCCTCTGAGAGTGGCAGCGTTAACGTGTAACAGCACGTTATATACGTTACCCCCTAAAATAGCATTAAACGTCCCTGATAATGTCTCAACCATGACATGTTCGTACATATTTGCATGCTGACACAGGTTTATGAACTTCTTATAACACAGTTAAATATCTTAAGTATTAATTTTGCAAATGTCTTGAGTATTTACCGTTGTATACGTTACTTAGCGTTTCCTGTGTTATTTCCGAGTATCAGTATGGTATTTATTGACTATACGTGTATTACATCTGTCACAGAATATAGTAAATCTATAAGGCTGCTACTAAAATGATTTAAGTTCTTTATTATGGTCGCTTACACTATTTTCAGGTCCATGTTATGTATGTTACCTTCAAAATAACATTAAACATGTCTCTAGCAAGCCCTATTTATACTTATTTGCATGCTTGCACAGGTTTATGTACTTCTTTTAGCAAGGTTTACCTATTTTAAGTATTCATTTAATAAATGCCTTGAGCTTTAACTGTTATGTGTGTTACCAAATGATACATAAGTTATTCTGAGTATCTGTATAGGAGTTGTTGACTATACATGTATAAAGTATGTCAGAGAATTTAGAAAATTTATAAGGCTGATATAAATTGACTTCCTTATTAATTTATGGTGACTTAAACTAATAATATAATGTGATCAATAAAATGCTACAAGCTAATAAAGTTTTGATGCTTGCGAGGTCAAGCAAGAAGAAATTGCCCAATTTACAAAACGTAAACAGCCAGATGAGAGCTTAAAGAAACGTCTTTGGTAAGCATGACCTTTCTATTGGACATAATGTTGACCTAGAGTTGACACTGCCGTTCCTTCTGGAACCTGTACCATAGTCACTGTTAACGCCTGATAGAATTTCCACCAAAACTGACAAGTCCAAACTTCAGCATGGCTTGCAATCACACATTGAACCAACATCAGATTGGCCATGTAGTGCTGCACATAATGTTGGTGTTAATGCCGAAACTACAGAGCGTAATAGCTTTTCCTGTCACCTTCATAGATCTGATGGCACCAGTATTAAACCAGGCACTAAAGGCAGGGCATGTTGGTTTTGTCACTGATACATATATACAATGTATAAGCAGCAGTCTATACAGTCTTACAAGCATTCTCACAGAGGATGACCTGGGTGTTTTGTTCAACAATTGTGTATGCAACAAAAGGTGCACCTTCTGAATGTCAACAGCATTGGCCAGAATATGGTGGAAGAGATCTACAGTAATACACTGTTAAACAGATTATGACACTACCAATGTGCTGATGTGTTAGTACTACGGAAAGGTTATTCCTATCAAACTGATATAGAACCCCTACCCCACTAGTTCATCAACATTCTAAGAAGGGTAGGAAAACAAATAAAGCATTGCTCTAAGCACTCATCAGTGATATGAAGCCCTTACATGTGCTATTTATGTAATTGTGAATAAGCTGCAGTACAACATGTTTCTGAAAAATTATCAAAGCCATACACATATACTGACTATTTCAAATGGCATGAACATGAACTTACCTCCACCCTGCTTTTCTGTCCTTAAGATGTACATACAAAGATTGAACTATAAAGTCTTTCCCATGAAAACAAGTGAGGCTTACCAGATATGGATAAAATGTGTGGAAAATAAATGGGACCTCTGGGTGAAAGAGATCTTGATTGTACCCTAACAAAAGAGCCACAGAATTATATGTCACATTTTGTGTGATATGGGGTTACCATGTTCAAAACTCAACAACTCAAACCTTATAAAAGATAGAAACATAATATTTGCAGTTTCCAAAAGGTACATAAACATTCTTTAAAACAAAATGAGTTAATAATCACATTCACATTAAAAAAATATCAAACTATTTTAGTTTCATAAATCATTTATATAGGAATAATGAAAAATAAGTAACATACGTAACACTTTGGGATGCATATTTGTTTTCAAAGGTCCATATCTGTGATGCAAAAATAGCTAACTTGGATGATATAGCCAATTTGGAAATTTTACCTTATGGTTTGCACTTTTCAGAAGTCATGTTATTAACTAAAATTATCAAAGATATTGATGGGTAATATATATAATTGGCTGTTACAGGGTAATGGTGCCATTACCAGAGTGCTAGAATATTGCAAAATCCTTGCAAGATAAATCGGATAGAGGAGTAATAAGTTGTATAGGAAAATTCTTTAAAACCCTTGGATAATATATGAAGATTTGCTCTAGAACTTCTACCTGATGGGTTTTCTTTGATCTTTTAAGTTGTTACTCACACATTGCACTGAGTGTTACAAACTTTCCATGAGTATTATGTCAACTATATATGATGTCTCTATAAAAGAAAAGAGGGTTTATGGTAGTTTATGTTTTGAGCTACTTCCTCAGCAAATGAGCCAGAGTAAAAAGAAGTACATGGATCTGTGCCAGCATGCAAAGAAGTACAAGCAGGTTGTGTTGGAGGCCATATCTTGAATGTTTAATGGTATTCAGAGGGTAGCGTATGTAGCCTGGGCTGTAAAATAGTGTAAGACACCATAATAAGGATCTTTAATTCATTTGAATTGCAGCCTTATAGATTTACTATATTCACTGACGGATGTAATACATGCATAGTCAATAACCATATTGATACTTGGAAATAACATATGAAACACTATGTAACATATACAGCGGAAAAAACTCAAGACATTTATAAAATAAATGCTTAAATAATGTAAATTTGCTATAAGAAGTTCTTAAACCTGTGCCAAACTTCAAAAGAAGTGTGAATATGTCATGTTGGAGACATTATCAGGAAAATTTAATGTAATTTTGCGGGTAACGTACTTAATATGATGTTCCCCACTTACGCTGCCACTCTCAGAGAGCTTACATATATCATTTTGTGGCTTATATAATTTAGTATCTCGAAATCATAGTGTACGAAATTCCCCCTGGGGGGAAGTGGGGTCTATAGCCAGCGCGAGGCCTGTAGAATTACATTTTACACTTTTCTGTGTTATTGGGGTACCATGTTCATCATCTAATAACTCAAAAAGTATATAAGATAGAAACGTAATGCTTGCAGTTTGGAAAAGGTAAATAAAAATTCTTTAATGTTATGCCAAATTAATGAACATAAACTGGTTTCAATAAAATTTAAGACAAACTATATTAGATGCATTTATCATTTAAAAGGGGGTTCAATAAAAAAATGTAACAAACACTACATCAGGGGTAGCTATATTTGTTTTCAAATATCATTAACTGTGGCCCAGTAATAGCTTATTTAGATAATATAACCAATTTGGAAATCTTACCTTATCTTTTGCACTTTTCTGAAGTCTTAAAAAGAACTATAGTTATCAAATATTTTGTAGGGTAACGTATGTAACAGGCTGTTACAGCTTAACGCTGCCATTGTCAGAGGGCTTACATGTTGCAAAATTCTTGCAAGACATTGGGCTTTAAGAAAAATATGGTCTACAAAATTCCCCCTGGGGGGAGAGGTAAACCATATCCAGCCAGTGGCCTAATTATTTTGGTTGCTGAATATGTTTCAATGACATTGTGTGCGGTTATATTAAGCGTATGCACATCCCCTCAAGTAAAACTATCAAGTCTAGTAAATAGTTTTCTTAACAAATGTAGACACAGATTAGATGTGATTTGTGATTTGTAACATGTTTTCTTGTGTATATTATCAATTTGTCGCTTGCATTTTATATTGCCCCGGTGCATTGCACTAATCTACTTTCCCTCGTCTTCTCAGGCGAAGGTTTTTGTCAGTATCTGAATCACAACCCTTGGTTCCCTAAGCCGTACATGTACCAAATGAAAATATGTTTCTACTTGTTTAATGTATAAAAATAGTATAAGGCATTATCTACAACAATGTGAATGGTCAGGGGATACCTTGTGGGCGCAACTCCTCCCACAGTTTTATACCGATTCTTTTGAAACTTCTCTGGTGATTGGGCTTGGTCTGAAGATAAGCATGTGGTTTAGATATAATCTTCAGATTATTTTCTGTTACTTTTTTAGCTCACCTGAGCCGAAGGCTCAGAGGTGAGCTATTAGTACACCATTGACTCTGGCGTCCATCGTCCGTCCATCATCATTTTCAAACATCTTTTCCTCTGAAACCACTGGGCCAATTGAACTCAAAATTTATATGGAGACTTTTTTAGGATAGGGGAACAAAAGTTTGTTCAAATGGTCCTGGTCACATGACCAAAATGGCCGCCACGCCCATATATGGTAAAAACCCTTTAAAAAAACTTCTACTCCAGAACCAGAAGGTCGATGACCTTGGGACTTGGTATTCAGCATTGGGGATGTGGGGCCTACCAAGAAATTCATTCATACATTCAAATTTTAATGTTCGCTAGTCACATGTTCTCACTACAAGACCCATATTTTTTCCTTGTTTTAGTACTCAAATTTAAATTCCAATCTTGACTTTTTGAATTATATTTAATTTATTAAACCCCTTATCCAACCAGCATTTTATGTACTGAAAAATGCATATGCAGTTCACGTTAGGTGAATATTTTCAAATGCATTTTAGACAATTTTATCATTGAAGCATACTCTGTGGGCCCTGATTAGACTGCGCCCATCAGCAAACTGATCTGGATTTATATTTAGTCACTCTGGGTGTTGGAATTAGTGACATCGCCTGAATTAAACAAACAGCTATTGATAACAAATATATACCCGTCTGAAAATTGTAGACACGTCGCAAGGCCACCGCACGATCATTGTGCCATCGCCTTGGGGTTACCTCAGGATGACTAGTCAGGGGCGATCGGGACTCCCGTGCGAATTTGATGCCGATTAATGGTGACCTGTATCAAATTAAACTGTAGGGGAAAACTAATGAAAATCACCTGGTCACCCATCTGGGTTTCACGTCTGGACGTCCTTATGACGTCATCAAAATAACGTATACTGTATCAGTGCAATTTAAACGGTGTGTCCATTGTAGTCTATGGCGATCAGGACTTTCTTGCATTTTGTTTGCCAATTACAGCCGAAATGCACCTAATTGAATCTTAGGGGGTAAATAATCAAAATTAACATGACGCCAATAGTGTTTTCGCATCAGAACAAAAAGATGACGTCATTGAAATGACGCCTAATATGTAAATACAACATATATATATGCGTCTTGTCCATTTACTAAGCATGGAAATATTCCTTTAATGAATTGGCAGTCTTATCATGACTGAATACAAACTCTTTTAAATCGTAACATACAAAATATATTCAGATAGTGTGAAGTAAGTTCGAGGGTGGGACGTAAATGCCGTCACGATTTACAAATAAAAAGACAGTGGAGTGAATGAAAAACACACAGTGTTTTTGATGATAAACGGTGTTAATATAATCTCTTATGCTTACATGTATATTTAAAAAAATAGATGCACCATGACCAATGACCTTTGTGCCTTTCTATTTCAAACGATTGATGCAGAATACGTAAAATGAGCCAGTCCGGCTAGAACATATGTGTATGTCAAAGCTTTTATAGTAAATGTAAATAAATGCCTGAAACGCTTTTTTCTAGAACAACATATCAATATTGTAAATAGAGTCACCCTTCAAAGCTTTTGACTTATCTGTAGCTGCCTATCCTACACTCAAAGAATAGATAGTAGTAATAATCATTTGCATACACTATCAACCAAACTCATTATAGTCCGATTTCGACCCCTGAAGGATCAAACGTTAGAAGAGTCTACTTAGTAGTAAGTTCATGATATGGAAATAAGGATACACCCTCTACACGTTACCTATTGTACTTCGATGGCACGGTAAATAGATTACTGTTACAATCTGATTTATCTTTCGCATGCTTATAGGTAGAATCGTCTTCAAAGGTCAAAATCGGACAATAAGGCATTCTTGTTGATACGGCTACAGAAATATCTGAATCCACATGAAATAGTTGTTCAAAAGTCTAAAGCATATTGATCACTGGCAATATTTTACATGAGTCCTCTTCTGCTCCACAGCAACACAAATCAGTACAATAAAAGTGGTTTACTTTGTTCTTACACCGAGATGTTTCGCATACAGACATGCTGCAACCACATTTTATCAGCTGCAGAGGGGTTTCAGGGGCAGGAGGCAACATGCGCAGATCCAGGATTTTTTGTCAGTTTTATTTAGTCCTCAGCTTATTTTACAGTTTACAGAGGGGGTCCAATGGTTTTGTTGCTGAGAAAACTATACTTGTACTTTACCAAGGATCCAAAGGGGGTCCATTATTTTCCAGGGGGGGGGTGTCCAATTTTTTCCAGGGGGGGAGGGGGCAAGTGCTTATTATTATAGAAACCCATATAGGTACTTGTTATTTTCCCGGGGCGGGTGTCCAGACACCCTATTTCCCTCTGGATCCGCACATGGGCAATGTCATCATAACGGGACAATATTTATCACAGTCCCGCTTCTAACCATAATTGTCAGGCATTAATTTGTCAGGATTAATGACAGATGAGGTTTTCCAAATGATGCACTGGTACTGCGCACGTTTGACACCTTCGAGAAACACAGCTCTTGGAAGTGGTAGATTTTGCAATTTTGCTTTTTTTTCTCCAAAATATCCACAACCTCAACGCAGTGAGGCGAACAATATTGGTGACTGGCTAATACAAAGTAAGAAAGACGGCAAATATCAGGAAACGATACAATCACGTACCACACCTGACCCAGGATACCAATGGGAAAGTAACAAACTCACAGTTAGACATCACAAACGAGAGCTAAGTAGTCAGGACAATTTACAAATATATGACTCTAGTGCATCCGCCGCAGTGCTTTCTAATGGCACTGAGCCGAGGTGAAAGAATGCTTCGTGGATAGAGTCTCCAGCATAGCTAAATGCCTGCCAATATGATTTCTTGCTCTTTCCTTACATTGAACAAATTAATATCAGCACCTGAAAGTGCATGGAATTCGATCAGAGCCCTGGTTGTGACATCACCAATGGCACATTGACATCTTTAATTAGTGTTCTGATCTTAGAAACTTGATGATATATGAGCAAGACTGTCTAAGAAAACGCAAAATATCAACACTCTGCAATTGTTTTATATGAGTTTTATTTTAGCGACGAACACAACATTTGCTCCTCTGCAAAACTGGGGGTAGGGTTGTACATTAGCTCATATAAGACAAAATATTTAAGATAGAAAAGCAAACTTTGGTTTTTTGTTTTTGACAATTGAGTATACGTTTGTTAAACTTATCTAAAACGGTTTGAAACCTACTCAGAGCAGTCGATAAACTAAATGAGGATGGCCAAAATTACCACTTTTAAATTATAATTAAGTTTATGTAACGCACATAATACAACATGTAGCCATAAACAGCTGTCATATGTAGTAAAGGCATCCAATAATTTGCAGACTATTAGAATGTTCATTGATTAGCTAGTTTTAATATCTTTTTTCTGTAGCTCAAACTTTCAATTTTCTTATTTTTAAATTGATAAAGTAACATATGTAACAAGCTGTTACAGGCTAAGACACATGCTTACAGTGTGCAAACATCTCCTATTCGATGCACCTTGAATTGGTACATACGATAGAGTATGTCTAAAAGGGTTTGGGATGGAGCAGGTCATTACTCAGCTTGCAGTCAAAATCTTTTTTGATGATTATTCTGTTTTTTTTTATAAGATGAGAAGGACAATTATCTTACCAGAAAAGCAGAATTAATAATCGATATTGTATATGACTTGGATAAGGATTGGTTTAGAATCTTTATATTAGAAAGGGACATTTACTAAATTGTACTGTTTAAATGTGAAACGATTATTTTCTATGTTCCTCTAGGATGTATCTTTATTTAAGAATTATTCATATTAGGAAATATTGAAAACAAATATTCATAACATCTGTAACAAAGGTACAGGGGCTCAATAATCATCAATACCTAAGATTTAGGCACCAGAGGCTAGAGAGTTTAGCTAGGAAAACATGCGAAATATGTTCGTTTTATTCTGAAATATCATCTCTTACATCAAGTCAATGTCCTTGCTCATTTATTATGTCATGTAACATATGTTACAACCTTTAACAAGTGCTTCAATATTGTTGTTAAACCTGCAAAATCTATAATTCTTTATAATATTAGCAAGACAATCCCAAATATGCAAGATATCCAACAGCAGCAAATGTTTTCATATATTTTGACTTAAATGATGCCTACCAACTTCGGCTCCTTAAAATTGGGTGTAGCCTTTGGGTTGTTTAATTGCACTAAGACACTATAATTAAAGTATTAAAGCAAACTTTGGATTTTCTCTAACCAAAATGAGTTTGTTAGTACAAAATAAGCAAAACATTTTGGAAAATGCACATATCAGCTAAAATGTAAATGATATTGGTCACAATTTTCGTGTTTAAAGGGTAATCTAATTAAAGTAACGCACATAACACCACAAGAAGCTGCAATTTTGCCCCAAAATAATTTATATGTAGCCAAAGTAGTCAATATGCAGGCCATATGAGTAATTTAAATAATAAGCCTTCTTTCTGTAGCTCAAACTTTTAAGTTTCTTTTTTCTAAATTTAATATGGTAACATATTCCAGAGACTAATGCCCTGGCGAATATAGTGCAAACATCTATTGAAAGACGCAGCTTAGAATCTTCTTATAGATAGGATAAGCTTGCGAAATTCCCGAGGGGGAGCAATAACATTCTCAGCCATCAGTCTAAAGGTGGCAAGATAAGGTGGGTATTTATAGGACATCATTAAAGGTAAGACGCCAAAGAAGGTTTTGATATAGGTCACCATAAATTGGCAAACAATTTGCACGGGACCTATTTTTTGTCCCTAAGGGCCCTGACTATTACTCATAATGTGGTTGTGTTGCCAGGCAAGCCAGATTTTTCTTCCATTATTCATAACTATAGATGTGTTGCCAAGCAACCCAGACTTTTCTCCTTATACTCATAACTATAGTTGTGCTGCCAGTCAACCCATATTTAACTCTTTGTTACTAATAACTGCGATTTATTTGCAGTGCGAGAATCACAAATAGTGAACAAGGAAACTTTAGAACAGACAGGGAATAATGTTGACATGGGAAACTTTACTAATCCAACTAAAGGTGTGGTGCCTGCAGGTGTCCCAGAAATTGAACGATTGACTCCTCAGCAGTTTCAGCAACTAGTATCAGAGTTTAAAGAACACTTGGTAAATAAAGATGCCAGGTCATTGGAGTTGCCAGTCTACAAAATGACGTCAAGTCCAAAAGGTAGCCTTTGAGTTTTTGTCTGATTTCAGATTGTAAATTAGGGGAAACATGTATGCAAAATTTTCATTTGATGTGGTTTATCACAGGGTATAATGTCACAAATTTTTTGACATTACCCTATCAGAGGTTGTGTTACATTTGCAGGTGCATTAGAATGATACATATATACTCCTCAAAATAATTGAAGGACCAATACTATCAATTATAATATTGATATATTTTGTGTAGAACGTATTTTGAAAACCGATTCTACGATCTAGCCTAAATTTGTCGGACATGTTTGACGCCCTAATGCCAAGTGAAACAGCAAAAAGAAAATGGTTGAAAACGTTTCTAACAAGGATTTTTTGTCATTTTAAAACTTGACCTAAATGTATTGGAATGTCATTTTTTTGCGTGTGATCCATGGACCACAGAACTGCATGAAATGAATGAAAAGTGCTTTTAGAAGCTGAAATTTTGGTTTTTGCATGATTTTAAGGTGTTTTAATCTCGTCAATACCATCCACCTCTTCCTGTGAGAGAAAATAGCCCCTTTTGGCAGTGGCGTAATGGCCAGACTATGGATTCAGACAAAAGTGGTTTTGACGTTTGTCTGTGACAATCTTTTAACGATTCGTCGGGACATCTTTCTAACACTCCACGGCATAGAATGACGATTGAAAATCTGATTCTTGATGGTCAAGTACACACATTGTTTTCAGAAAACAAAACAATGCCAAAACTCCATTGTCATAGATGAAAATGCTTGCTTCCCAGTATATTGAAACTGTTTGATTAAAATTTTTGCATGTAAGATGAACTGTTTAAAACAAAGTTTAATTTGATGTCACTTTCATTCTACTCGAACGCCCACAGAATAATTTCTTTACCCCACCCACTGCATTTTGAAAGTGTGTTTTTGAGGGTATGTGCATTTGAGACACAGTTATGGCAGAATTAGGCATAGTAATCATTAATAATGATTCTTGATTTATGGGCATAAAGAATAGAAAAAAATTGGGCCAAGTATTACAGAATTTAAATGTTGAGCTAATTATTCTCGCTTTCTAAAATCTTGGTCCTTTAATTATTTTGAGGAGTATATGTTACCAAGAGTTATAAGCATTTTTGACTGTTTAACCTTTGCTGCAAGTTTCTTTTGGTTTTGATAAACTGTTTCCTGAGTTGATAATTTTGCGCCTGACCTTTTATTTATTGGTTTTCAGATTAGAAATGCACTTATTTCAGAAACAGTGAGAATAAGTACGTCTATAAGCGAATGTTAGTCCTTTATTTATTAGATATTTCTTTAGCATTTTTCGCTGCCAGAAGGGCGGGTAGACCCGCCCTACACATACATTTACAGCGGCCTATTTGCCACTATGATGGCTTTTTACGTCTTCTGGTTTCCCACTTTCCTATGAATGAGAAGGACATGTGACGTCATGGAATTTTTACCATTGTAGCCAATCAGGTTTCGGTGCTATTTTCGATCGTCACATATTCTATTTTTATCAGGTGTACAATAAAAATAGCCGAGATCGACCTTGGTTGACGAAAATTTGCCATAGGAAGCTTTTTGTTTCAAGATCGCGGATGGTGATGCGATGCATCAGATGTTATGATTTTGGCTTTGTATTTAATGAAGTGTTGCAAAATATACCTTAAAATGCTCTAGGATGGAAATATTATGTTTATTCTATAAGTTTGTTTGTTTATTCTTATATGATAATGTACTTACAGGCAAAAACGTGGCCACAATCCTTGATATAATGATAAACGGTATCCGGATTTTGTGACCTTTTTTTATGTTTTCATAGTTTTGAAGAAAAAAAATGCTAAAACAAGGAAATAAATCTTTCAATTTATCATTATGTTTTTTTCCTACATAAAAAGTGTATGGGGAGCTCAGTGGTAGAGTGCTTGACTCGAGACCCAGGGGCCCCGGGTTCCAGCCTAACCAGCATCACTGTGTTGTGTCCTTGAGCAAGACACATTAATCCTAGCTTAGTACTGATTCAACCAAGGAAGATCCGTCCCTACATAACTAAAAGATTATTGAAGGGACGTAAAGAATCAAATCAAACAAACAAAGTAAAAAGTGTAAGTTTTGTATAATTTCATGGAAATATATAGCATCCATATTTTTTTAAATAATTTACCCGAAACTCTTACGCAATTAGTAGGGTGACTTTCAAGGCTCGGTTGAAGGTGCGGTGGTGACCAAAGTACTACATTTAATGTTATATAATGTTATTTAATGTTATATACCAAAACGTTTGTCATACCCTGAAGTTTTTGAATCTGCCAGGATACAGTGGCCATTGTTGGTGCCGGCTGAGAAATCCAAGATGGCGTCCAAGATGGTCGCCAGAAATAAATGCAAATGTTTTGGTATATGAATGGTTGTACTGATTTCATGTATCATTACTCATCCAATTTATGCATTTATTTTTGTAGTGTATGTTTGAACTTTTTAATCATACATTTAATGATGGTTTCGATTTCAATGTCAATTTCAAATTCAAGGTCAAATACAAAAAAGCGAAAACATGGCTAATTTCATGATTATCGTTTGCTATTGTACCAAAGTTTACTTATTTGGGAAGAAGTGTTATATAAAAAAAGTAAACTAGAATGTACAAGCTTTAAATAAATTAAATAGAAATTAAACTCTTTTGTATTTCCATGGAGATTTTCAAGATGGCGTCTTGAGACCCCTTATCAAAATAATTGAAAAAATAGATATACCATTTTTTCAATTTTATTTCAAATGTTGCCATAATAGTATTACTTGCTGAATTATTTGAGCAGCATATTTCTGACACTATGAAGTTTATACAACTAACAAGAAATTATGTTTTCTTTGTTACCTAGAAAATCCAAGACGGCATCTGAAATAGATGAAAATGTAGACCCATGTAGAAAAATGAGAAGCATCCTGAAAATCTAAATATGTGACTGTAGAAAACAAAAAGAATAGAAAAAATAACTGTATTAAATATATTTCAGCGTTTAAATCCTGTAAATTGAGCCTCAAATTCTATGGATTATATCAAATATTATGTCATGCAAGTATTAGCTTTTTTGGAGATGAAGATTGATAAGTAAGGGATCTTTCATGCAAACAAAATATCTATGTGTCTTGATCCACATCTGAATTAAGGGTGAGGTTGGCGCTGTTTAACCGGTTTAAGCCCTCCAGTAAAATATTTTACTGATCGTTCCAAGGCGGTACTTCTTTTGTGGATCTTTTATGTTTTTGTTCTGTCTTGTGTTTGCTCTGTCTTTGTGCGCGTCTGTTTATATGTGCTTTTTGGTCACCTACTCGGAAAGGGCTGACCTCTTGGCTCTCGTTTGTGGTGTCTATCTGTGAGTTTATCATTTTTCCATTGGTATCCTGGGTCAGGTGTGGTACTTGATTGTATCGATTCCTGATCTTTGCACCCTTTATTACTTTGACATCTTTTGACACATAACTAAAGTTGGATGTTGTCTACATGTACATGAGATTCACGTTTTTTTTCTTCCTTTCCATGCTGCTTTCTGTCAAGTAAACTATGACCATAAATGGTAGAGCAAAAACTAGCGAAAATTGACCGATAACCCCTCCCCATCAGTAAAATGGAAAATGATTGTATAAATGATGTAACAAGATGTTGAAGTTTCTTGGATCGCCGGAATTACTTTTAAAAAGAGGGGCAGTGGTGTTAAAATTTGGCAAAAACTTCGTTTATGGAAGTAAAATTGCGAATTTCTGAAATCCATTTGCAGCAACAGATATATGACACCAGCAAAGAATGACTGAAAATGATTATTGAGTCTTATATAAGTCCAAGTTGATTTTATTATGGTGTCAAAACCCAAATTTTAATATCTTGATTTTTGGGTGAAAATTGGTGTTTTTCATAAATTTAAACACGAATTTCTGTAATCTGGCTGATAAAGTTTTAAAATTTAGAGTTGTTATTTAACTTGCTTCCAATTTGATGCTGAATTATTCAACTTACATATATCTCTGTCTTGTATGCTTAAAAAAACACCAAAATATTTTCGTTTTTACCTCTAAATCCGGCATTTTGATATTCAGGTATATTTTGTGAAATGCATGTATTGCTGTTACTTGTATATCTGGACATTGCCATATTAAGAAAATGTCGTACATATAGTAAACATTTCAAATGGAAACAGGATTCATCATATACTATGATATCGTATCAAGTAATGACATAATAAAAAGAGGATCAAGTGACCCTGGATCGCTCACCTGAGTTTTGTTTTAAAAGTCTTATCTACAGGTATCTATTGGAAACTGGCCACGCTCCTGATGACCTGCATTGTGGTCCATGTTCGGTCCCAGAGTCATAATTGGAACATATTTAAATGTTGTCTACCAGCTGATGCTACATACCAAATATCAGGGCTCTAGGCCTAGTGGTTTCAGACTAGAAGATTTTTTGTATGTTTTCACTATATGTAAGTCAATGTAAAAAATAATGTATGACCAGGAAATGCCACAGTCACAAACTACATAAAAACCCACAGCACCGAGAGGAAGAGTCAAAGAACAAAAACAGCCTCATAAACTCTGTAACCTCCAGGACAATACCAGTTTGACCACAGAATCATAATTTGAACAAACTTGGTAGAGTACCACTTAATGATACTACATATCAAATATCCAGCCTTTTAGTATCTGACAAGAAAGTGTTTTAATATGTTCTCTATATAAGCTATATATAAAACCTTGATCCCCGAGGCGGCCTCATTTTCGGCCACAGGGCCATAATTTTCAACAAACTTAGTAAGTCTACTAGATGATGTTACATGCCAAATATAGACTCTAGGTTCTGTGGTTTCTGACTAGACTAGTTTAAGTGTTCCATATATAAGCCTAAGTAAAAGATGTGACCCCAGGGTGGGGCCAGTTGTGACACAAGGACCATTATGTGAACAAACTTAGTACAGGTATACTAGGCGATGCTACAAAGCAAATATCAATGTCCTATGCCTTGTGGTGTCAGACAAGAAGATTTTCCCAGTAGATTCCTATAGTGAACTTGTGAGCTCGCAGGCGGGTCCACTTAATAGTCCCTGTGTCCCACATTGAATAAAATTGGTAGAGGCGTGGTAGGTGATGTTGCATGCCAAATATCAAGGTACCAGGCATTGTCGTTATAGACAAGAAAATTTGTTTTATGTTTTCCCAACATAAAAGTAAAGCAGAGGGTAAAAGACAGAAATCGATACAATCAAGTACCACAACTAACCTGAGACACCATATGTGAAAGTGACAAAATACAAAAAACACCACACACAACAGAGCCAAGAGATCAGCCCTTTCCCAGCAGGTGATCACATGCCTATGTAAAATATGCTACTTCCAGGAAGGTGTTATTTAAACCACAGGGCTATAATTTGAACAAACTTGGTGGAGGTCTGAGTGGTCATCAGCAGATTAACTGTTGAGGGAAAGATTTATTCATATCTAAGAGTATTTCAATACCTCACCGGTCTAAGGGGGCTCCATGAGGGGACTTACCGCCGATATAGTTTACTAAATCTAATATAAATATTTTATCAGAAAATAGCAAAAACCTTTAAGGAACTCTTTATTACCCCATACAGAGAATTCATAATCCTCTATTTGGTCTGCCTCGCATAGAACCTAGGAGTCATAAACACATTTATGATTAGTACCACTTTGAGGGTTTAAAATGTAGGTTTTTAAGCAGTTTGACCTTGAACTTTGATAAAAAGGTCATATCAGCAGTCAGAAACTATTATTGACAAAAATAACTTAGACAACCAGTCTGCAAAATATGAACCATCTACAACAAAACATGTTTGAGATATTGCTTTACAATCCATACAATTGGCTTCAAATTATTTTGAAAATTAAGGCAATTATTTCTGCAAAATATAAAGCACCTCTGTCAAAACATGCAACTGTAAGCAAGATTATAATTAACCTTTGACTCCTGGGCCATAGCGGTGATATGTAACGTACTTTGTAATTTACACACCATAATGTAATCATGGTACTGAATAATGATGTCAAAATGATAAATCAGGTACTTCCATTCTGCAAAAAATGGGCCAGGATATGATGATCTATGGTCGCGATAATTAAAATCAGGCTAATGTTACTTCTGCAAAGTATTACATGTGTAAAGCATTTCCTGAGAATTTGAAGTGATTATCTTCGAAACTGATGATTATATGGATGTTAGAAACAACATATAAAATCATGTTTGGAATGTGACGTCAATAATGGCCTTAACCGTATAATGACGTCAGAGTGTTGGTCTATATTCTTTTGTTGATTATTGCATGCTCAGCATAAGAATCTAGCACATATAAAGTTTTCTCATGTTTATACATGTGCTAATGAAAATGCAGATGAAGTTACATGAATTTATATCTTCTAGGTCGTTTTATAGGCATTCAAAATGACCCACTTTTAGGTATTGTGATCTGAGTGTTCACATCGCATCAATCCTTATAGAAAGCTTTAAAAAGTATAATCTGAAACTTTTGTTATGTTGATGGTATAAAAGTTTAAAAGCATTTTCATTGAAATATAAAGGTATGTAACTTTATGTTATTTTAAGTATTTTTCAATGTCTCTTACGTAATAATTACTTGGATTCCTTAAGGTCCCTTTAGTCAGATCCGTGTTATTATGTATTACATTAAAATAGGCTAACTAACTGTTTTAATGCATAGCTTATTTGGTTAAATATATACCGCTAATGCTTTTAAATTTTGAAATTATTTGCATTATTGCATTTATTTTCACCCAGCCAACTTTTGCTTATCTTAGATGCTTTATATGATTCTTTGAATGAGGGTGCCCTTCTTCGAAGCCAAATAAAGAGTCACTGCCCCTGTTTTGAAAAGTAGTTCCAGTAATTTCATAATGTACAGTTATAGAACTTTCCATTTACATATCACCATCCTATTTTACAAGTAGGGAGAGGTTCCACTTCAACTGAGCGACTTATAATTTGCCAGATTTTTCCTCGATCAATAGGTTATTTAGAGAAACATTAAAAATATTCTTGCCAGAAAACAAAATGACCCAAACTTTTGATACTTGGTATGTAACATCACGTAGTGGTACTCTACCGAGTTTGCTCAAATTGTGGTTATGTGGTCAATTGGCCTCATCCTTGATGTCACAGAGTTTACATTGACTTATTAATTGAAACATACAAAATCTCCTGGTTTAAAACCACTAGGTCTAGATCCCTAATATCACCCAGTGGATGCACCATACTTAAATTTGCTCCAGATACAGCTTTGGGGACGAAAATGGCCCCACGAAGGGTTCACCAGAGCATGGTCGGTTTTTAATAGATACATATAGATTAGAGGTTTTAAACAAAAACTCAGGTGAGCGATCCAGGGACACTTGGCCCTCTTTTAGTGTGTGTCAATACTTGATATGATGTCACAAAACATAATAAATGCTGTTTTCATTTGATATGTTTACTATATGTACGTCATTTTCATAATATGACAATGCCCTAATATCTATGGAAGAACAAAACATGCATTTCCCAAAATATACCTGCATATAAAAATGTCATTTTTCGAGGCAAAAAAAAGAAAATATTTTGGCAGGTTTTATAAGCAAACACGACAGGATATATGTAAGTTGAATAATGCAGCATCAAATTTAAAACAAGATAAATAAAATCTGTTCATTTTAAAAACTTTACCTGTCTGATTACAAAAAATTGGATTATTTTTTATATAAATACTGATTTTCACCCAAAAATAAAGACATTTTATTTCTAACTTTGACTTCATAATAAAGTTAGGTCAGGACTATATAAAACTCAATGATCATTTTCAGTCTTTCTCTGTCGGTGTGGTGTATCTGTTGCTGCAAATGGATTTCAGAAATTCGCAATGTCCTTTCTAAAAATGAAGTTTGAGCGGCTCTTCCTCGCGGTGCCACGGGGTTGTCTGCAGTTTGTGATTGTGGTATTTCCTGATCATACTCACTTACTATTTTTGCCAAATTTTAACACCATTGCCCCTCTTTGAAAAAAAATTCCAGCGATTCAAAAAACTTCAACATCTCGCCATATCATTCATACAATCGTTTTCCATTTTACAGATTGGGAGGGGTTCCGTCTTAAATAAGCGACTTTTTGCCAGTTTTTTGCTCTACCAAACGGCAGGTTTCTGGTATAGCACATCAATTATCAAGGTAAAAATCTTAGCTTGTCAGTTGGGTTTGTCGGTTTCCTTGTAAGTGCCCTATTTGTTGAGTTGCTGTCATCCTTGCATGTCATTCTGTAAGCCAGTGCTTTTCCAATGTTGGTCGTGAACCCCTTAAGAACCATGCTCCTTGTAAACCGAATTATGACCCCTCTGTGAGGCAGTACATGACCATCCTATGTGTGTCTGACCCAGATCTCATGTGAGGTTGAGCGTAGTTCTGGAGAGCTATATGCTTTAGTTAAGCTGGTCTAATCTCATTTGAGACAGGTCCTGTCTAACACGTATGTGACCAGTCGTTCCTAAAATACGATGTGCTGTATCCCCAATAAGATGTGTTGTGACCATCCTCTTTGAGGTTATGTTATAGTCAACTTTTGAGGTGGATGATGGTCTATCTGTCAGGTTTCTTGTAGTCCAAATGTGAGGCCAGCTGTTCATTTTGTGAGATAAGTTGTGACCATCCTCTTGGAGCAGGTTATTGTATGGATTGTGCTCGCGCTCCTACCCACCCCTGTGAGTTGAGTCATGATGTCTAACAAAGTTAGAGACTTAGAGAGAAGGGAGAGTTCAGGAATCGATACAATCAAGTACCACACCTGACATAGGACACCATATTGGCAAGTGACAAAAACACAATGAAACATCACATACAAGAGAGCCAAGAGGTCAGCCTTTTCCTAACAGGTGACAACAAGGCAGCAAGAAACAGAAATTACAGAAGGAAAAGGAAAATACAAAAATGTATCCACAAAAGAAGCACCGCCTTGGAATTGGCAGGGAATAAAATTACTGGAGGGCTTAAACTAGCTTTATGCAAAGCTTCTCATGCACCCCATGTTAGTAGTGCATGCTCATCCGTGAAGTTGGTCACGGGAGGTTCCCCATGGACCAGGTCCTAGTCGCTTGTGAAGCAGGTCATTGTCCCTATGACGCTGGTATGGGGTCTTTGAAAGCCTATGAGGTTGGCTGTAGACATCTCATGAGGCCTGTAGTTGTCCTAGTTTAGATAGACTGTACCTCTTCCCTGATAGGTGGGTGGTGTTCCATTAATAAATGCTCCCTCCTAGTTTGGTTGATTACGTCCCAATGTAAGTTGTGACCCAAGTTAAGTGGGAGATGGACCTCTGCGAGTAAGGTAGATGCCCCTTATGTAAAGATGTTCATGCATTTGTGACAAATATCATAGACTTATGATGACGGTCTCCCTAGTGAGGCCAATGATAACTCCATGTGAGGCAGGGTCGTGTCCCTGTAGGATGCATAGTGGTTATCCTCTTGAAGTGGGTCTTGGATTTTCATTGTAGATGAATGTGTGACCAATCATGTGACTGCTAAGTGCTTTAGCCGTGCAATGGATGAAAATTCTAAACTGATACTGAACGAATATCTGGATTTATCTAGGTCATAGAACTGAGTCCTTGATGGCAGTACTTGTACTAACTGTCAAAATCAGGAAATCATGAAGCGTCCAAGGTTCATCATCTGGAAGTCAAGCTAAATCATTAATTTGGTTTCCTTTGAAATTGGAAGTCACTGACTTCCTAGCATCAAGTTTTGGAAGTCACAGATCAATTGTTTAGTGTCTCTGACACCAAGACTTATACTAATGCAAGCACTGGGATGGTCAAATGAAGCTGAAATGTACGAAAGGGTCATGCAATTCGAAGCACAAAAACGATATTAATTATAAGTTTCTATGCAAAATTTCCTTCAAAATAATAAGATTTTTGAATCTGTAGTTACATTGTGTGACATTTTTACTCTAGATTTAAACGATTTTCTGGCCTCAATGTTTTTTTTACAAAATAGATTTTAGCTTAAAAAATAAGCTACGTGCCTTTTTTCTCTGTTTTTGTGTTCTTTTATTAGCCAATAGCATTTTAAAAGTTCAATAGCTTTTTAAAAAGCACGGTAAGGTCCTGTTATTTTTGTCAAAATAAGTGAGATTTGAGCTATTTTTTAACATATCAAAAGATGGTTACTTTTTGGACATATGCTGATGAGTCTGGTACCACCTTAAAGAGTAAATGAAGTTCATGATTCATACATGACTAAATGCATGCATCAAAACATCATAAAATGCATACCATAATATTATTCATTCAAGACTTTAAGAAGACGCAGCATTTTACAGAAGGTCAAAATTAAAAGAACAAGGGAGTTGTTCATAGTTTATAGCATTATAGTGTGAGTGGTTTGTTTTATTTGCCTTGATTATGACCTTATGTTACGATTATGTGATGAACCATTTGATTTTGTAATAAAGTTTGAGACAGACAATTGATACTTACATGATTTAACGGCGATTTTCTGGCAAATCAGGCTTTACTGATTTCATTTTATTTTCTTAAAATAATTATGAGCGTAAAATTATATAAATGATGTGTCCATGGTTAAAGGTTGTTCTTCTTCTTCATGCTTGATGACCCTTTACAATTTGGCTTGCTAGTTTTGTCACACATATAACAGAATTTTGACGTTTACCTAAAGATTTAAATTTGACGCTTAATTTACAGAAATTGAATGCTGCACTTCATTAAAGACAAATATGTTATACTTTTGGTTTCCTACAGTCACATGTTCAGATTTTACAGCTTCATTTACAACTTTCTACCTAGGTCTACATTTTATAAATTTGGAATGCCAATTTGGATTTCCCAAGTAACAATATTTACTACAACTTAATAGCTTTACACAATCACTGCAGACCAACCCATGGCACTGTGAATAAATCTCAGAACACAAACAGTAACTAGACATGAGCACGACAATTGAAGTAAAGCAACTAGCTGTCTTTTCCTAATCAAGATGAGCTAAGAACTAGAAAGGACACTTAGTAGTGCAAAACAAGACAAAGACTAAACACAGAATCCACACAAAAATTGGGAGCAACACAAGTAATAAACAACAGAACAAACACCTTACAAAGGACAGCAATCTAAGATACCGAGAGGCTTAAATGCATTTATCTGACGTCAACTCTTCGCCCTTTTATTATGTTGTTATTAAACATTTGTTAGCTTTCTAACTTATGCAATGCATTATGACAGAGAAACAATCTAATCAAATTAACACACAATGACAGAGTACAGAAACTGGCTCACTACTCATAGATAGTCAGAACAAAAGACAACCTCGGGCCAAGGTGCTCCCAGCCAAAGACAACCATCAGGCATGAAAGCAATGTCTCTGAGGCCTGACTATCAATCATGCAATTAAAAAGGAATTGATCATAGCGATAAACCGTGATCGAATTTTACAACCAGGTATGCAGACTGTCGCATGCTATCCATCCCGCTTACTTATAACAATTGATTGTCATTCTAAATGGGTCACCCAACAATTATTTTGAATTTATAACTAAATCACAATAAAGTACCAGCTCCAATATTCCCTGTTGCAGAATTGGTGTTCTTGGAAATATGCTGACATATAATTCAGCAAGTTAATATTTAATGACCACATTTTCAAAAAAAAGAAAAAATATTATTTACTTATTATTTTGGTAAACGCATGGTCTCCAGACGCCCTCTTAAAATCTCAGTTATAAACATATTAACATTTGATTTTCATAAAAATTACCAAAACCAACATGTTGTAGCTAAGCTTGTTATCGAACTATTTTTCCTATTATAGTTAACTGATAAAATAACAAAAGACATCTGTGCATTTAGCCCTTTTTACCAAATATTTCGTATCTGATCTTGACCTTGAAATTGAAACAATATTCAAATATATTATGAATCCATTTTGGACTCCATTTTGGATTTTCAAGGTAACAACATAAAATACCACCATTTCCTGGTAGTTTTATAAATGCTATGGCATTAGAAATATGCTGATATTCATTCAGCAATTCAGCATGTTATGTTATAATGAACACACTTTAAATGAAAAAAAAAACAGTCAAGTTGTTAAAAAAATAAGTTTTTTTTAATTTTTTTGATAAGAAGTCTCAAGAAGCCATGATGAGGATTTCCATGGAAATGCAAAAAAAAATATTTTTCATTAAAATGATCAAATTCTGTACAATGTAATTTACTTTGCTATATTTTAAGTGAACTTTGTTACAAAATCAAAAGAAATGTCCTATAGCCCTTTTCGCTATTTTTTGTATTTGACCTTGAATTTGACATTGACCTTGAAATTGTAACCATATGTAAATGTATCACGAAAAGGTTCAAACATTCACTACAACAAATCATTAATTTGATGAATCAAGATGAGTACATGTAATACTATAATGGCTACATTTAAAGTGAAAATGGAAATAATCACTCTAAAAATTGTAGATCTGTCCATTATTTTAATAAGGGGTCTCAAGACGCCATGATGAGGATTTCCATGGAAATGCAAAAAAAGTTTATTTTTCATTTAAATTGATCAAATTCTGTACAATGTAATTTACTTTGCTATATTTTTAAGTGAACTTTGTTACAAAACCAAAAGAAATGTACAATTAGCTCTTTTCACTATTTTTTTGTATTTGACCTTGATTTTGACATTGACCTTGAAATTGTAACCATATGTTAATGTATACACTACAACAAATCATTAATTTGATGAATCAAGATAAGTACATGTAATACAATAATGGCTACATTTAAAATGAAAATGGAAATAATCACTTTAAATTTTTAGATCTGTCTATTATTTTGAAAAGGGGTCTCAAGACGCCAGCTTGAAAGTCTCCATGGAAATGCAACAATATTTACTTTTTATTTAATTTATTTAAAGCCTATACCTTCTAGTTTACTTTGCTATAAAATATTTCTTCCCATTTAAGTAAACTTTGATACAATAGCAAAAGATAATTATGAAATTAACCCTTTTTCAGTATTTTTCGTATTTGACCTTGAATTTGACCTTGACCTTGACATTGAATCCATATTTAAATGTATCATAAAAATGTTCAAACATTCACTACAAAATAAATATCATAAATTTGATGAATTATGATATATGAAATTAGTACAACCATTCATGTAGCCCAACCCCTTGCATTTATTTCTGGCGGCCATCTTGGAGGCCATCTTGGATTTTTCAGTCCCCACCAACAATGGCCACTGTATCCTGGCAGATTCATAAATTTCAGGGAAGGACAAACATTTTGGTATATAACATTCGATGTAGTACTTTGGTCACCACCTACTCTATGTAATAGGCCACTTTTTTGATTATAGTCACTGCACTAAATAGGCTAGTCAATATATAATTACAGACCTCCAGATAAGATTGCGTTTGGAAAACTTTTTTCTTTATTTCTCATCCAACACATATGTTGTGGGAACTCAAGAGAACCATCTCGATTAGACGGTTCTTTTGAGCAGCAAAACATATGTTGTAACTGATCAAAAAGAAAATAATGGCAATTTTACGCTAATTAAATTTGCTTAACTATAGCATAACAAAGTTAAACTGGCACTCATTAATCTTCGACATTATTCGGTCACGTTCGGTGTGCATTAGCTATTTTAAATGATTAATGTATGAAACAAGTATCTTTCAGCAAGTCAAGGTTTATCTAACAACGCTGAGGCAGTGGCGCAGTGGTAAGACAATTAACCCATATTCCAGATTGCGAGGGTTCGATTCACACTGGATACAATCATTTTTAAATTATATATTTTTTGAGATACGATATTGCTTCTGGTTTATTTTAATTTTGATGGGTTGTTGACATGATGTCAGTTTACAAGACTGATAAGAGATTATTCATGGTCTGAAGCTGATGGAGGTGGGTGTAAAACTTCTGCACATTGTCTCTGATAACAACCTCATCACAGTCCTGCACAGGTTTTGTATAGCCCCTGTGTCGAACGTTGTAGCAACGGGAGTGTACCAGTTTCTCATAGTTGTTTTCATACTCGTAAAACGGTTCTTCTGCTGACCCTAGTTGCCTGATCAGTCTGTTGAATATATGATGAGCTGTCCTGCCCTGATTGTTTCTCGAAATAGTTCGAAACATTAGCTATGAGAAATTTGTCTTTAGATTTTAAATGTTTTAAAGCTTTATTAGTAGACATCACTGTTCTTGACTAATATAATGCTTTACAATGATTTCTATTACATTTACTTTTACACGTAAGTATTGTAAAGATAGTGCAAGTCATGAGCATGATTTATGATAAAAAATGAAAATATTTTCTTTTAAATATAGTGTATGTCGTTAGACTCGAACCCACAATCTCAACTTTGACAGCTATACGCTCTTTCCAAAGGGCTAAGCGGGACAGCGATGGATACAGGATTAGAAAATACATCAATCTGAAATTAATACTTTTCATAATGTTTGCAAATCTAAAATTAGTTTTACGGAGTTATACGAGTTTATATGGCATATTCATGAGTGCCATTTTAACTTTGTTAAGGTATATGTAATAATATGCCCGGCAGCGAAAGGGTTAGATTTTTTCTTGTTTATGTATTAGTCAAAGTATAAGTGATTTAACTAGTTTCTATAAGTTACAGATATAGAGGATCTTACATGAGTGCTCATGTTTCATTGAATTTATTAAACGAGTTTGGTAAGAAAAGAGATAAAATGCGAGGCTTGCCTCGCATTTTATCTCTTTATCGCAACGAGTCTAATAAATTCAATAATACAGGAGCACGAATGCTAGATTCTATTTATCACATGACATTAAAATAAATTGAAAATCGATTTTTTGGCGTGAAAATGTAAAGATTTTAACATCTTTTACGCAAAGTCATAATGGGCGTTATTACTTAAGGTGCGAAATTGGTAAACCACTAGTGGTTTATCGATTTTATTGCATGGAATATACCGCTCACAAACGCGACGTCATGTGGTAAAGGGTAATATAACTTTCTATGCAATTGTCTAAAGTTAACTCTCTCTCCCTCCGTGCTGTGAGTAAGTCAATGCACTGTTGCCCTTGGCTTCAATTTCAAGTGCATCAAGTCTTCCGCATCATGAAAGGGATGTAGTTATGACTGTTTCAACAGAAAGTTATGAAATGATGATGATTGCTTTGATTTCTGACTAATTTAGCATTCTTTTTTAAAGTTGGATCCAGATCAGGCCCCATGCCTGGGTCCAAATTGTTTGCAAAGGTTATCTGCAGACTGCTTTCAATTTGCCACAAAAGTTGCCACTATAGTTGGAAAAACATTGATGATTTCTTTACTATATCAATTCAACAGGTTATTGTGTGATAATCAACAACCGACATTTCAAAGATCCACAGCACGAGAGACGCGGCACAGAAGTAGATGCTGGTAAGTCATAATATCAACCCCATAGGTTGAGCGTAAAATTGTAAATATTTTCTTACCCATCTGTTTTACCATATGTTTTGGATTCTCAAAAGAACCGTCTCATTGAGACAGTTCTTTTGAATAACCACAACATATGTTTTGGTGGAGAAAAAAAATATTTTTTGAGACCGGTGAACTTTTCCATAAAGTTTGATACAGTAAGGATGGTCCGTTGTATATATTGAGGAGTAACAGTAAGTAATTTCAAAAAAAAATATT
Organism: Loripinus fragilis; assembly: GCA_964019695.1. NCBI lineage: Eukaryota > Metazoa > Mollusca > Bivalvia > Lucinida > Lucinidae > Loripinus > Loripinus fragilis. Next base: position 24,800,137 of record OZ026531.1, read on the forward strand.
GTATTTCATTATCTGAAGATCAAATTTGTATAGTAAACAGTACAGACCCTGATGAAATGACGCATTGCGCGACATTTCATCTTGGTCTTTACTGTTTGCCAAACTATCCATTGAAGGAGTCTGGTCTTTTTAAAGGCAGGGAATCTGTATCCCCAAGAGATAAATTATTACCTGTATGAGATGGTCAGTGGGCGGAGCTTAGCTATTGACCAGATAAGACCTTTCCTAATATGGTTTAGCAGATAACGGATAATATTTGATTATTTTTTTTATTTTAATATTCATACAATTTTCTTTTTTTTTGGCAAAAAGTTATCGATAATAATTACCATGCTGGATATTGTATGTACTTCATCCCTGCCGAGTTTGATCAAATAAATAAGTTGCAGCATTTTACCTAAGTTGCAGTCTGAGTTCTGAACAGTGGAATTCAAAAAGTGCCAGAATTGAGGCTTATTTTCCTTATATATCCCACTCCTGCCTTTATGTATGTAAATTAACTAATGCCACAGTTTTCTACAATTCATCATGTTCTACACCGTTTCATAGGTTAAAAAATCTCCAGGGACAGAACTACTTTATAATTTGGGAGTTTGGACATAAGACTCCATTAAATATATAATGGACACTTGAGTAGTTTGGCAAACATTGAAGACCCAGCTGAAATGCTGCAGTGTGCTGCATTTAATGTGGGTCTACACTGTTTGTTAAGGTAAAAAAAAATATTCTGGCACATCATAATTTGGAAATTATGACCTTTAACCCCTGAAAATATATGATGGACAATCTCATCCTTGTTGTATGTATCTGATGGGAAACTCCATCAGAATACAAAGTATTGACATTCTAGTACATTAATAGAGTTACAGCCTTGAAGCTTGGTCAGCTGATATGAGGTGATCAGTGGATTACTAGATTAATTTTGAAGGAGTTAAGGCCCTAATTTAATATTTTTACACAAAAACTGTACTGCCTCTAATAATATTGAATTGTATCAAGGTTGGCCAAAAGGCGGCCAATACTCATATTGACCGAGCCAGTGGTTAAAACTGGTTTTAACCGGTCATTACTGGTCAATTGGTGGTCAGTTGAAGTGGTTGATTGGTGTTGATTAAATCACAGACATTGGTTCTATCTGATCTACTAAATCAGGATATGTGAATATAGTCTGCAACAGTCCATTTAGCACATATCCTTTACATCGTCAAAATGGTATTATACAAGATCTATGTTCTACGTAGTCATTCTTGACATAAATTGTTAATCCTAACACTTTCAGAATCTGATACTGGAAAATCAAGATATTGCAACATATTGCTAATATTTCATGCATCTGAAATAACTCTTTGTTTCAACACTCCATCTGATGGTAATTTTTCACCATTATTCTGTGAATGAGTCACTTCAATATAAAGCTTACTATTCAGTTTGGATTTTACGCAGACTACATTGAAAACTGACCATTATCCGCAAGTTATTCTGAAGCAACAGGGGACATATTTGTGCTCAACAGGACTATGGTTAATTTAAACTCAACACCTTTAAGAGATTAAGACCAACACCTGCAAAAAAAAGATAAACGAAAGGCTGTGAAATGTGACTTTATTTACAATATTGATATGTTGTTCTAGAAAAAAGGGTTTCAGGCATGTATTTAGGTTGACTATAAACACTTTGACGTACACATATGTTCCAATCCGACTGGCTCATTTTGCGCATTCCGCGTCAATATTTTGAAATAGAAAGACACAAGGGTCATTAATCAGAGGCTGTGGTACATCTATTATTGAAGATGTTTATTTAAAGGGCAATTTGTTTTGATAGTAGTTCATCACCTTTAACTGCAATATTAAAGACACACCTCAGCTACACTCTTTGCATGCATGGTAATGCTGTTTGAGTTATTTTTGTTTGAAGATTTTTCCCCAAAGTAAACTCTTTCAAAGAATTTTTTAATCAATTCCATATCAGAGTGTCAAACAGTTTGGATCCAGACCAGGTCAAACATTTTGTCAGTCCTGATCTGGGTCCAAACTGTTTGTAAAAGGTTATCAGCAGATGATGCTAGCAGGCAACGAGTAACCAAGAGGGACACATTTCATTTCATACAGTTTTCACACTTTAAATGCTACATTCGACTAATGTAGTATTTTATCTGATGCGTACTGGTGAGTACTCTTGACAGGGACCAAACAGGTTTGCAAACAGATCAACAATCACCTTTTTACGCACTCCACCAAAATGAAAAACAAAAAGACATCCCCACTTTTCAAAAAACACTAAAAACTCAATCAAACGCACAATGTTTCATTTCAATTGACCACCAATCGACCAGTTTTGAATACTTCTGGAGTATTGAAGGGGCGGTTATAACCGATTTCGACCATCCAACCTTGAATTGTATATCTCAAAATATGGTTTAACTCTATGCTTGCTTGATACTATTTCATGCTTTTGTTGTCATCCGCTGACCTTTTTTTAAAAATCAACTTTTTCAAAACATTCTGTCAGGAACACTGTCAGTGTCAAACAATTTGGAGCCAGACCATGATTTAACTTCTGCGGAAAACTTGATATCGTGTATATCTCCTTTCAAATACTGGTCCATCAGGAATTGTGGGTTATTGGGTAAAGCAGAATAAAAGCAGAATACCACTTAAGCTGGTGCTGGTCTTTCAGAAATAGAGGGTTCTTGGGTAAAGCAGAATACTACTTTAGCTG